>OZ025296.1:202781019-203315387 GCA_964019185.1 Maratus speculifer
ATAATCATTAAATTCTCAGCTTTGCTTTTTCTATTTGCTAACTATTTGTTTGTAGTCTGCAATCTTTCAAATGCATTGCATCGTTCGTTGCTACAGTACAGATGTAAAATTTAATAACTTTTATTTTTAATCTAAAATAAATTAATAAGCATTATGAAATTCAGTTAAGTATGATACTGAAAATTTAAAAACCACTCAATTAAATTTTAAGAACATTTATACTTATAAAATCTGATCAAATTTTGTGATTTGGAATATTTTCCAACAAAGTTGAAAATTGTTTATGAATGGAATTTGAATATTCGTCTGTCAGAAGTGGGCCATTTCGGTTCCTTGCCATTTCGATCCCGCGCCATTTCGGTCACTTGCAATTGTTGTTGGAGGCAGTTATAGTTTTAAGTTAAAAAAATCTCAAAAATTGAATTGTTTTTACTAAACGCACTTATCAATGACAATTGAAAATCAGGGATTTAGTGGTAAGTATACGAGGAGTCTGGAGTTTTTAAAAACACCATATAGACTCTGTTTCTCAAATAAGGTGCAATATATGCATTCTAGGGCATACGCTCTGCCTTGAGCGCATATCCTCTGCTTTGAGCGTATACCCTCTGTTTTTTATACAACTTCAACACTGTTCAAAATTATTTCAATTATTAATTGTTTATGTAACGAATTTATTAATTAACATATATTAATATATAATATTTATGATAATCTCATTATATTTATACAAGTTAGAGCACGGGCAGCTGGGCAGACTAACTCAACTCATAACCACTATTCAACTCTGTTGCAAAGTATTAAAAATCGCAAAAATCAATTAAAAATGTGAAAAAGAAATAGAACCTGCTACTACTACGAAAACTACGAAAACAAAACTTTTCCATGCGGAAATACATTCGCATTAACATATATTAATATATAATATATATTTACACGAGTTAGAGCACGAGCAGTTGAGCAGGCTGACTCAACTCATAAACACTATTCATTTCTGTTGCAAAGTATTAAGAAATCGCAAAAATCAAGTAAAAATATGAAAAAGAAAAAGAACCTGCCTCTTAAACTACGAAAAAAAAATTTTTTTCATGCGGAAAAACATTCTCAAGTGATGCATTTGCTTTAATACTTAGAACAATGAATGCTCCCGTTACAAAAAATATTTTATTTTTTAATTAATTTTTCTTTAATCTTTCGTTGTTATATCAAACATAAAAGTTTAGCTAATGAAGAAACAAGGATTAAGAATATTAAGTGAACTTACTTCAAGAATACGAACGCAGGAAATTGGATTATCTGCACGTGGATTACTTGCACTGCTTTCTTTCATAGTCATAATGAAGGCAAATTACTTAAAAGATAACATAATCATTAAATTCTCATTTTTATTTTCTCATTTCGCTAACTGTTTGTTTGTAGTCTGCAATCTATCAAATGCAATGTATTATCCGCTGTAACAGTACAGATGTAACAAGTTGGAAATTGCACGTGAAACGTAGCAAATGAGGTGCGTTCGTATGATAACGAAGTTTTAAAAATATTACACTCATATATCAATCTCATAAAATTGTAAATAGTGAATTACAATTAAAACGCTCATCAAAGAACGTTCTCCCTATACCATTATGTAATGGAATATTTTTGTGTGGCCTTGTAAATCAATAACAAATGTTTTTTGCACCACAAATTATGTAAAATGTATATTATAATATGTACTTTATAGTTGCATATAAATTTTATTAAGTTAGAATGAGTGTAACACCATTAAAATGCATTTGAAACATTTTCCCCATTGACCGTAATGCAACGGAATACTTTTGGTTGTCCCTGTAATTGATCTATGCATCCAATTTTCATAAAATTTGAAATAACTCGACAAAATTATGTAATAATTATATATTTTAAAATATGCACTTATAAAATACGTTTGAAACTTTTTCCACATTGACCATAATGTAATTGAAAACTTTTGATTGCCCCTGTAATTGATCTATGCACCCGATTATCAAAAAATTTAAAATAGCTCGACAAAATTATGTAATAATTATGTATTTTAAATTTCAAACGATTAAAATGCATTTGAAACTTTTTCCCCATTGACCGTAATGTAACGGAATACTTTTGATTGCCCCTGTAACTGATCTATGCATCCGATTTTCTTAAAATTTGAAATGACTCGACAAAATTATGTAATAATTATGTATTTTAAATTTCAAACGATTCGGTTGGGTAGTTTGTGCGTTGTTATATGCGGACAGACAGACGGACGGACTGAACGACCACTATAGGTGCTACGTATTTACATAATTACGAACGCGCCTAAAAATTAACAACTTGTTTTTATCTAAAATGAATTTATATACATTATGAGATTCAGTTAAGTATGATACTGAATATGTAACAAGAAAGAAAAACCACCCGTCAGGCATAGATTAGGAAGCACGTTCCAGCAAATTCAGAATATTGTAACAAAATAGTATCTTTTTTTTTTTTTTTTTTTTTTTTTTTTTGAGGATTAACTAAATCTGAAGTTTGATGAAAATTCATGCATTAGTCTCTGAGATAGAACTACTGTGATAATCATAAATAATGCTGCATAGCAGCTCCACATGCTGAGCAATTTACACCAATCGGTAATCAGCATCATATTATTTCAAGGACTAACAGAATCTGGAACTTTATGAAAATCTGTTTGGTAACTGTTGAGATGTAGCTGCTGCATAAATTATGAAAAAAGCAGCATAGCAACGCTAATTGTATTGCGATGTGCGCAAAAAACTAACCAGCTCTAGTTTTTATCAGGGTCTAATGGAATGTAAAGTTTTGTGAAATTCCGTTCATTAGTTCTTGAGATAGAGTACTCACATTTTGTCACATATAGAATGATAGAATGACAGAGTGAAAGACAGACATTTTGTAAATACATGTTTTTTGGATAGTCTAGCTCTAAAACGCATAAATCTATCAAAATCTGGAATTCAAAAATTTTCACGAACCCAGTATTTTTTTCTTGTAAAGATAAAAGAAAGTAAAAAAATTGTGATACGGAAGATGAACACGACGTTCTAAAGTTATTTATTCAAATAAACTACAGTCAAACCCCGTTAATACGCGCCCTGCTTAATACGCGAAACCGCTTAATACGCGAATTTTCTTTGGTCCCTTGAAATACTCCTATCTTACGCATATATAACCCCCCCCCTTTAATACGCGAATGGTTAATACGCGAACCCGTTTAAAACGCGAAATTTTATAAGTTCCTAGAAATAAAAACCTACATTTAATACGCGAATGAGCATAATTCTAATCACATGAGTTTTTAGATGAAGTATTTTCCCAAGCATTTTATACAATAATTATTTAAATCCAATTAAATTGAGCATTTTTCCCCTCAAAATCACACAATGACCAATCAAAACTTTCCCAATGAAATCTCATAAGCAAAACGAGGCTAGCGTTGCGTAAAAGTTAAGGACATTATGCCTTCTTTGAAAAACACCTGTTTTCATATGAAGAGTATATAAAAACACAATGTAAAATTTTAATGAAAATTCAATTTTTTTTTTAAATTACAGTTTTAGAGTTTCGCATAGGCACAAAAAAATGAAATTACGCAACGAAAATTATACCTTAAATTCAGAACTTTTCTTGCAATTTTTGTCATTCAAAAATATAAATGTTGACAAAAAAGGAAATTAAATTTATAAAATAATACAAATTTGAGGTTATGTAAGGTTCATTCATTGCGGGCCCGGGCAGCACGAGTCAGCTAGTTTTTATAAAATGCAAAAATGAAAAGAACTTTTCCCCATTTTATCATCATTTCTTAATTAAGAAATGATGTGATCCCCCCTCCCCTAAATTAGAGCGGTAGAACAAATAGATGGAGCATGCGCTACAATTGCAGATTAATCATGTGAGTCTTTCCAATCGCTGTTTCATCAGTGCTGTGATATTTTTAAAAGAAGAGAGTCACTTGTGGTTTTCAGTATTATCTAGTCTACGATATCCATCTATGCTTTTATAATCTAGTCTAAACTATGGCGGAAGGAGAAAACATATTAAACGAAAGGCTCTCTCCATCACTGAGAAGTTACAAATTATAAATCAATACGAAGCCCAAGCTGTTTCAAAAAAGTCTGCGTTCACCAAAGGAAAAGGCATACCTGAGTCAACTTTAAAGACTTTGTTAAAGAATAGAAATGCCATAGCTAACCAAGTTGTTGTTGAAGGAATAAAGAACAAGAAATTAAAAACCGCCAAGTATGAGGACATCGAAAAAGCTCTTCACAAGTGGTTTATTCAAGCGCGCTCTACGAATATCCCAATAAGTGGCTTGTTAATACAAGAAAAAGCTTCTGAAATCGCAGCAAAAATGGGATTGCTAGATTTCAATGGATCGATTTAAAACACGGTACGGCATAAAATTCAAGCAAGTGTGCAATGAGTCAACTGCAGTCAACATTGAAGATGTTCACTGTTGGAAAATAAATGTGCTTCTGCAACTTCTAAAAAGCTACTCTATTCGGGATAGTTACAACGTGGACGAATTTGGGCTTTTTTACATACTGACACCCAGTAAAACAATGGCCATGAAAGAAAAAACATGTCATGGAAACAATCTGAGCAAAGAGCGTCTTAGTATTCTGCTGGGTGCCAACTCTGATGGATGAGATAAATTAAAGCTGCTTGTCATAGGGAAATCACGCAACCCGCGATGTTTTAAAAATGTCAAGAATTTCACCTGCCTGTACGAAAGTCAGCGTAGAGCATGGATGCCGGGAAATATTTTTGCAACATGGCTTCGTAATTTTGATCGGCGTATGAGAAAAGAATCGCGCCGTGTGTTATTGCTGTGGACAACTGACCTGCGCATCCAAAAGATAACGTAGACTTAAATAACATCCAAGTAGAATTTTTACCTCAAAATTCGACTAGTTTCACACAGCCAATGGACCAAGGAATAATTAACAGCGCGAAAGTAAATTACAAGACTCGCGTCTTACGGCGATATCTTCACGAAATGGAACACGGCAGCAATCCTACTTACCACGAGAGTCGTCTAATTATAATCCTCGACGCTATGCACATGCTTATACCCTGTTCGCACTGAGAAAGTTAAGTCACTTAACTTGCAGTTTTTTGAAGCGGTCGTACCCGGAATCAAGATTCTCACTTAAGCAAGTTTCTGAAACTTGCTCAAGTGAGCTTGCTCTCTTAACTATGAGTTGAGTGGAAATCTGCCTTCTGAATATTTAATTATTATTTCTGAATTTTAGAATATTTAATTCTGATTATTAAATTAATGAATTTGAGTCCTACAAATAATTATAAACTATTTCAAGTTGTTATTTGTTTACTCCAGTTACTTAACACGTGTGTTTGTGGGGTGTTTTTGTAATCAAAGGCCGAAAATGGAAAACGTTGTACCTGTTATTTCCTCCCACAAAAGAAATAAATTTTTTAGTTGAAATATGGCAGGATAATTACTGTGTAAATAAAAAAGTTAAAAGTTGCAGTTACAAATTTCAGAACATATGCGCATGCTCAGATGCCAGTTTGGCCAAGTTAAGTCACTTACAATGTTTAGTAAATGCGAACAGGTGAAGCCTAATTCCGGGTATCCCGCTTCAAAAAATTTAAGTGACTTAAAGTTAAGTGACTCAACTATCACAGTGCGAACAGAGTATTACTGCAGCATGGGAGAGTGTCGCACCAACAACAATTACAAATTGTTTTCACAAAGCGGGGTTCGGAAGTAGCGGGGACACCATTTATACAGAGTCAACCTCGCACCCTAATGTTGAAGAAGATTGTCTGGCCGCACAAGAAACTGTAGGGATTTTTTTTCGATTTAGACACGTTCATTAATATCGACAAAGATCTAGTTACCTCCGAACTTAGAAGGCTGGATGATATTATCGCCGATGTAACTGCGACTGACAAACCTGATGAGGAGGAAGAAGATGATGAACCTGCGCTACCGGCCCCATCCCCATTCTCTAAAGTTACAGAGGCATTTAATTTCCTAAGACAATATGCATCGCCACTGGACAAAAGATCCTTAACAAGCGACCTTTACCACTACCTAAGAAGGCGGAAAACATCATGGTGATAGTGCGACCGCATGTCAAACAGGCCAAAATTTACAGCTACTTTTCCAAAAAGTAATTTTTATGACATTATTGACTTCAGTAAGTTTTTTTAATTGACTTTTTATTATTATCAACACTATTTATTATCGCATCTATCTATTCTGTATAGCTAACAACGATCTCAATTTTGTTAACATTAGTTATAGTTAAGGTGAAAATTTTTGTGTTCGTCTTATTCAATTTTATGAATCAAAAATAATAAATCTAAATTTGAAAAGACATAGGATTTTTACTTGAAAAAATAACGATTATTTAAATTGTCAGCTCTCAAACTTTCCTGCTTAATAAGCACATAATGATTAATATACCGTATTTACTCGTGTATAGGGCGCACGCGTGTATAAGGCGCACCCCTACTTTACAAGTAAAAATGACGATTTCTTAAAATCTCGTGTATAAGGCGCACCATAAATTTGATACGCTAATGAAGAATGACCAAATGAATTTCAGTTAGACCAGACCAGAAAAGCAGACGAAAATTCAATTTTAGACTTCGGGTTGAAAGAGAATGACGGGAAATAGGATTGAGTGACGGTAAATAGAATTGCTAATTAGCGTTTAGATAATGTCTTTAGCTCTGTTGTATAAAAAACTGCAAGGAGTGAAATAAATAAGCAGTAATACTTCAATTAAGTGACATTTTCCGAGTTTTAATATCTCCTTTGAATAACTTTTTGTTTCCTATGTATATCATTCGACTGTATCCAACAGTAAAAAATTATTCCGTGTATAAGGCACACCTAAGAGTTTTGCCCTACTTTTTTGGGACAAAAGTGCGCTTATATACGAGTAAACACGGTAAATAAAATGTCATTTTATGTCTTAAAAACGCAAAAAATGTGTTTTTTCTGCATAGATTGTTATTAGATAGACCATCCGATGAAAATTTGCGACCTTCGGTTAATACGCAAACCCCTTTAATACGCGAATTTTCATCGGACCCCTGATTCGCGTATTAACGAGGTTCGACTGTATATAAGGTAATCCGGAAAACATAACTTTTAGTATTAGTATTTTTGTAGATATTTTTAACTAGTTTTTTTTCTCGAAATGTATATTTCAATTGCATTAAAAATAAAAGCCATTTAAAAAATTAAATCTAATTTTAAAAGCATCAGTTGTAGCCATATTTTAAAGTTCATATAACTTCTAAAACAATAGTGATTTTTTGCTGCTTTCTTTTTTATTTTTGAATTCAGAATAGAATAAAATTAATTTGTCAGCAGCATTTTTAGAAATGTTTAATAAAAAAGTTATAATTTTTTTTCAAAAAATAAAAAGTTTACTTTTTCTGAGTAGCATTTCTATTAAGAAAATCATATTTTCAAAAGTTTTAGAAAATCACATTACGCCGAACACATTCTAATCAATATGCAGATTGAAAAGGTTCTTTGAATTCTCATAACTTTATGTTACATAGAAATTTATTTAAAATAAATCAAATATGACAAATCTTTAAAAACATTCATTCTGATATAAATGCATTTAAATCCTGGAAGAAATCTGGCCAGCCGCAGAGAATAAAACCTAAAAAGCCTTGCGTTTTTCAACCTTTAACCTAATCATCATCTTTTCATAACATCTGCTTCATTTTATTTTGGATTTTTTAAGTTAGAAAAATAAAAAGATTAGTTTAAGAAGTGTCTCCGGTCAGTTCAGGCCAGCTCCAACCGTTTAATTTCACTCTTTTTGATACATTACATGATAAATACAGTAAACCCCTCTATTCCAAAAATCCGTCTTTTTCGAAGAGAGTTTTTTTGTTTTCTGATTTTTTTTACTTTTTTTATATCTTTACAAGAAGAAAGCACTGGATACGTGAAAATTTTCGAAATCCGGTTTTTTGACGGATTTTGATTTTTTAGAGGTCAGAGCACCCGAAAAACATGTTTTTTTTTTTTTTTTTTTTTAAATGTCTGTCTGTGATTCTGTCAGCTTATCAATCCGTTTATCAGTCAGTCTGTCTGTATGTGGCAAAAATTTTGTTGGCACTCTATTTCAAGAACTAATACACGAAATTTTTCAAAACTTGAATGAACTCGATCTGATTAGTTTTTGGTGTACATCGCTCAACAAAGGTACTGCTATGCTGAATTATACAATTTCCAAAATAGCCATATATCAAGAATTAGTACAAGGTTTATCATAAAACTTTCACTTTAGTTAGTACTTGATATAACGCAGTGCTTATTACGTTCTGGTGAAAATTGCTGAACAGGTGGTGCTGCCATGGTGCGTTATTCATATTTATCGCAGTAGCTCTATTTCAAGAACTAATGCACGGAATTTCACAAAACTTTAGATTCTGTAAGATCTTGATATAAACTAGATCTGATTAATTTTTGGTGTATATCGCTCTACAGGTGTTACTGCAATTCTGCATTATTTACAATTTCCACAATAACCATATCTCAATCCCGAAATTTCTTAAAACTTCAGATTCAGTTAGTCCCTGATAGAGATTAGTGATCGCCCTACAGATAACGCTGCTATGCTGCATCTTTCACGATTTGTACTAAATGTATGTCAAGAACTAACGAATGTATTTTCATCAAACTTCAGATTCAGTTAGTATATGATAAAAAATTGATCGTAGTTAGTTTATGGTGAACATCACTCAAAAAATGGTACTGTTTTAACGGTTCTTTTTTTTAAGATTTTGCAACAACTCTATCTCAAAACCTAATGCACGGATTTTCAATTATTTCAAATTCAGTTATAAATTGACATAAGTTGTTGCTGACTAGATAGCGGTTTAAATTACCTAATCGGTGGTTCTGCTATGCTACATATCTCAGGAAGTATTAACATGCATAATATAGAAGGAAGTTTTGGGATTGCCACATCTGACTGATTTTAACTTAAAAACCGTAAAAATTAAATAGACATTCCTGTAAAAATGTACATTTATTGTTATACAAAGAAGTTAAATGGATACATAGAGTCTAAGCGTGATGAAAAGCCTGAAAATAAATTAGAAAGAAATCTCGTAATTCACAGTACATGTAGACTCCATTTATACAATTCGGTACAATCATTTTTAATCACTGCTAAACAGAAATTATAACTAACTTCCATACATTTAAGTCAGTGATTTTTTTCTAAAGAAGAACAACATATCGACTGAGTAACTTGTTTTTTGACATCGTTGGCTCAGATTTGTGCATATTGAAATAGCGTATTTATTGCTATGATGCTACAGTTGTAGTTTTATTTGAATAATCTATTCTACATTAACTGTGAGTTTTAAAATATTAAAAATAACAGAATCTGTTCACGAGGACTCGATCAACGAGCTGACACTAGCAGATGCTTCCGCATTTCATTTATGCCTTAACAATCAGCACGTTGATTATATTTAATGAAATCTGCCTATTCCAAAATCCCGCTATACCAAGCAGTGTTTGGACTCAATTAGTTCGAAATACGGAACTCTACTGTGTTCTCAAAATATATAAACAATTAAGTATTACTTTTCTTGTTTAACGTAAAAAAATAAATAAATAAGGCTGCATTCCATTTCAAATACTTTAAGGGCACATAAAAACAAACAATGGTTAAAACTTTTGACTTTTAATTATTGTATTAAAATAGTAGAGCTTAAAGATTATAGTGATAAATGATTAATGACCGAAAAGTTTAAGGCGGCGAAAGGTTTTAAAACAATACATTTTAAGTAGTGATATAAATTTTTCCTTTTTTGCGAAATGCGATTTTTTATGTTTCGATAAGGTAAAGTGCCGATATTTCGACCCCTTCCCTATTTTTTTTTTCCTATTCATTTTTCCGCTTCTCTGAAAGTGGCGCCACTGATCACGCAAGACAAAACAAACAGAAGATAAAAGGATTCAGAAGTGAAATTTTCACTCGCCAAGACGTATCCGTGTATTATTAATGTCAGATTTTCTATTTTTAGAAGATCTAAGTTCTTGCTACGTCATTTGTACAATGATATTCACTTTACCGTAAGTGTTTATTTCCTATTCATTGCATTTATTCTACGAAGGTAAGATGTTAATAATACCATATAGTGAGTTTTAATGTTCAGTTTATTTTACAAGAACTGAAGAATCGCCATATCAGAAAGTAGCGTTGTTCCAATTTCGTCTCCCTTTCAGTTCTTATTTTCTTACTAGGGACGAAATTAGGAACGCCTTTTCCGCGTTGTCAAATCCTGATAAATAATGTGCCTGCAATTTTGTATGTAGGTATGTATAGACTTAATCTTGAGGATTTGCTTCAAATTTTGCAAATAAGTTCATTCTAATAAGAGATCAGGGAAGTGCCACTGATTACACCAGCAACTTCTGCCCGAGGAGGTTCAGCAGCATTGATCACTGGATCTCCGCATAGAAACAAAGTGAAATATTCCCAGGCGAAGAAAAAACACTCAACTGAAAAAAAAAACTTCTGACAGCTAATACTTTCAAAGGGAATGGAAAAAAAGCACCGTGTAAAAGTCCAAACATGAGCTACCTAACATCATTGATAACGATAATGATTCTTTAGTTGAAATTCCTTATGATGATAATATAGCGATGATGATGACAATGATCAGAGTGCCTTACTTCATTGAAGCATTTTTCTCATGTAAACATGGGGAACAACGTGTTCAGTACCCTCTGTGCTGTACATAGTCACCCGAAACATGCTCAGGAGCCAAAACCAATGCACAATTTATATGTCCCTCATGCTTGGATGGATAATATTTTTATGGTATTACTGAAGCTATTATTTGCTATTAGATTAATAGTACATTTCTTTGTACCTTAAGTTAAGGTAAATTAACTTAATTATTTACTTTTAAATAAATTTTAATTTTGTTGTAAGTTAATCCTTGGATTTGGGGGTTTTTTCAGGGGGATGAAATTAAGATTTTTTTTTTTTTAACATTTTTCATATTGAAATATTTTTGAAAAATCAATTTTTCGTATTGTAAAAGTTCTTTGTACAACATTTGTCCATGTTTCCATATGTGTGAATAGTTTGTCTATACGAAATCAAAATTTGGAAGATTTTCACTGAAAATTAAACTTCCAGGGGTTTAAAAGTAATTGGGAGACGATAATAAGGCACTTTACCTTGTCATATGTTGCGGCCAACTTAAAATATCAAACATAGTCCTCCAGGAAAAAAGAATGAATATAATGATTTAGATAGTATTTTTAGATAGAAATAAAGCGCAAATTTTAAGTTCACGGCTTAAAATTTCTTTCGTCATTTGACTATTTTCAAAAAGGCATCTCAAATAGTCCAATTTAATTTCTTGCAGAAGATTGCAAAGAAAATGCCTTTTGTCAAAAAGAGGTAGAAAAAACAAATTTTGAAAGTTGTTTTTTACAATATGATTTTCAATTTTGAAAAACAACGTTTATCATTTGAACTGTTATAGATGATCCAGAAATAGCTCGAAAATTCAGTTTCGTTTTTGGACAAAAAACTTGTTTCACCGAAAAATCATTCCTGGCAAAAATGATGCTGGAAATTTGGTCAATTTGATACTTGACAGAAAGTATCTGCATTCTAAAAATTCCGTTTCTTCCTTCGGAAATTTTCAACATCACTCATTGGTTTGAGCTGTATCAGCTCAAATGAGATGCTCTTTATTCATTGTTACGAATTTCAGTGTTTATAATTCTCAGGCATGACTGATTGAAGACGTGAATGAAAGTTATAAAGCAAGATTTTACATATGACTAAGCTTTGAAGATGCTTTTCACGCGTTCATTAAAAGCTGAAGTCTGGATCTCAATGGATTTTTTTTTTGTTTGAAATTGCAGAAGTCTTTCGAATGCGCTTTAAGAATGTTCTAGTTAACAGTTTATCACTTACAAAAAATATTATAAAAGATAAATCGAAGTATGTATGCCTAAAATATTTTTTAACGAGGCGAAATTCGTATACGAGACGAAATTAGATAATCCTTTCGTGTCGCTGATGAATTAATGAATTTCATTTTACAGGAAAATATTTCTTTTTTCAATAACACAGAGAGCCAACTTGGGCCACACATTATCTGAAAAATTATTATATATATTTATGTATGTGTAAATCACTCCAAAAAAAATTTTTGGTCTAAATTGTAACATGAAATAATTGTAACATGAGCTGTAAGATGACAACTTTTTTAAATTGATCGTCTTTCTGTGAATGTGTAATAACAAAGTTTTGAGAGACTTAACTATGCAATAGGCTGATTCAAATCCGTGCATCATCGCAGATTTTAACAATGAACATTTCACTTCAGGTGTAGGGACAAAATTACAGAATTTTTCAGTTTTACATCATTACGTGTAGTCTTAATATGTAATTATCGATAGTATGACTGAACTCATGATTTTTCATGAAAAAAGCATAATTATAATTCTGAAAATTTAAGATAACGTTGATATCACTGGTAATTACAATCCTTTTTTAAAGATATTTATGTATTAAAAAAGCCTTTTTGACTATTAAGACTTGCAAAATAAGAAATAAAACTTCCTTACTTTATGAGTTAAATGTAAATTAATAGGGTACCTTAATGAGGAAAGTTTCATTCAATAAAAAATGTATTTTTATTATAAATTTTTAATTGTACATCATTAATTATTTATTTGACCTTTAATAATTTAATCAGTTTTAAAATTATCTTAATTTTTATTATTTTAGTTTATTATTTTGCTTCATTATTTTAATTATGTATTATACTGCAAGTATTCATTATAATTTTGGTCGCCTTATTCCATTCAAGTTACTGTTAAAAATGCAAACAAGCGATGAACAGAAATCCACAAAATTCTAAAATTCGTACAACACTTGTTCCTAAGCTGTGTGGATTTGAAAGAATCTACTGTAATATTTTTCTCTTTGACGGCTTTTATATGTCCGTATTCGACCTATGTGTAAATTATTTTGCAGTTGTATCAAAACTGAAAGGGTTAGGTAGAAACCATTCCAAAACAATTGCCATTTCAAATTTAGGCCTTTTGACATAGAATAACCCTAAATTGAAACCTGCAGATGTTTTATTATTAAAAATAAAATTACTTTTTCTCGCTTTTTTTTATGCAATAGAGCTGTTTAAAATATTTTAATCTGCCTTTCAATTGCCAAAAGAAGGTCGTTCTCATTAATAATAAAAAATACCATGAAATTGAAATAAGTTTTCGCAGCAATTGTTTTATTGTGAATGAGGGTTATGGAAGTTAATAATCATTATTATATTTATTTTTTCAATGTTTTGTGTGAATTTATTGTATTTAATGAAGAATGAAAGAATTTTTAATAAACATGACATACTTAAGAAAACTAATCTAGATAAATTAAGTTGAATAATATAACAAAAGTTTTGATACAGTGTTTGGTTTTCTTTAATTTAAAAAGATTCAAATATAAGAGTTTTCTTCGTCTTCTTTAACATAGAGAAAAGGGAATCGCATATTCAAAATAAAATTTTACAGAAGTATCCAAGAAGAAATAAAACATGTATAGTTAATTAAAGCTGAAGGAACGATTCAAATCTTGGAAAAGTAAATCTTGGAGAAAAGGGAAGAAAAATAAACAAGATGAAGGGAAATAAGCAAAAACGAAATTAAAATGAAAAAAATATTTTTGTACCTACTTTTGGATTGACCTACAATAAATGTATGAAAAGATTTATGTAGTATGGTATATAAATTTAAAACGAAAATCTACAAAATTCATAACAATTGTATGCATATTTAAAGCATGGATCTTTTTTTCTATTTCCTTCATTTATTTTTTTCTGTAATTAATAATATTACAAATTCATTTATGTTAATATAAATTCAAACTTTAAATTATAAAATGCAAAAAGAAGAAGAATTGATCATCCAGATTTTTTCTATTTTTTTTTCTTATTTCTTCTTTTTTTTTACCAAAACATACCTAATGACTGATAGTACAAGGTGATTATAATCAAAGTTACGATTTCAAAAACTGATAATTTTAAAATTACTAGTCTGAAAGACTTGATATTTTAGCAGAACAATCGTGAGGCAATGTAATTTTGTTTGGCGAAGGAAAGCAAAATAGTTCTAAAATATGGCGATAAATGGCACTATCATGGTTCACATTGTCTGGAGATATGCAAAATACTAATACGTGACATACGCACCACAGACATAGCTGCCATAAAAGCGCAGAATACCAACACTTTGCCTGAATGCTTCATCATAACGCTGTCTAGAAAGGATTGCGCTTTGTGTTCTTGAAGCTTTTTTATAAGAAAGATGATTGTGCATTTACAGCTAATAGGAAGTTTCGGACATTTAAATCTGTAAAAGGGATCCAATAATCACAAATTTTCTGCGAAAAATGATTGCTAAATTCGAAGAGGTCGGCTCATTTGATGCTAAATGGAGTAGAATGAAACCAGTTTCAGTTGCTGGAGTGGAAGATGTGATTACAGCATTACAAAAACAGATTAACAATGATGCTGTAATCAACAGAGCATCGTAAATTGGTCGAATGCCAGATATGCCGAACAGCATGGTGCTTAAAATCGTACGAAACACCTTGCTCTGTTATCCGTACGAGATAACTTATGGGCAAGAGTTGCCACCTGATGACCTGGAAGCACGTCAATCTATTGCACTACAATTTCTTGCCCGGATGGCAGAGGATAACGAATGGTCATGGAACATTCAGTGGTCTGATGAAGCCCACTTTCATTTGCAAGGGTCAGTAAATGCATAAAATTGCAGGTTATGGGCGACCAAGAATCATTTCCAGCTACAGCCATTACCTATTCAGTCTGAAAAGGCCACAATGTCGTACGGAATAACGTCGTATCATCGTCGTGTCGGTGCATTTTCCTTCTGGGATATAACACCATTTTTGTGTAGCAATGTTCATTCGGCATTTCAATAGCGTAAGTGTGTGGATCGAACAATATTCATGCAAGATGACGCTACTTCGCACATTGCTAATCCTGTGAAATGGCTACTGATTGCTAATTTCGGAGATGATAGGTTCATAACCCGCCATTTTCCAACAACGTGGCCACTACGTTCCCCGACTTACACCTAACTGATTTATTGCTTTTGAATACCTAAAAAATTTTGTTTACAGTGGTTAACAACATTCCTGTGTTTAACGAATACTTTTTGGTCATTCCTCTGACAGCGCCATCTATCGGCACATTTTAAAACTATTTTTTCTCTTCATCAAACAAAATTCCAATGCTTCATGATTTTTCTACTAAAATATCAAGTCCTTCTGACCAATAGTTTTATAATTAATTATTCATAAAATCTTAACTTTAATTATAATCACCCCGTATATTGGAAATTAAAAAAAATAGATATGTTCATCATAGTTATCAGCTATATCTACAGATCGATATTGTTCTATGGTCCATATTGTAACCATAATTGTTTAAAGGTCAAGATCACATTCACTGATACATTTCGTTTGATTCGAGTTTCGTTTGTAGAAATCAACCAGCGAAGCCGACGAGGTGTGCTAATATCTAAATAAAACTCATTTTTTATGATAAATAAAATGTTGCTTATCAGTACAGACTATCATAAATTCTTCTTCTTGTCATAATTTTTTTTTCTGCTTTAATTAATAAATTAGAAAAGTTCTTTTTCTATGGAACTATTCAGTGATTTAACTAAGATTTTTTAATTTTCTATACTAATTAAAAATCTTTATTTCTTCATATCAATTGCATAAGACAGTTATCGCAATAAACTGATTAGAAGGCTAAATTTTTTTATTAAGTTTACTGAAATTAGCAAACTTTCAATCAAGTATAAAGAATTCTCCATTCGAACGGTAATAGGAAAAAATCTCATTAATATGGTAGTTTATTTTTACGTAAATTTCATTGCTATATAAATTGGATGCAATATTAAAAATGAATTCAAATTATTAAATTAAAATCTAATTTTTTCTTATACTTATTACAATACGCGTCATTTAAATGAAATTTGCGTATTTCCAAATCAAAATTTCAATAAATTAAAAACTGATTCCAATACGCAGAATTACAGTTTATTGATTTTTTGTTTTTAGTATTTGATTTATAAAGCGGTTGACTCTATAAATGCCCTTGCTGTATATCCTCCACATATGCTTCTGATTATGATATTTTTTGCAAAAATTTAATACGTTAAAATATTGATAGATAATGTTTGATAACTGTTTGAATAGGTGCATTAAAAAAAATAAAAGATAACCTTGCTGAAACTAAACTGTTACAAAATCTTGCAAGCTACTTCAAAGGTATTTTCAAAACTGATAAACATTCCAAAAGAAAAAAATTTTTCTTAGTGAGTTTAAATATAAACATTTCAGGGCAATCTAAATATATTTACGGGAGTTAGAGCGCAGACAAACAGCCATAGGGTCATACGGACAGAAGGACAGACAAACTGCAGTCATAGACTTTTTTCAACTTTGATGGAAACTGCTAAAAAAGAAGAGTAAACCTTAGCAGTAAAGAAAGTTTTAAATTTAATTACTCTTTAGTATTCATTAACAGTAGATTACACTTCGTCGCCTCAGAACAACAGTGAGAATCTCATAAGTATAAATGTAAAAAAACGAGATGTATAGTTTGCTGCTTTGAAAAATAGTGTCTGCATCTAGTAAAACAGTAAAGAATTTCTATAAAATGCATTTGGGATATAGTATTAAATATAACTATGTATTTCAGAAGTTATACCACTACATGCAAACATGGTTTCTTATAGCAGTCAGACATCTGATTTTTTATTATCATTGAATATCCTATTGTTGCTTTGAGATGACGACATGTTATTTCATTTCAATTTGAATTAATATCTTAAAAAAACAAAAGTTATATTTTTATAAACGATATAACTATAGCTTTAATATTTCCTCATAAAAATAAATTGGATCTTATTCTTTCAATTTTTGGGTGCATTCGTAATTATATAAATATATATCACCAATAAATATGTAGCGCCATATACTCTTTCTGTCTGTCTGTCTATACGTCTGACCACATATAACAGAGAAAAACTTTCCAAACAAATGGTTTGAAATTTAATTTATATAATTGCTACAAAATTTTGTCATTTTATTTCAAGTCTTATTAAAATCGAAGCAAAACTTAAAAATATATTAATGAGAGTTTTCTTCCTTTTGTTATATCTTATCATACGTAACTAATTTCATGATATCTCATGACAGGTAATATTCTAGATTGAAATGGTGAGAGTTAATTAAGTTACTTACAAAGAATCTTTTCTTTGTACATCATGTGGGGTATCGTGCGATAATATTCATGACACCGAACTCAAAAATATATTAATTTCAAAATTTCATAATCAATTTTCAGACATATCGTCGAAAATCTAATGCAAAAATATAGAAAGTTCAGTAAAAATAAAAGTATGTTGGAAAAAAGAAATTTTTCGATTTTTTTTCTTATTAAATTGAAAAATTTTATTTATGGAATTTTTGGTTTTTCATTCATATATCCATTGATTATTATCAATACAGCACATATACAGCATACATAATATTGCACGTACTACTATATTTAGATATGGCCCATGTCTTTTTGCTTCCTTTAGAGATCAACGGATTTTGAGCTTATTCTATCGACGATAATTTTCTGAATTTTCTAGCTATGTTTACGTGACTTTCACAAAATTTGCTCTATACATTTAGCTAACACAATAAGTAATTTATATTTTAATCGCTTTCATTGCACATTTTTTATACATTTTTTATTATATCTTAATTCTGATTACAGCGTATTGTGTCAATGTTATCTATCAAATTTCCTGAAAAGAACATTTTGTTTTTGTGTTAAGAATGCAAACTATTAGCAAAAAACTTGGCAAAATTTGGGACTGTTCTTATTACAACCTTAATTTTCTACGAGTATACATGCTATTCTCACAGAAATGAACACAGTTTATTACAATAAGTCATGCAATCACAATGCACAGTTTGAACGCTTTTGCTATATTAGTTTTGGTAGAGTTATCCAAAGATATTCGTATTTTTTAATTTGTTGACGGTCCTCTATAGGGTTTCGAAAAAAGAAATCTTAGCGGAAATGTATGATCATTACTATTTTGTTTACACACCTGAAGATTCAGGATAATTCCTCATGTAAATTTCTAGATATTTAACAAAACGTCAGAAATCAAAAGTGGCCGGTCACCTTCCTCCATGTAGTGTACAAGTATCATATGTTGCAGCCAACCTAAAATATCAAACATAGTCCTCCAGGAAAAAATTAGTGAAATTGGCTGGTTTAGGAAGTATTTTGGATTGAAATAAAGCGCAAATTTTGAGTCCACGGCTTAAAATTTCTTTCGTCATTCGACTACTTTCAAAAAGTCATCTCAAATAGTCCAATTTAATTTCCTGCAGAAGATTGGAAAGAAAATGCCTTTTGTCAAAAAGAGGTGGAAAAAACAAAATTTTGAAAGTTTTTTTTTCTTTTTTACCATATGATTTTAAACTTTGAAAAACAACGTTTATCATTTGAACTGTTATAGATGATCCAGAAATAGCCGGAAAATTCCATTTCGTTTTCGGCCCAAAAATCTGTTTTGCCAAAAAATATTTCTAGCAAAAATGATGCGGGAAATTTGGTCAAGCCGATACTTGACCGAAAGTATTTGCATTCCAAAAATTTCGTTTCTTCCTTCGGAAATTTTCAGCATCATTCATTTATTTGAGCTGTATCAACTCAAATGAGATACTCTTTACTCATTCTTATGAACTTCACTATCTATAATTCTCAGTTGTAACTGATTCAAGACGTGAGTGCGAATTATAAAGCAAGATTTTACATATGACTAAGCTTTGAAGACGCTTTCCATGTGTTCATTAAAAACTGAAGACTTAATCGTAATGGATTATTTTTTTTTAGTTTGAAATCGCAGAAGTGTTTCGAATGCGCTTTAAAAATGTTTTAACTAACAAATTATCATTTACAAAAAATATTATAAAAGGTAAATCGAGGTATGTATGCCTAAAATATTTTTAACGAGACGAAATTCGTACAATGAGATAATCCTTTTGTGCCGCTGATGAATTAATTAATTTTATTTTACAGGGAAATAAAAAATTTTGTTCAATAACACAAGAGAGCCAACTTAGGCCACACGTTAATTAATAAATAATTGTATATATTTATGTACATATTAATCCTCAAAAAATAAATTTTGTTTTCGGCCGAAAATGAGAAGATTACTGTATTCGGTTTTAGTTTCAGTTTCAGTCTTAAAAACCTATCTATCTTTAATTTAAACCAATATGTCCGAAGTACAAACATTATATATGAAAGTATAACCAGGGGCGTAAACCACCCTTGTTGAGTAGAGGGGTGTAGACTCATAAATTTTCGACTCCAAGAAGGAAAATTTCCCAGTATTAGGAAAAATAAAATACCGACTATTATATATATACGTATATGTATATATGTGTATATACACACACATATATATAATATCATATATTAAATTCATGGAATCTTGGCTGTTTAAAAAAGATTGTGTTATTCTGTAGTCGTCAAATCCAGTCAACTTGCGTGAAATTCTTGATAATAGCTAATATCAGAGAATTTAAATTGAGAACACAAGGCGTTTCTTTTGCAGTCGTACTACTATCTAATGTTCAGAGCGCAAGTGTAGCAAGGCAGTGGATTCGATAATCCGATGATTTCCCCGTCAGAAAAGAAGCCAATTTGTTGTTCTAAGTTGTTTATTCATCAAACATGAAAAATTAAAATGAGTCTTACATATGAAAAAATTCGTAAAGCCTTCATTCTGTGGGATAAATCTTATGTCATACTATATGATTTTCAAAAGAAAATTTAGAAAAGTATAAGAGTCAAGGACAAGAGATAATATATGTCGAAATACTTGAAACAAGACAGAAATCTAAGCTCCAAAGCCACTGCATCTACTTTTTGTTATATTCGCAGACGACGACAGATATCGACGTAGTACAGATAAGCCAATCAGTGAATAGAGCACTTTTAGAGATAAGCAGATAAGCTAATGACTCGAGAGGGGAGCGACATAAGGAGCCCATACTTCGTAGCGTGGTTTTTCGAAGTAAAAAGCCTAGCATCGAAAAGACGTGAGAACATAGATTCCTGGAATTAAGATAGGAGATAAAAATAACAAAATGACTTTTCGAACATTCGTAAACAAAAACTAGCTTCTCTCAGAATATTATAGACTGGGCAACTGATAAAATTTACAAAGGACTAAAAACTTTAGATTAAGATTTTAAATAAGATATTTATTAATTATTTAAAATTAAAGGGAAACTCAATCGAAACAAATTTAGGAATTATTAAGAAAAAGGGAAATAAATAATGTGCCAGAAATTTAGAATAATTTAGATGAATATTGCGAAATGAAATGTAACACACACACATAATATGCTGGCAGCCTTCGCCCACTACGCTAAGGTTTTCCTAAAAGATTATTGAAAAAAATGAAGTAACACAGATAAAATTTAAATAAAACTACATTTTCTTAACATCTAATAAATTGTCCATTATTATTGTCTTATTCATATAATTTTACATTATCTCCTTCAAAGTCGATGTTCGCGATAGAATAAACAAAATAGCTCTAAAATCACTGAAGTACTGTAATAAAAAAAAATTTTGGTAGGTTTGTTGCACTGAATTTCCGCTTTTACCTAAAATGTGTGCTTAGATATGTTGAAACGACCTAAAACTTCCCACCATCCCATTAAACATCATTACTTGAGAATTACCAAAATCAATAAAATATATGTTTAAGTATATTATAGTATATTAGTTATTCTGAATTTCATCATTAATCTAAAAGAGAAATATTGCGAAATGATCTAACAGATTCAATAACTTTCCCCCTTTAATCCTCTTAGAAAGCAGGCAAATTTCTAAAATCTCTGAAATGCATGTTAAATTACTTTTAAATTAGCTTGTTATTTTGAATTTCATGCCACTACCTAAAACTGCTGCCAGGATATGGCCAAATGTTTCAGAATTTTTGACTCCCTTTAATTCACTTAGAGGGCGATTTCTGAAGTCCTGAAATGTGTGCTTATTTTTTTAATGGTTTTATTTTAATTAATTCCACACTTCTATCTAAAACGGCTGATGAGATATACCAAATATTCAAAGATTTTTGCTCTCCTTTACCTTTCTAAGGGAAGAATTTCTAATATATTAAAATACGTTATTAATTATTTGTTTAGCAGATTTACTTTCTTGAATTTCACGTTCCTACCTAAAACGACTGTAGATATATGGCCAGTTGATCTATAAAACAATGTCTCGACAAAACCGAATTACACAACTTGCATTCCATTTTTTGTTCTTTTCATTTAGGAGGTTATAACGATTATTTCGTTATATATTGGTTATTTTATTAAATTATTCCTTCACCCCCCGTCTCTCTTTTCATTTCAAAATTAGTTTAAAGTTGTCCTTCATTCAATTTCCATTTTTTTTCCCTCGCCTAGCTTTTCTCTAACCGAAAAATCGGCAGCTGCTTAACTTTGTGAGAAATACACTCACATATTAATCAACCGTTTAAAACATTTCCAGATGTCTGCTATTTCCGATCGAAGCAATTCTGCATTACCTTATTTGGACATCATCTCTGTTTCGCGGTTAAAATTTATGCTTACGCTTCTTTTTCCTTTCTCAACAAAAACCTAAAAAGAATTTAACATCTGCGCTGTAAAATCTGATGTCCCTTTGGTGTGCCTCTTTATTAGACATAATAACACGTGTAACATTCTATCGTTTGGCAACCTTTTCCTTTCCCATCCTAGCTAGGAAACCAATTTGAATTCTTATCTTGCTGGCTGCATTTTAACTGTATTTGGCGTATACTATCCATTGTGCATGGGCGAACTTGTGTGTGTTGGCGATTTTCTGTCATGCCAAAAGTGGCAATTTGTTGCTATGTACGAGGACACTCGACTCTCTGCTCTCGTCTGGTAAACTTGCTAATCGCTGTTCGGAGATTTTCTCCGAGTATTGTATGTGTGCCCCCCTAGTATCATATGTATGAATAAAAAATAACTTAGCAATCATTGTGGGGTTTTTTCGTACATCTGAACCTGGATACATGATCATTTCGTTCTTCTAAATGCCTTAACAAATATTTTCAACTACCAATCTCCCTTACAAAACCTCTGGTGCCTGACAGTTTCGTTTTTCCCCACATAAAAAAAAAAAAAATATGGAGGGGGGTACAATCAACTCCGACTTTACGGCGAATGTGATAATTTTGGTTCTTCTCTCTTCTCTGCATCCCCGGTAAAAAAAAACGCAACTGCTAGTAGTCTTGCCTGCTAAAAGTCAACAGATGTGGAAGTGATTTCCCCCACTTCATCTGCGATCGGCGTCGACAAGTGGTGTTCCCGTCCTGAGATTCCTTTCCTGGACACCCCCTTTCTCTCCCCTGTGATCTCCATCCAAAGGGCTGCGGAGCGTCTCCCCTTATAATTCCATCTTCAAAAGAAATATGCGGCCAAGTATCACCTGAGCGCTGGGGCGCCCACCCTTCTTTCTTCCACTAGCACCGTTTTGTGTTTGATCATCGCCGCCAGATATCGAGGGCTGTATGTGCGCATTGTGTGCTTCTATACCAGAGTGTTTTGTGTGTTTTCAGTGAACGTAATCTACAGAAAGTTCATATACCCTCATAGAAAATTTAGTGAATAACAGTATTTCTGTGGTGTGATGCATCGTAAAATCGTTCATCGTGCAAAAAAAATAGTGATTGTCTTCAATTCTGAGAAAATCCATCAGAAATAATTCATCGTAGATATCAGTTATCAGTGCACAAAGTAATAAATAAATAAATAAGAGAATTACAAAAATTCTCTAAATGAGGTGTCACCACCTTTGATAAGTGCATATTCAATTACATGATTACAATATAAAATTTCTGCTAGTCTCCAGTGATAAAAAAAAGAAAAAAAAAGTGCACAACGAAAATGCAACCTCAAAAATCTACATTTTGAATGTGGGAGCAGATCGTGCCCCAGTTCCCTAAGCTTTGTCTTATTAAATTAGTAATCATTTAATTATTTTTAAAAAAAAAAAAAAACTAAATCTGTAAGTTACCCCAAGTATTTTGTTTATTTTATGTTCTGCTTCCACAGTCAGTACACCATAGTCAATATTGCAGTTTGGTGTTTTAAATCATATTTAATTCAATATCACTATTTTTAATCCTGTTATTGTGTTTTTGCAAAATTTTTTTAAATTGCGAAAGCACGGTAACTGTTGTCATTTCTAGTTATTATTTTTATGACATTTTATGCAGTTTTTACCAGTTATTACATTTATGTGCTAGTGTTTCATATTTTACGTCCCACCCCTTTTGTTTGTTTTTTTAATTTGTATTTAGATTCTCTAATATGCTTAAATGTTTTTAACCAGTTTTGAACTTTTAATTAAAAAGTTAAAATAAGATTTTCCTTTTTCATCTAAAATAAAAGAAAAATATTTTAAGTTACGAAAAGGGAGCTTTTCCCTTGTGTAAAGAAGATCTAATTTTATTGCTTGGTTGCTAACAGTTTTTGCAGTTTTCTATAGAGTTTTCTTTGCTTTATTATCTAAAGATAAAGTAAGTACTTTTTAAAGTGAAGGAATATATAGATATATGTTTCAAAGTGTAATTATTTTGCTTTTATTTAATTTATTTCCTAAATGTGTTACTTTTATATGTCTCCCTTTTGCTTTACTGTTATAAGAAGTTCAAATAAGATATCTTTAAAGTGAGGTATATTTTAAGATCTATTTATTTTGCTAGTTTACATATTTTTACTAGCTAGGAAATTTTCTTGTTTTCAATGTGCTTTAAGGTATAAGTTCGGTCTGTGTAACAATTTCGCTAAAACTTGTGAGCTTAAACAAAACAAAATAAAACAAAAAAACTAATCATGGCTGCAAAACAAATTCCGATAAATATCATTCAATTTGATGGAGACCCAGATTTACTTAAATTTTTCTTTGATCAAATTCGCGTATGTTCAGAAATTAATAAATACAACCCACAAACAACAATTGCAATCTTAAAGGAAAAGTTAGTTGGGCCTGCACAAAAATTTCTAGCCCAAAATCCCGACCTGCAAAAGATAACAGACCTTGATTTGTTGGAAAAGGAATTTGCGTCATTTTTCGCCCCCCCTAGTAAATGTGTTGCTTCTGTTGAATTGTCCAGTTTAGCACTTATGCCTTCTGAGACGATAAAAAACTTAGCTCATAGACTAAATGTTCTTGCGGCGACTGTTTATGCAGATATCAACGACGAAAGTGCACGCAACACTATTAAACTTATGAAATTTCTAGAAGCCCTTCCTTCAAATATTAGAATAAAATTACAGGAAGAAGGCATTTGTGATTATAAAACAGCAGTCGAAAGAGCACAAACCCTTCATGAAATTTTAAGGAATGAGAAAATCTTACATTCCTTACCTTCGGTACACAGACCAGAAAATCTCATCGAATCGCAACTGAAAGAAATTTCCGAGAAAATAAATGCATTATCCTTTGCCCCTCCTGATACTAAAACCGAAACTGAGCAAAAAAATCTCCAGACTAGACCAAAACATTTCGCAGGTGTTTCACGCTTCAAAAAAATTACAAAAATCGAAACTACACTAGACGTTATTCCCCACACAAGTTTTCACAAAGAAAACCAGTTGTTTGTCAGTTATGTGGACGAAACAATCATGATGCTCTCTCTTGTTTTAAATGGAAAAGAGCAAATACTCAAAGAAAAAACAATTACACAAATTCCACGCCACAATTTCAGGAAAACTGAAACAGAGATACAATTTTTATGCTGATGGTCTTGTGTCTCAGTCTAATACTTCTACATCAGCAACTTTTGTTTTTGACCCTGTATTACCTAAAATTTCAAGTTCGAGACTAGTTAATTCAGTAGCTTCCCAAACTTTTGACTCTATTAAGATAGCAAATAACATCAGTACACAAACAGAAAGTGATAATGTTCAGATAATTTGTAGTGTAAACACTATGTCACCATCCCTCCCTCTTGTTAAAGCCACTATAGCAAACCATGATATTACTTTATTGGCTGATTCTGGTAGTAGTATATCTTTACTTTCACAAAAATTATTCAACCAACTTAAACCGGTCTTAAAATATAAAAGACTGTCCACTGACGTCAATATTAAAACTGTCAATTCTGATGTCTCATTTTCCGCCTGCATCAGAACATCCATTAAGCTAAAACAAAAAGCGTTTTCACATCACTTTTATATTGTTGACATACCCGAGTCTTCCAGTTTTGAAGGCATTTTAGGTTTCGATTTCATAACTAGATACAATGTTGTCATCGATACTTTTAACAAGTGTCTCCACGTCAACAATAATTTCTCTGTTCCTTTAAAAACCAGTAAAGAATCTTCTGGAGAGAAACAATCAAAATCATGCAATTCTTTGAGTGATGTTGTATTGAATCAAGCGGTGTTCTTAACTCGAAAAATTATAGTAGAACCTCAACAACAAATATGGTGCTCTGTTTACACCCCCAATAACATCAACAATGACAGAAATTATCTATTTGAATATTTGGCACAAACAAAAGAATTAACAGGAAATGATGCCATTATTCAAATGAACAAATTATCCAATAAAAGAAAGAAAACTTCACAAATACATCATTTCTTCTCAATAACACTTAAAAACACTTCTGAAAAGACCATTCATCTCCCTAAACACACAAAAATAGGTCAAGTATCTGAGATTGAGGAAATTCGCGACTATACTTCTGAAATGTCTGACAAGCAAAATAACTCAGAACTGCACTTTGCAAATTATATTCAGGCGTCTAATGAAATCTTACAAAAAAGAAAGCAGGAGTTATCGGCTAATGATTTTAAACTTTCTCACTTAAAATCTGACGAAGCAAAGAACCTAACTAAATTGCTACTTAGTTATTATCCTGCCTTTTCCAAATCATTAGACACACTTGGTCATACTGATAAAATTGTACCTGATTTAAAATTCATTAATGATTACCCCATAAAGACTCTCCCTTTCCCTCTCCCCCAAGCTGTGCAAAAGGATGTTTTAAATCAAATCAAACAGTTACTTGATGCCAAAATCATTGAGCGTCATTGTTCCGAATGGGCCTGTCCCATGCTCCTTGTTAAAAAGAAACCAGACGGTACAGGTATACAGAAATATAGACTCGCATTAGATCTCAGAATGGTTAATACTATAATTCAAGGTTCGTCCTATCCACTGCCAAAAATTCAAACTATTATTTCAAATCTTTCACAATATCGGTTTTTCTCGTCTCTTGACTTTCATCAAGCATATCATCAGATTGATTTGCCTGCAAAATTTCAAAATCAGCTCACATTCACTACAATGTTTGGTTCTTTTCGCTATAAGAGATTAGTATTCGGCTTAAAGTCTAGCGCCTCTATTTATCAAGCTTTAATGGACTCGTTACTTGATGAATTACAGTTAGAAGGTGTCTATACCTACCAAGATGATCTTATTGTTGGTGCCAATTCATATCAAGAAATGTATCATGATCATTTCGTTCTTCTAAATGCCTTAACAAATATTTTCAACTACCAATCTCCCTTACAGAGGTGGCATAATTGATGCAGAAAATATTGAATTATTAAATGTATACAAAAAATATTCTCAGCAGTAACAACATATAACAATTAACGGCCTTAACGATTTCATGCTATATGATAAGCTAGAATACTAATAGTTCAAGTAGAATAGAGTTAAATATTAAAAAGGGATTCGTAGGAATGCCCATCGTGGCGCAAGCGCATTTTTGTTTTGTAATCAGCGCCGTGCGAAAGGGGGGGGGGGACGGGGGCGGTCTCCCTGGGCGCGGAAATTTAGTGGACGCCAAATTTAAACTGCCAACGTCATTTTTGTCCTGTCACGAGAAAAAAACTGGGGGCGCCAAATTGCAACTTCGCCCCAGGTTCAGTTTTCTCTTCGCACGCCTTTGTTTGTAACCGATACATGGGAAGAGTTCAAGTCGTCTGAGTGTACCAAAGCACTACCTGGAAAAGAATACAGTGTTCTATCTCTTTAATTTTTAGCAATGAGTTAAAATCTTTTTAGCATTTCTTTTATGAGTAAAATACATGCTAAAATAAATAAAAATTTGATTGCTCGAGGACTACTTTAAAAACAAAAACTTGTCAAAGATATATAATTTTTTTTTTAAGTTTAGTTGATAATTCTTTCTAATGACATACTTTGAATCTGTATAAAAATTTGATGTCATCTGTTTTTTTTTTTTTTTCGATTAAACAAAATGTAGTTGTGATAATATGAAAAAACAATCGAAACAATTCATTAAGCAAAAAGAAAACGAACAAATTATTTCTGAAAGAAATAAAATCATATGTTTTGAAAAATATGCAGATTAATTCACGATAAAAATGCAAAATATTTGGGTGTTTTCAATTTTCGTACTTCTATTTTCATTAAAATTACATAAAGTAAACAAAATTCACATTAAAAAACCGTTGGTAGAAAAAATAAAACCATAATTATTTTCGATTAAAAACTAAAATCGTGTAGCTTGGACTGATAAGGAAAAGCACTAAATATTTGCAATTCCTTTTTTTATTTTCTTAGAAGAAAATTACCTCTAAATTCAGTGATATACACTTCTAACTAAATTTAAAGTTAGAGAAAAAGTAGAAGTTTCATCACATCAATCAGCATATCTGAAAATTTCCATACCAAAGTAAAAATTTTTCGACAATACAGCAGAATATCGATATTTCGAAGCCAAAGTGCATGAAAAAAATTAGGAACATCAAGGTTTTTGATCAAAATGTGAAGGTTTCATATAATATTAACATCCCTGGGATATTTTGTGAGGGATTGTCCTTTGTGATAAAGGCACGCTAGCATTTTAGTGAGATCGTGACGTCAATGTTTTAACATGTGTGGCGCGGAAGTGACATCTATCCTTTATTCAACTTTAACTTTCATGAGCGTACGTGGCGCCCTCGGATCTGCAGTTAGCTGCGTTTAGGATTATAATGCAAATTTATAGCTCCGTCTTCAGTTTGCAATGTATAAAAGCTATGAGTTGGAGTGTATTGTGGTGGTGAGGCAGTAGTAGTCCGCAAGGTGAAATAGATTGTGGTGTGGTGAGGCGGCGGAAGCCATCCAAGTGAAGTAGATTGTATTATAAAGCGAAGCCAGGTGATCTATAGCGAGATAGATCGTGTATTGAAGTGAGATAGCTATTATTGTGAGCCGAGTTAGCTTGTGGTGAGCTGAGTTACCCAAGAAGAGTGCCAGTGGGTAAGAAGTTATTTAATGCGTTGGATATTTTTGAGAATAAAGAGTGTTTGCAGCCACGGTCTGTTTTATTATAGATTTAAACTAGCTTTTAGCCGCAATCTGAACGTAGAGCCGGAGTGAGTGCCCCGAATTTAGCTTAAACCGTGGACGTGAGTATACTTTATAATATAATCTCTTACTGTTGTGCTTAGTGACTGAGATTTCAAACTTAGCTCCACTTTCCCATGTTCCAGAGGTTTAAATAAACTGTTTGATTTTAACTTATGCTTAAGATTATGTCTTCATTTAACCAGCGTACCCCAGACACGTCACAATGTATCTGAGATTTTTCGTCATATTGAGGTTTTTAAGTTCACAATATTCGACAAAGGAAAGTTTATCTGTATAGTTTTAACAAAAAAAAAAAAAAAAAAAAAAAAAAATCTGAAATATTTTTGAATAAGAACAAATTTATGTAAGTTTTCTTTGTTCAAAATTGTTTTTTTTTTCTTCTAATTAAAAACTACAATAAAAAAATTCTCCAATTCATAAGTTTTTACAATTTAATATACATATATATTGTTTTCGACTAAACGTGCATTTTCCCGATCAAACGAGAATTTTTCCGACTTTTTTCATACTTCCAATTTGTAAGATCTTATAGGTAAATACCATTTTCTCGACTAAACATACATTTTCCCTATCTAACAGGAATTTTTCCGACTGACTTTTTCGCTTTTTCAGCTTCTAAGTCTTTATAGTAAACATTTTTCCGACTAAGCGGACATTTTTTCGTCTGACTTTTTTCGTTTTTCAAATTTCTTATAGATAAATACCATTTTTCCCAACTAAGTGTATCGTTTTACCGATAAACTCGAAATTTTCGACTGATTTTCTCGAGGGGGGGGGGGTGCGGCACCCCCATACCCTCCCCACCCGGGATTTACGCCCCTGAGTATAACGCGCTTTGTTTGGTGCCAGTTAGTGCGGAAATTTTGTTTAATGCTCCCTCGATTAGTGTGGATAAAATTTCAATTAGTGTTCAAAGCACGGAATGGGCGATGTCCTCTCCTTGCTCCTCAAACAATATGGCATTGAATTGTTGAAAATGAAATTGGCAGAATTATGCCCTAATAAGAAACAATTTTTAAACATTTCTAAGTAGATTTTTAAAACTGGAATACCTCAGACAGTATTTAACCCCTTGAGGGACATACGGCATGTCTATGAAACCAGTTAATTTTTGTTCCCAAATGCCACTTTGTCACAAGAATTTCAGTAAAAAAATATTTCATTTTATTAGATGTGTGAAATATAGCGTTTTCTTTTTTTCTAATAAAGTTGTTTTCAAATTCCGATGTCATTCATTAATTTCAACACTTACGCAATGAACGTGCTCTTCGCCGCAAAGGGTTAGGAGATGTTCTTCAAACATCAGTAGATGTAAGCAGGTATACTAAGAGGGTATGCATATATAACATTATCACTTCAGAGGGTAGGGAGATCTGACAACTGATATCATAAAACATTTCGGAGAGGTGATGCTTTGCTTTTTGACAGTGTTAACATTTTTGATCCAACTAAACCTTTATTTTTGCAGTAATGTTTTCTTCGTATCCAAATAGTCTGTCACCTTTATTAATATTATTATCACTTCTATATTTTTTTATGAAAATGCAAAGTTATTATTAAAGCCATTAAACGTTCATACAATCATTTCATTCCAAAATTTGAAATACCCCAACCTTCTTTTTCTGCATTGTATGCAATAATTCACCGTCAGATATAAGGAGCATAATATATGGAATAACATTTTTGTTTACTAAAAAAGAAAGACAAAAATTTTTGTCCACTATTTGTTGATAACTTCTGCTTTTAACATCCCCTGGGAGCTAATATCCGAACAATCAAGCGTACAACATCTTGATGCCAGTCGAGAGTGCCAAATAATTTTGTGAGAAGAGCTCTTTCCGCACTTGCACTCGATATTATGGACAGTAAATTTAAATCCACGTTGATTCAAATGTTATTTTGTTTCCAAAAAGGTTTCCTCACGGCTTTGCATCTCTTAGAAATAAAAAATTGTAACAATTTAAAATGTATCATATTTATAAGAAGAAAAGGAAAGAAAAGGAGAACCACCCAGATTTATGGAAATATACAATTTGTTCGACTCTAATAAAGGTTTTAAAATGATTTACACCTTTCATGTACACGTAAAATGTAAATTGATTTTTAAAAAATACAAATACAAATTGATAAGTCCAAATCTATTACCATATAAGATCAATAAATAGTACTGCTAAGTGGAAAAGAGTAAAAAAAAAAAAGAAATCTATCTTGGATGTTAACAATATACTTTACTAGCAGCCTTCGCCCGCTACGCTGGTCAGTTTTTTTTCTTTTTTTTTATATTTTTTTAAAGAAACTTTGAATCAAACATAATTTTTATATCATAGTAATTTTTGGTTTTATATCGTATTTTAGACTGTCTGTCATCGGTGAAAAGTCAGTCATCTAAACGGAAAGTTCAAAGTTAGTTAACGATGAATGACGTAGCGCTAAACTTGTCAACAGTTTTAATCAAATAAAAATTCATTCAGGGGAACCTTTAAAATAAAGCAAACCTTTTGTAATTGTGCTCATTTGATTTAAAATTTCTCCATAAGTATTCAATTAAACAACGTAGAATGCTATATTTCATTTCTTACAAAATTTCTGAAAAATTATCCAAGTAACAATGTAAGTTCCATTAAAATCTATCTAGTAAAACATAAGTTATAAGCGGCCGGAATGAAACTTCAATTTGCGTTTTATACAATTTTCTTTCAAAATTATAGGTTCAATAGATTTTTTTGTATGATAATTAACACGAAATCCAGACTTTCTTTTATATATTTCGATTGAAATTTTCAGCTTTTTGCACATAATACATCGCCAAATTAAAAATATGTGAAGTATCTCACGAACTACTGGGCTTAAAATAATTTGCTTAATATCATTCGATGCAACATGAACAAATACACTGAAATATTGTATCAGTTGAAAAATAACTACAAAATCTGATCTATATAGATAAGGATTGAAAATTTCAGGTTTTTGTGCTAAAGGCATAGCCAAATTAGGAAAATGTGAAGTATCTCACGAACTACTGAAATAAAAACGAATTTGCTTAGTACCATTCGATACAGCATGAAAAAATACACTAAAATATGCTACCAGTTGAAAAATAACTACAAAAACCGATTTTTAAGGAATATTTTTAAAGTTCATTTTTTTTTTTTTTTTTTTTTTTTTTTTTTTTTTTTACTCTTCTTGGGGATGGCATTTTCTAAATCCCTTCTTAGTGGAACTCGGTGTTATAAGAAATATTTTTACCCCAATTTTCAAGATTTTTTGTTCGATAGTTTTTTTGTGTGTGCTGTGGTTAATACGAAATCCAGACTTTCTTTTATATATATAGATTACTAAAGAATGAATTTATCAAGATTTTTTTAATCAATGGCAAATTTTGAAAATATACATTTTTTTTTAAGAAAAGATTTACAAAAATCTTAGATTTAATTAGTTCTTTCATAAGCTCTTTTGATTAATGTTAAATCAGCAAATAAATTAATTGACAAATTAACGATGTTAAATAAATATTTAACTTTCAATAAAAATACGCGAGGAATAACGTTCTTCTCGCCAAATCATATGGCATGCTTTGACTTTTGTCAAAAGTTTCGTATGCATCAGGCTATTAACTGCCGGGATATTTAAGGGGGCTATATAAGATTCCATTCACCAGAAAGAATGGGCGGGAAAATCATACTAAATCATGCAATTGCTCAATGGGGGTTTTATTTTCAAGTTCGACTAGGTTTATTTTTGAATATGAATGAGATGGAAGGAAATTTTGGGTTTGACACATCCGACTAGTTTACATTTGAGAGTCGGAGTTACCAAACGTTTAGATCACTATACCAGTAAAGGGAAATTTACACTTTTATCATGCAGCTAAGAAATGAAAGTAGTCAGTGCGAACAGAAACTGATTAATAGCAGCAAAATTTGACAGACATTCTTGCCATTTCCTCCACATCCCAAAAGAACCCAAAATACTCTCATAAAACTTTTACTTAAATATGAGCATAGCTTTTACAGATTTCGCAGAAAACAGTGGCTTTACCGTCTTTCTCAGTAAACAGAACTTTTTTAATATCTACTTTTGATTTTTTTTCAAAATGTCCAAACTTATATACATAACTTTTCTTCCAAAACAACTAAAATATGACGCATTAATTTTGTTTAATTAAAAAAAGATTTGTAAATTTTTATCACAGACCATTCTGATAGCCGCTTTTTGCAAGGAAAAACATAAACATGAGCATAATTTAATTGCTTACATTGTAATTATGAATTCTTACTGTCCTGAAAAACAATCTGTATAGTTACATAATTCTTGAAATTTAATACTCTTTTATAAAATATATTTTATACTCAAATTACCCCAATATAACTAAAATTACTCCGGCATGATATACAACATTTCATGAAAGAAATGTATTTCATTAAAAAAAATTAAATGCAAAAGGTTTGTCAGATTTTATTTACGAGAAATGTACATTTATATAACAAGGCGAAAGCAGTTTTTAGCCAGAGATCAAATGCAAGTACAGAAGTAAACTTTTGTGTCCATGGTTTTAAATTTCTTTAAAGCATTTGTCTTCAAAAGGGCATTTCAAATCGCGCAATTTACTTTCCTGTAAGCAGATAGCGAAACAGAATCTCTTCTGTCAAATAAAAGTATGAAAACAGAATGTTGAAAACATTCCAGCTCTTTTATAAATACTTTTGGATTTCAAAAGATAACGCTGTTTGTTATTTCTTGAAATGAGATATTATTTATCACGTTGAAACCAGCAATTCTAAATTGCAAACCATATGTTTTTACTTTCATGTTAATTGCATTCCACGATTCATAATAACAATACTTCTTAAGTAAAAAAACATTTGTGTTATAAAAACCATTTAGAAGCACATTTTGTTTCCAAACAATTATATTAGAGGTAAAAGTAAGAGTTATATGTCCAAACTTATATACATAACTTCTTTCCAAAACAGCTAAAAAAATAACGAATACAGTTAATTGAGTTTAATACTAAAAAAAAGTTTGTATAGTTTTATCCCAGACAATTCTGATAGCCGCTTTTTGGCAGATAAAACATAAACATGAGCATTAGTTAATTGCTTTGATTCTAATTATGAATTCTTACTGTCCTGAAAATGCAAGCTGTATAATAATATAATCAGGCAATACCGAGAAGAAAAAAAGAATATTTTCTATAACGTTTCCCTTTGAATTAAAACAAGGCCAAAAGGAAGATTTATTTATTGGTAATTCATTGTAAATCTTTTATAATTGGAGCTAAATTTTTTAAAAGTTATAAAAAGGTAGACTTTTTTTTTAAATGTTGAATTCGTCTTTTTTACTATTATAGTATTTTCCGAAATCATGAGAAATAGTTTAATAAAATTGCATTTTTAGATTACGTTTATAACAGACTTGACTTTTTTTCGTAAACTCCTTGCAACACGAAAATTATACTGAATCGAATGATGCAACTGAATTGACTTGTGTAAATAGCAATGCATATAATCCATTTATTTTTAAAATTAGCTATCGACATTTGAAGTTGCAATGTCTATATTTATAATTTATTGTATTCTACCAATTTCAGGTATTATTTCACATTTTAAAGATTTTAATTTTTGTTATTTAAAGTCTCCACGGCAATGATGAGAAACTTGGTACAATCTATGGTATAGGTTTATAAATAATTCTTGAAATATGATATTTTTTTTAAATTTAATTCATACTCAAAATACTCCATTATAGCTAAAATTACTCCAACACGATATGCAATATTTTATGAAAGAAATGTATTTCCTTGAAAAATTTTAGATGAAAATGTTTGACAGATTTTATTTACAAGACGCGTACACTTATATAAGAAGGCGAAGTTGTTTTTAGACAGAGTTCAATTGCAAGTACAGAAGAAAACTTTCCAGAACATGGTTTTAAATTCCTTTAAGGCATTCGGTTGTTCTCAAAAGAGCGTTTCAAATAGCGCAATTTAATTTCCTTTAAGCAGAAAGCGAAACAGTGTATTTTCTGTCAAATAAACGTATGAAAAACAGAATGTTGAAAAAAATTTCCAGTTCTTTTATAATATACTATTGCATTTCAAAGATACTGCTGTTTGTTATCTCTTGAATAGAGATATTGTTTACCACGTTGGAACTAGCAAGTCTAAATTGTAAACCATGTATTTTTACTTTCATGTTAATTGCATTCCACCATTCCTAATTACGACATTTCTCAAGTAAAAGATCATTTGTGTTATGAAAACCATTCAGAAGCACATTTTTTTAAACAATTAAATTATACATGAAAGTAAGAGTTATATATCCAAACTTACATAAATAACTTCTCTTCCAAAACAGCTAAAAAATGGCGAATATAGTTAATTGAGTTTAATATTAAAAAAAAAGTTTGTATAGTTTTATCCCAGACTATTCAGATAGCCACTTTTTGGAAGCTAAAACATAAATATGAGCATAATTTAATTGCTTTCATTGTAATTATGAATCCTCGCTGTCCTGAAAATGCAACTGTATAATAATATAATCATGCAATACCGATAAAAAAAAAAGAATATTTTTTATAACGTTTCCCTTTGTGTTAAAACAAGGCCAAAAGGAAGGTTTATTTATTGGTAATTCACTGTAAATCGTTCATAATAAGGGCTAAATTTTCTAAAAAGTTATAATAAGGTAGATTTTGTTTTAATGTTTAATTCGTCATTTTTACTATTCTGAGTATTTTTCGAAATCATGAGAAATAGTTTGATAAAATTGCATTTTTAGATTACATTCATAACATACTTGACTTTTTTCGTAAACTCCTTGCAATTCGAAAATTAAACTGAATCGAATGATGCAACTAAATTGAGTTGTGTAAGTAGCAATGTATATAATCCATTTCTTTTTAAAATTAGCTATCGACATTTGAAGTTGCAATGTCTATATTTATAATTTATTGTATTCTACCAATTTCAGATATTATTTCACATTTTAAAGATTTTAATTTTGGTTATTTAAAGTCTTCACGGCAATGATGAAGAACTTTGTATAATCTATGGTATAGGTTAATAAAAAATTCTTGAAATATGATATTTTTTTATTTAATTCATACTCAAAATACTCCATTATAGCCAAAATTACTCCAACACGATATACAATATTTTATGAAAGAAATGTATTTCCTTGAAAAATTTTAGATGATAAAGTTTGACAGATATTATTTACAAGACGCGTACACTTATATAAAAAGACAAAGTTGTTGACAGACAGAGATCAATTGTAAGTACAGAATAAAACTTTCCAGTACATGGTTTTAAATTCCTTTAAGGCATTCGGTTGTTCTCAAAAGAATGTTTGAAATAGCGCAATTTAATTTCCTGTAAGCAGAAAGCGAAACAGTGTGTTTTCTGTCAAATAAACGTATTAAAAACAGAATGTTGAAAACAATTTCCAGTTCTTTTATAATATACTATAGCATTTCAAAGATAATGCTGTTTGTTATCTCTTGAATTGAGATATTGTTTACCACGCTGGAACCACCAAGTCTAAATTGTAAATCATGTATTTTTATTTTCATGTTAATTGCATTCCGCCATTCCTACTTACGACATTTCTCAAGTAAAAAAACATTTGTGTTATGAAAACCATTTAGAAGCACATTTTGTTTCTAAACAGTTATATTAGAGATGAAAGTAAGAGTTATACAGGGTGTCCGAGAAAGATCCGTACAACTTCAAAAAATTATTGAAAAAGAAACAGTAGGGTAACAGCAAAACTAATTAGGACATTAGATAGAATAACTCAAAAAGTTTTTTTTTCTGCAGTATGTTTCTGACCATAGATGGCGCTACATGTCATGCAAAGTAATATTAAAGCATTTTAGTTATTTCAATGGCGGATCGCGTGAAGAAAGCTCAATGTGTGGCGTGGTTTATCGAAACAAAATCCGATACGCAAACACAACGGAATTATCGAACGACGTATGGGGAATAGCCACCATCTCGGTCAAGCAAATAAGGGATGGTCCCATTGCATGGCCACCCCGGTCTCCTGACCTAACACTACTGGATTTTTTCTTTTGGGGTTATGTTAAGGATACTGTATACCGAACAATTTAACAGTCTCGAAGAATTAAAGCAAAACATCCAAACAGCTGTAGCTACTGTTGATGTTAGCATGCTGAAACGGCCGTGGATGGAATTGGAATATCATCTTGATATTATTCGTGCTACGAAAGGGTCTCATGTAAAAATTTCCTAAAGTAATAACTTAAGTTATAGGAAAAAAACCTTTTTGAGTTATTCTATCTAATGTACTAATTAGTTTCGCTGTAACCCTATTGTTTCTTTTTCAATAATTTTTTGAAGTTGTACGGATCTTTCTCGGACACCCTGTATATCCAAACTTACATACATAACTTCTCTTCCAAAACAGCTACAAAATGGCGAATATAGTTTATTGAGTTTAATATTTAAAAAAAAATTGCATAGTTTTATCCCAGACTATTCTGATAGACGCTTTTCGAATGCTAAAACATAAACATGAACATAATTTAATTTATTTCATTGCAATTATGAACCTTTACTGCCCTGAAAAAGTAAGCTGTATAATAATATAATTATGCATTACCGAGAAGAATAAAAGAATATTTTGTATAAAGTTTACCTTTGTATAAAGAAATGTTGAATTCGTCGTTTTCACTATTCTCAGTATTTGTCGAAATCATGATAAATAGTTTAATAAACTTGCATTTTTAGATTACTTAAACTTGACTTTTTTCGTAAACTTCTTGCTACTCGAATATTAAACAGAATCGAATGATGCAACTGAATTGAAGTATGTAAATAGAATCGCATATAATAAATTTCTTATAAAAAATATAGCTGTCTACATTTGAGGTTGCAATGTCTATATTTATGATTTATTGTATTCTACCAATTTCAGATATTATTTCACATTTTAAAGATTTTAATTTTCGTATAATCTATGGTATAGGTTAATAAAAAATTCTTGAAATATGATATTTTTTTTAATTTAATTCATACTCAAAATACTCCATTATAGCTAAAATTACTCCAACACGATATACAATATTTTATGAAAGAAATGTATTTCCTTGAAAAATTACAGCTGTCTATATTTGTGGTTGCAATATTTATAATTTATTGTATATATACCAATTTCAGATATTATTTCACACTTTAAAGATTTTAATTTTGGTTATTTAACCCTCTAAGTGATTGGAATGTATAATATTCTGTTCACTAAGCGCCAGGTTTCAGTGAAATATAAACAAAATTTAAAATAATATAACTTTATATATTTAATGATTTTTCAATAGATTTTAGAATGATTAATACACTCAAGGATTACATTCATATTTGCTATCAATTTATTTTTAATAATGTTGAAAGAATAATATTTTCTGAGCATTTAAAAGAAAACGCAGAGCAAATAACATTACAATTTTGCCCATTTGCAAGACGCTCAGAGGGTTAAAATCTTCGTGGTAATGATTAGAAAATCGGTACAATCATATGGTATAAGTTAATAAAAAATTCTTGTAATATAATATTTTTTTTATAAAATTTAATTCATACTTAAATTACTCCATTATATCTAAAATTACTCCAACACGATATACAATATTTCATGAAAGAAATTTATTTCATTAAAAAAAGTTTAGATGCAAAGGTTTATTTGCAAGACATGTACACTTATATAAGAAGGTGAAAGCTATTTTTAGACAGAGATCAATTACAAGTACAGAAGGAAACTTTCGAGTCCATGGTTTTAAATTTCTTTAACGCATTCGGTTGTTTTTAAAAGAACATTTCAAATGGCGCAATTTAATTTCCTGTAGCAAGTACCGAAACAAAATGTCTTCAGTCAGATAAGCCTACGAAAAACGGAAGGTTGAAAACATCCCAGTTCTTTTATAATATACTACTGGATTTCAAAAGAAATGCTGTTTGTTATCACTTGAAATGAGATATTGTTTATCACGTTGCAACCAGCAAGTCTACATTGCAAACGATGTATTTTTAGTTTCACATTAATTCCATTCCAGCCTTCCTAATTACGACATTTCTTAAGTGAAAGAAAATTTGTGTTATGAAAACAATTTAGAAGCATATTTTGTTTCTAAACAATTATATTAGAGAGGAAAAAAAGAATTTTGTCGAAACTTATATACCTAACTTCCCATCCAAAACAGCTAAAAAAATGATGAATATATTTAAATGGGTTAAATTCTAAAAAAAGTTTGCATAGTTTTATCACAGACCATTCAGATAGCCGCTTTTCAAAAGCTAAAACATAAATAAACATGAACATAATTTAATTTAATTATGATCTCTTACTGCCCTAAAAACGTGAGCTCTATAATAACATAATTATGCATTACCGAGAAGAAAGAAAGAATATTTTCTATAAATTTTACCTTTGAGTTATAACCAGGTTAAAAGGAAGATTTTTTACGGGTAATTCACAGTAAATCTTTCATACTTAGGGCTAAATTTTCTAAAAAGGTTTAATAATGTAGATTTTTTTTTAAATGTTGAATTTGTCGTTTTTACTGTTCTCAGTATTTTTCAAAATCATGAGAAATAGTTTAATAAAATTTCCTTTTTAGATTACATTGATAGCAGACTTGACTTTTTTCGTAAACAACTTGCAACTCGAAAATTAATCTGAATCGAATGATGCAACGGAATGGAGTTGTGTAAATAGTATTGCTTATAATCTATTTCTTATAGAAATGTAGCTATCTACAATTGAGGTTGCAATGTCTATATTTAAAATTTTTTGTATACATAGCAATTTCAAATATTATTTCACATTTCAAAGATTTTAATTCTGGTTATTTAAAATCTTCGCGGCAATGATGAGAAACTTGGTACAATAATATGGTATATATTAATAAAAATTTTTGAAATATAATACTTTTTTATAAAATTTAATTTATACTCAAATTATTCCATTATAGCTAGAATTGCTCGGACACGATATACAATATTTCATGAAAGAAATGTATTTCATTAAAAAAAAGTTTAAAAGAAAAAGTATGACAGATTTTGTTTACAATCCTCATAGCATGTATCGTCACAATGACGTCACATTGTGACTGATATGTGACTTTCTTAAAAATCTTTAGAAAATTACAAAAATTCTTCAAAACATGTTATTTACTTTAAAAAACACTTTTGTCACAACATCGCTTTTGTCATAATTTCGTCACGATGTTAATGTCAAAGTAGACACAAATGACACATTTTTCACAAATTAATCACACCGTGACTTCACAAAGTGGTCACAATGGGACCTCACAAACGAGCTCTAAAACGGCCATAACGGCTTCACATTTTAGTCACTGTGACTTCACATCCACGTTCCGTGACGTCGCATGGACAATGGATGGTCACGAAGTCACAGTATGACTTTACAACGAAGTTGATGTGAAGTTACTATGCGTTACGGAAAGACGTATACACTGATATAAGAAGGTGAGAGCTGTTTTTAGACAGATGCAAGTACAGAAAGAAACATTCGAGTCCATTTTTTTTTAAATTTCTTTAAGGCATTCTGTTGTTCTCAAAAGAACATTTCAAATGGCGCAATTTAATTTCCTGTAGCAGGTAGTGAAACAGAATGACTTCAGTCAAATATACGTAAGAAAAACGGAATGTTGAAAACATCCAAGTACTTTTATAATATACTATTCGATTTCATAACGAATGTTGTTTGTTATCTCTTGAAATGAGATATTGTTTTTCACGTTACAACCAGCAAGTTTTAATTGCAAACCATGTATTTTTACTTTCATGTGAATTCCATTCCGCCATTTCATTAATTACGACATTTCTCAAGTCAAAGAAAATCTGTGTTATGAAAACCATTTAGAAGCATATCTTGTTTCTAAAAAATTATATTAGAGAGGAAAATAAGAATTTATACCAAACTTATATACATAACTTCTCTTCCAGAACAGCTAAAATAATGATGAATATATCTAAATGGGTTAAATACTAAAAAAGCTTTGCATAGTTTTATCACAGACCATTCTGATAGCCGCTTTTCGAAAGCTAAAACATAAACAAGAACATAATTTAATTCCTTTCATTGCAATTATGAACCCTTACTGCCCTGGAAACGTAAGCTGTATAATAATATAATTATGCATTGCCGAGAAGAAAAAAAGAATATTTTGTATATAATTTACCTTTTAGTTAAAACCAGGATTTTTTTTATTGGTAATTCACTGTAAATCTTTCATACTTAAAGCTAAATTTTCTAAAAAGTTATAATAAGGTAGAGTTTTTTTATATAATGATATTGTCATTTTTAATATTCTATCAATATTTTTTGAAATCATGAGAAATAATTTATTAAAATTGCATTTTTAAATTATGTTGACTATTGATCTGACATTTTTCGTAAATTTCTTGCAACACGAAAATTAAACTGAATCGAAAGATGCAGCTGAATTGAGTGTAATTAGTAATGCATATAATCACTTTATTCTAAAAATATAATTATCTACATTTGAGACTATAATATCTGCATTTATAATTTATTGTGAATATACCAATTTTAAATATTATTTCACATTGTAAAGAACATTTCACTTACTGTTGATGCACACAGGTGTGTGTATATAATAATACATTATCATGAATTTTTAGTGAGTAAATCTAGTAGGTAATAAAATCTAGGATTCTCTGACAAGCCACGGGCGTTCGTTACCAGTACATGTGAAAACATTATTTATGTGAAAAATGCTTATGTTGTCATTTTTTTAATTGTTTACATATGTTTTTTGGATGTACAACATTACATGTAAAATATAACATCCTGTCAATTACAGTTAATTTTCCATTAAAGTAGAGGCAGTCTTGGTGAAATGTTCTAAACATTATTTTCTAAAAAAAATTCAGTCAGCAGTGATTTGAGTCCAAATTCTCGAATTTAAGTCTCTAAATATCTAAGCAAATTTTTAAACGTGCACGGGAAAAAATGACTCAATATCAAATACATTATTTTGAAAAATATGGATTTTTCATTTAAAACTAAATGGAGTGCAAAAACCACTCTGGATCCAAATAAAAAACTCATTATTTAAATGATATAGAAATTAGTTTCTATGCATAATTTTAACCAAAGGTTTAAAATATCTTGTCAAAATTGGATGTTGTCATGAAAAAAAACAAAATTTTTGCTGTTTTTGAATTGCAAATGACCCTCTAAGCACCTTTTTTTATACAGAAAAGTAGACTCAATATTCAGCCGTTTCGTATTAGTAACTTTTTTCTACGATTGTTTGTTGCAGAGTTCGTAGGGGGTTTTTACACTTTTTTTTCTGCAACTGTACATTAATAAAATGTAACAAATGAAATTTTGTGTAGAAATTTATCGCTCTGCTAAGTTTTTGAGGCCTTTTCTATGAAATTCAGACAGCTTTTTTTTTCTGAAACTGAATTTTAAAATTTAAAGACGTAAATATGTAAAGATATTTTCTTATATTATTTAAGAAAAAATCGTTGAATATACATCAAGACAATCTATTCAACCAACAAGAATGCTATCTCCGAAGAATTTCTAAAAATTTATTTCATTATTCACATAATTTTTAAAATCTCTTTCTCATCGGCAGTTCGAAAGTGGTGTAATTTCATGTTCTCGCAATTTTCTAAATATTTATTAAAATTACATAAATATATGCAATTCGTTTAGGCCATAGACTTTATAAAATATAAACAAAAATAAAAATAAATACTATAATATAACATAATAAAATATACAGTTCCGTTAATATTTCAATATTTTTTACGTGATATGTCACAATCTATGCGATAACTTAACTTATAATAGCTATATAAACATAAAATTTGTCTTAAAATGACCTTTAACTTATATTTTATAAAAAGAATTTTATATATGAATGAATGAATTTATTAATATTGGGATATGTAAATATTTTCATTCATTCTTAATCATTAATTATTTTTTTGCCATTTTTTACATTCAATTTATTTTATAAATAGTTTCTATTAATTAATTTATGTATCTTTAATTAACTAATTATATAAAATATTGTTTAAAATTTATTTGATCAGATGTTTTAAGTTGGTACACTAATTCTGATAACAGTTATCATGCGGATTGTGTCATAACATGTAAAAATATTTTGCATTATTAATTGAGCTAAATTTTTTTACGCACTGCTGGCCATTAAAATTGCAACACCATGAAAGAAAGAAAATGCAAAATAGATATTTATTGTGCGTAAATAGTATAGCATGAAAATAAAATTATTCAATTTGTAAGTAGTTTCGTTGTTTACAAGTTTACACGGGTGCGTAATTAGTAGAAACATCCGTCTCCCCGCCGGCAGCTATGACGATCCTTGCCTGGTTAGGCATATAGTCGAACTGGGCATGGATGACAAAAACGGTCAACTAACTCCATACTGGTTCAAATCATTGCCACACTTCATCATCCATACAAACTGGAGAAAGGTGTCGGGTCAGTCTCTCAGCAATCCATGAGCAGATACTTTCAATGGATGAGAGATTTAGAGACTGTGTGGGCCAGGACAACTGTCGAATATCCCGTGTATCGATAAAGATCAGCACACGACGTGCAACATGTGGCCTTGCGTAATTTTGTTGGAAAATGGCGTTTTGTCGACATGAAAGACAGGGAGGGCACAACCACCTGGCTTAAGATATCAGAAATGTATCGATCTGCGTTCAAACTACCATCGATTCGAACTGGAGATGTGCATGTCGCATACCCAATGTCTGCCCAAACCATCACACCAGGTGCATGGTCTTTATGTCCATTTCAATTACAAGCAGGTGACAAGCGTTCACCTCGGAGCCCGACAAATATCCGTGCGGATATGGCCATCGGAATAAACGCAAAACTAAGATTCATCGGAAAATACCACATTGTACCTCTTTCTTTATTCATTTTTGTCCTTCGGTGCACAAAATTCACAGTCTCTCTCTATGTTGTATTATTAAGGAAAGTTGGGCAATGATCGCCATGCTGACCGTCCACGCTGCTACAAACGTATGAGCGAATATTGGGCACGCTGCAAACCGGTCCATTTCCTGACTAATGGTCCTCTATATGGCTGTATGGTTCTACAATGCCAACCTCACAATATATCTGTATTTTTGGAGTTATTGATGCGAGGGCGTTGAGGTCCTGCATGCCATTCAGTATGATCCTCAGCAACCCATTGATTCCATGTTCGCATGACAGCGACTGGATTTCGACCAGTGAGACGGGCGACAGCACGGAACGATAATCCACCCTCTCGATAGGCAACGATCCTTCCTTAAGGAATTCCGACACTTGCTTGTAAGAATTTCTTCTTATTATTCGAAGCACAACGTGACATTCTGGGTAAACGCCGACCTTAAAGCTCTTTCCGAATAAGGAATCCAATATACAACTTTTTATGCATACATCAGATGTCTTTTTTCCCACCTGCGTCATCTAAATGCACTGAAATATTAATCATTTTCATGTTTCAAATGTTCATCAGATCATTCCTTCCTGGTGTTGTAGTTTTAATGACCAGCACTGTAATACATTATAAGTGTTTATTTTTATATTTTATAAAGCCTTATATTATGCATGTCCTAAATGTATTACAAAAAGTTTTATATCATTTCAGTAAGTATTTGGAAAGTTATAAGAACTTGAAACTGCATCACTTTTGCGCTGGCGACGGAGATTTTATAAAGTGTGAGTCCCCTTAACAGCATAATACCTTCTCTCGAGATATTCAAAATTCTATTATTCAAATCACATCTATCAGAGATTAAATCTGCATAAAAGAGTCATAATTCGGGACACATAAAAGGAACGAGATTTCTCTACTGGATATTTCAGAGCTATATATTTCTACTTACTGGATTTCTATAATGCCAATCTAATGTAACTACAATTTAATATAAACAGTTCTGTTGGTCGAAACACTTTTCTCGAATCTCTGTTTGCAAAAGAGAGGATAATGGGTTCTCGATGGAAGATACATACGCTTTGCAATTTATTTGGATGTTCAATAGATATAATGGAAAGAATAAGAATGATAAAGCAAAGATAAAATAAAAAAGAAATGAAATCTTTATTTTATTTTTTATTACGGAATAACTGCTAAAATCTCTCAATAAAAAATATTTTATTTTTATCTATTTAGACTTCGATGATTTATTATATAACAAATTCAGGCCACTTGACACATGAATCATTTATAGTAACGTAATTAAAAATAAAAAAAGAAAATATCTTACTTCTTTCGAAGCGTGCGTAAATATTTCGGTATCCTTTCCCCCACGCGTTGGCATAGGGGGAATCCTTTTTTAACCCCTTCGAGACGAGGGTCTTTTGCTGAATTTTTATTCCCTTATCACCATTTTTAAAAAATAAATTTGTATCTAAATAAATCGTGAAAATCCAAGGATTCAATAAGGCAAAATTTTTTATAAAAAATAACTGGTATGAATAATCAGTGATTCGCAGCACCCCATGCGTCACGTATAGATAGCCTTCATTCCGAAGAAATTGAGAAACAGAATAGCAACTGCAAAGTCATATTTATATGCGTAAACAGATACACATAATTGCATATATATTAACATCACATTCATTTCATATTATGTGCAAAACTTCTATTATGTGGAAAAAAATCAATAAGATAGATGAACCAAAAATAGCCACGACTTGTAAGGCGCCCTTTCCCACTCCCTTTTCTCCCAAAAAGTAACACCAATTTTATTTTTAATCACATAACTTTTTTTTAAATTTGAAAAGAAACACATTTTATTTCTTTATAATATTAGTATAGATAAAGTCGTGCCGATTCGTATTTAAACTGAAATGCCGACCCAGTGGCGTGGATGGCAGCGGAGGCTGCTCCCACACCGCTAGTCCCTGGTTCGACTGGTTTAGGAGCTAGCGGAATAGGTGTCTGTGTTGTCCCTGTGAAAATGTATGTACTGGATATTCTGTAATAAAGTGTTATGTATGGTTTTTTGTGATCATTGGAGGTTATGCCGGCGAATAGCTGTAGCGCCTACCTCAAAGGGAATAAATACAAATAAATACAAATAAACTGAAATAGATTTTAACATACTATGTAATTATGCAAGCATATTTGTAGATCATATATTAAAAACTGCAGGAAGAAATTCTTTACTTTTATTAATTGTAATCCTCAGATCGGATGACGGTGATGTTTTATTATAAAATATTCTGTTTGAAAATATTAGGTTTAGTAAAGTGTTTGAAAGTGCTTCTTAAACTATGCTTGATGCATGATGATTCCTTCTTGTTTCTTTCTAAATTGCATTGATTGACATTTACAGTTATATACTTAGGAACAGTTTACCTATTTGAAATATTGATGTTAAAACCCCAATCGCCGGCCCTCACGCTCTAACCCCAAATTGTTTACCTAGATAGTATTCTTAAAATTACATTATGTACAAAAATACTTAAAAGATGACAAAATATTGTTAAAAAGACGTTAAATTACTTTCATTCTAGCATTTTCAGCTGTAAACACAGCCTTCGCCAGAGAAGACGAAGAAAAATAAAAGCTATAATCAACGTTTTATTTTCAAATGTCACGTAGTTGGTGTCAAAAAGAATGAATGTGAAAGTCAATTTTTTTAGATCCGGAAAACATTTGGAAAATAGAGTATGGATATAGAGAGAAGTGGAATATCACTTGGTTTATGATTCTTTAAGCAAACTTATCCGAATTCTGGGTATATTGTAGGATAAAACGTCATTACAAACAATATTTTCCTCAGTAATAATTTCAATTGATTTTCAGATAATTCATGCATGATAATTCTTTAAGGGAATATAATTTCTGCATCTTCGAAATTAAATCTTCACTACACGATTTCTTTCTTTTTCTATTAAAAAGAATTATTTGAAATCTCTATATCAGTCAAATGTTGGGAAAAAAATTAAAAAAAATTAAATTCAATTTTTCAGCTTAAAATTGATATTTTATGGCGTGTACCCAATACACACAAAATGTGTTTTTAAATACTGTATTGCAATTATTTGGGCTTAAATTAATTAATTTTATCTACTTAATACTCTGAAACTTTCTTTATATTAATATTTTTAAGTAATAATAATAAAAGTAAATTTCGAATGAATAGCTTCATGGAAATTTCGTTTGTTTCCGAAGAACTCATTTTAATTTTTTTTTTCAAATGTGGCATGGACAAAATAAGTTTTATTAATTTCTTTGAATAGTTCTTGTTAAGTTACAACGATCATATTGGCTAAATTAATGGCACATAATTTGAATTACAGTGTTTTTTGGTATGTGCAGTGAAGGGTTAACTTCTATATCATGCTTCTGGTTAATTCTTAAGAAAGCTGCCTTTGGCCGGTTGTATTTCAAATCTCTCAAATGTTTTTTAACTTGATCCTTAAGTTTAAAAGCAGCCACTCCTACGTATTTGAGATAAATATTTCTGTTTTCAATGGAATTATACAGGATGTCCCAGAACTTCGTGTACAAACTTTGAGGGGTGGTACAGAACATCTTTGGAACCACAATTACATAGGAAAGCATGGGCGGAAACGTCTTGTTAACCCTCTCGCAGCCAGTGAAAATGTATATGAAGATGTATATACAAAACTTTTAATACAAAATGAACATTGACACCAGAATTTTAATATGATTTTGCCATTCATTATGTATATGAAATATCTGGATTTTTTCTTTGCAAATACATTTTTCTGCAATTTCTGATGTCATTCATATTTTTCCCCATTTTAGCAATGGGAATGCTTTGTCTGTGAACAGCTCAAAGAAACACAAAGACACACTTATGACACAATGCGGAAAGCAGCGAAGAACGCTTTATTACACAGAAAAAAATACAAGAAATAATTTAATTTTAAATTAAATTTAAAATTATGTTTCTATTAAAGCAAGTATCTTAGCAGCTATTAGAAATTGCTAAAATGTGGAAAATTATGAATGACATCAGAAATCGCGGGAAAATGTATATGCAAAGAAAAAATAAAAATACGTTTCCCATACATAATAATTGGAAAAATCCCATTAAAATTCTCGTGTCAATGTTCATTTTGTATTAAAAATTTTGTAGTTTCAGATACATTTTCACTGGCTGTAAAAGGGTTAAAAAGACGTTTCCGCACATGCTTTCCTATGTAATTGTGGTTTCAAACGATGTTCTCTACCACCACCAAAGTTTGTACACGAAGATTTGGGACACCCTGTATATACTTTATAAACTTCATCGTTCGGAATTGGGTCTATTTTCATTACTATTCCTTTCATTATTATAGAGAGTATTTATTGCGAATTGATTGGACAATCATTTTATAGTTTTCTGAAATTTAAACCTGGTTCCAAGATAATGGAGATAAATTGAGACCTTTGAAAGACCATGTATGTCAAGAAATCAAGATTATAACTGAAGACCCTAAACGATAAAACTTAAAACCTAATCATTATTTTTAGTTTAATGACAAAGTCCTTTTTTATTTCATAACCATTTCTTTTACATGCTTTCTTTCAATTTACATTTCAGCTTGTTTTTTGGATGTAGCAGTCAAATCTCTTTTTAAGTAGAGATTGACCGAAAAGTCGATATCGTTTTCAATTTCAGCTCAAAATATGAGTTTTGCCGGAAATTCGTTTTCGGTGAAAATGCAATAGAAAATTCGGGCGGACCGAAACTCAACCGCAACTATCAGAAGCTGCAGACACGATAGAAATATAAATTTTTTATTTTGAAATCTCAGAAATGTTTCGAATACTATTTAAGAAAGATGTACAAAATATGATCGTTTACAAAAATCATTATAAAAGATAAATGAAGGTGTTCATATGTAAAAATAAAATATTTTTTAATTGAAGGAAATTCGCATAATTAGAAAATCTTTCAACATCGTTGATGAATTAATCACGTTTTCAATCTGTTAAAAAAATTATGATGTTACCACCACTGACAATGAATTTTTTGGGACCTAGAGTATTTCTTCGTTAATATTAAAATAACTACCACACACAAGAATATGAAAATTGATATTATTATACTGAAAGGTTTGATAAATACATTGATGCATGTAGTTTCCAAATTCAAGAATTATTTTTAAAGATATTTTAGGCTAAAATTGTCAAAAATTGTTCCATTAAAAAAGTTTAAAATCTACACATTGGAATTTAATTGATTTCTTTTAATATACAATAAAAGTTCCTAGTGTGCAGATTGCATTATTTTTTTTAATTTGACAATTTTTTTATATGTTTATTCTATTATAAATTATAATGGAATTTACTTAAATTTTCGACATTTCGAGAGATATTATTTATATATTTTATAAAAGTTTATTATTTTAAATTGTTGCCAAATGATCAACGAATAATATTTTCGTATAATTAAAAATGTATTTACACGCGACTGTTACGAATAAAATAAAGTCAAATGAGAACTAAATAATTATGGAATAGAAGCAAAAAAAAAATATTGAAAATTGCATCATAAAAAATCTATTTACATGTGATTATTAAAAGAGAATGAAAATTTTTAATTAACGAATTCATTAAAATGCGTTAACCGCCATGAATAAATAAAATTACGTCATACTTAAAATAGTCAAATAATAATATTGCAAGCTATTAAATTAAAAAATATATTTTCGTGAGACATTTCACTTTTCTAAATGATGTTTTAAACTATTGTTAGCAGTTCTGGGGCAACGACCAAAAAAAAAAAAAAAAAAAAATCCCTTCTAGAAACATAAGTATTTTTCACTTGAATGTCAAAATAAATAAATAAACCGACAAGTGCGAATATCATTCGCGCTCAGAGGGTTCCGTACAATAACATATGCATTATTAATCCTTTGGGGACGAGCGACTGGTATATGCGCAATTTAAAATTCTCAGAATCCTTCATTTCTCCCACCAGTTATTTTTTTTTTTTTTTTTTTTTTTTTTTTTTGTAAAGTTTACCGTATTTAATTGGAACATTTACGCGATTCCAGTTCAGAAAATTTTCTGATTTGAAAAATCGCTAGTTAAAATTAATAATTAAGTAAAATGCTCTCATCACGAAAGAGTTAAATGCATTAATAAAAGAAAATTGTTGCTGAAAGAATAATAAGTCTTTGTAAAAAACTATATAAAATAGGTTTGGCTATAACTGCATATACTAGAAAATTATGAATGAGTATACATAAAAGTTCAAAGATATATGAAACCTAAGTATTATCAAATATTGCTATTCTGTATAAAACTTCTTTTTAATCTTATACTTATCTATTTATAAGGAACTTAACTCTTTACTGAGAATAAAACGTAGTGCATATTTAAACTAACACAAAACTAAATTCAGCATAGTAATAACCTGTTTTTTTCCCAATGTAGCTGACACAAAAACCTTGTTCAATGTTTAAACTCTACATTGTGCTAAAAAAGCTTGTGTAGAAAGCAACTCGCAAATTTGCAAAGCCACTTTGGTCCGTAAAGCGTTTTTCCATATAGGTTTTTAATTAACTTTTAAATACACAAAAGTCGCATTGAGAGACCCTCTCAATGCAAACTAATCGCGGACCCCATAGTATTTATGAAGGGTTACCATCAGTAGCGGCTCGTCAGAGGGTGCTGCATCATTTTTTTCATATCACTAAAATTGTACAGTGATTTCATATTTTTATAATCAACAAAATTTGTCCAATGAATAATATAAAAGATTATGTTAAATTTTAGTGGTATGAAAAATCTGATGCAGCACTCCCTGACGAGCCGCTACTGGTTAGCATGCATAAGGAATTAAAAAAAATAGACATATTGATACCAGAAATTTTGTAAAGTAGTGTCGCCACATCCGAAGTAAGGAACAATTTTGTATTAAATAAAACAAATAGTACTTTAACAAAGGTACTAAAATGGATATCTTTTTTTAATTTCATGTGCGGACGAACCCTGATTTATGTGATTATTTCTAATTAAATTAGTAATTTTGCAACAGTATGAAGTTTATTGCTTTTATACTGCTCCAAGATTTTGAATTACAAAAATATATTACTAAAAGTTGTTATCTAGGCTTTAAAAAGCGATGGCAAGTAGACTACTCCGCTTCCAATATTATTTCTGTCCAAACTCACAAATCGAAATTTGTGTGTAGCAGAAAAATGCGCTTTTCACAAAAACTGTGTGATCTAAAGAAATCGCTACAGTTTTTCTGCAAGATTTAAAATAAGATCTATAACCTCTAATTTTTCATAATTTTAGTCTCAGTAGATTCGGAATTAGGTAGGAGGGGAGGGAGTAACTTTTTTGCACTATATTTTCAACGATATTTCTGAAAAATTAATACCTAAAATTAAACAAAATATATTTTTCAGTTCAGCATAAAGAAAGCTTTCTCAAGATACCCACACGATATACAAAGAAAAGATTTTTTTTTCTTCAAGTAACTTACTTAACCCCCACCCCAATCCCCTCCTAAATATATTTGTAAATGTTTAATAATCTGTAAATATGTGAGTCAAGTTTTTAATTACTTTCTCCTATTTCAGCTGTCCAGGTTTCATAACTAATAAGTAAAATGGCTGTGACAGACGGATAGGCAGGCACAGGAGAGATCTTATAATGGTTCAGTTTTCACTTCTCTTAGCTCCTATAGAGCAAAGGCATTTAGTATTTTATATGAAAATAAGTTGGGTATAAGATACAGAGAGCCAACTTGTCTCACACATATAACTAATTAGGATGAGCGAAGCGAATCCTCTACTAGGCCACTCAAATTACAATTTGTCGTACACTTTACAAAAAAACTATTCAATATTTTGACTTCAAATTAAACACAAAAATAAATTATGATCCGTAGATTTGCAGAATATAATTTTTTTTACAGTAAAACGTTAAAAAAATATTATTTTAATTAATTTATTTTACATGCATTTCCAATACGGACGCATTTCATCAAATAAATAAAAAATAAAACGCGTATATTTTCAGAAAAAAAATATAAATCATTGAGTAAGTAATTATAGATAGAATCATGATTAATTTAATAAATAAAATATGTTTTCATTATTCAGAAAAATCGTTTGCACAGATGACACTTAAACATTTTAAAAGAATTGTATTATAGATCATTTTTTTTTTTTTTTTTTTGTAAAGTGGCAACAAAAGAATTGTAAACAAATAAAATTAATTGTTAAATTTGTTATATAAATGAAAAATTAAAAGAATTGCGTGAACTTGTTGCCTCGATTCAAGCTCTTTATAAATGTACTAAAGGAAAAGTTGGCCGATTCCGAAATGACAAATGGACTTCAACTATTTCTTACTTTATCATTTGTATCGAAAGTAATGTTTTGTTCTTATTTGTGGACCGAAAAGGGTTTAGTTAACGGGACTTTAGACTTTATTGCACGTATTAAAGAAAATCACAAGCCACCAGACCAGATATCGCGAATAATGATGGATAAATTTGAATACTACAGTAATTTAACTTATAAGAATTGGTGCGTACCAATTCCCCCAATAATTGAATTCTAGAAAAATGGAAGCAGAAATTGCTTAAGGAAAGAGTTTCTTCTGCAGTTAGCTTTTGCTGTTACAATTCATAAATCCCAAGGTTTAACATTAGATGAAGCAGTTGTAGATATTGAGGATATATAGGCACCAGTTGGCTTAAAAACGTAAGTAACGTTGTCAAGAGTGAAAATCCTTCAAAATTAAGCATTCAATAGAAATTTTCCTTACGAAAAATTCTACAATATCAAAAATTCTCATGCACTAACATGTATAAAAACGAAGAAATTAGAATAAAAAGTTTAACAGTTAAAAATTCATAGTATCGACGAGAGCAGATTTCAAATGTTTTTCCAGAAAATAGGATTTTGAAGAAGTAACTTTCTTCAAGTTCTCTTCAAATATATTATTCTAAAATAGCTATCAAAGATTATTTGATGTTAATTACAAAGATTGTAAACATGCATATTTCAAATAAATTTAAAAAACACCAGTGGCTACTAGAAATTGTAAAAAAATCTTTAAAAGAATTTTTAGTTGAAAATTTAAAAAATATTTTGTAAAAGTTTGCTTCGAAAATATTTTTTAATGCCAGTCTTACATCATAAATATAAAAAAAATCTAGAAAATTGATAGTTATTTGGCTGAACTTACATTTGTAGAATTAAAATGCGCCAAAACGTAAAATAACGTTTTTGTTTAATAAAGATGCAAAAATAATATTAAAAAATATTGTTACTTTCAAATATATACTTTATAAAATAATGCTTCGCGAATCCAAACAAAGCACGGCTTTTGCTAGTTAATAATTATGTATATTTAATAAATACACATAATTAATTAATACTTATGGACATTTAGTAAAAACGCATCAGTAATTAATAATTGCACATATTTAATAAATGAGTATAATTAATTAATAATTTTGTATATTTATGTATGCATTAATTACATATATTGCATATATACAGTGGCGGTCAAAAGTTTCCGGCCAGCAGAAATTTTTCAGTTAATTTGTAAATATACCCATATGAAGAGGAATCTCAAAGTGATATTTATACATTTTATTGACATAATAGTTAGGAACTTACTTATAGAAGAACATGTAAATATCAATAAATTTAACTGACAAAATTAAGTATAAAGGAAAACGCATGTTCTCAAAAGTTTCCGGCCACCTTCACAAGTTTGTAAAAAAGTGGTATTGCAATAGAAAATTACATTGATCAACAACATTTACAACTAGTATTATATCGTATTACTATTTTATTAGCTTTAGTAATAAGTACTGCTGCGCAGCAACGTGACATTCATACAATCAACGGTTAAAGATCGTCTGTGGTACGTTTTTTCCACAATTCTTGCAATTTTGGCGAAATTTCGGCTGAGTTGGAATATTTATAGTTTCGCAGACTTTTGTCAACTTCTTTTCAAAGATTTTCTACTGGATTCATGTTGGGCGCTTGGGCTGATCATTTCAAAAACGAAGTTTTTTGTGCGAAAACCATTGCTTATCGAGGTTTGAATACATTATTTATGTCGTTATCATGTTAAGAAAAATAGTTGCGAGGAAATTTTTTTCTTTAATAAGGCAGAAAATAGCCTTGCAAGATATCCTTATACATTGTATCATTCACCTGGCTGTGGATTTCAAATAACGGACCGACACTTTTTGAAGAAAATACTTCCCATAGCATAACATGTCCTCCGCCATGCTTCATTGTAGGAATAGATCGAATCATATCTTCTGTTGTTAGGTCATCGGACGTTGAGTCTGTCATCACTTCCAAAACTGTTTCGAATTCGTTTGATGGAAAAAAAAAATTCCAGTTTTCACTTGACCAGACTGTGTTTTTTGGAAAACGCCAGTCGGGTACGTTTGCATTTTTTTAATTGAAAAAATTTTAACAACGACTCTTCCATAAAGTTATGCATCACGTCAGCATGTTGATACGGTATACGTATCATGAACTTATTTCCGCAATATTTCCATTCCGTTAATCGGAGTATATTGCAGCGGAATTTTTATGCGGATTATCAATTGTTTTTCTCCTGATAATTCTGTCCACAGGAATAGTAATTTTCCTGGATCTTCCGGACCTCTGAAAGTCCTGAAGGCCAAGGCCATCTTTATATAATTTTTAAATATCATTTACGATCGATTTTACCGATCGATAACTATGCCGCAATATCTCGAGAAGATTGGCCTTTTAGCAACAAACTAATCACTCATTTATGAACAATAATTCTTGAACTTTCCAATTTCGAATTTAGACTATGCTATACACGATGATTCATTAATAAACACAAGCAAAAGAACAATTTACCGATAGAAAAAAACTAAAGAATGATAAGTGGCCGGAAACTTTTGCACACGCGAACTTCGAATTTTATCCCTTTGCATGAAGCATCTTCAGCATCCAATCAAAATGATCAAGTGGTCAGAGGTCATTCACATATTCCTAACTTTTGAAGCAACTTTGCTTCTTCTTTGCTGAAACCTTTTGGTAAATAAATCGAAGAAACTAACTGGCCGGAAACTCTTGACCGCAACTGTATATATATATATATATATATATATAGGTAATACATGAATAAAACGTTTATTTTTTTTTTTATAATTCGGCCCATAAGCGCAGGAACATGAGGTAAATTTACTTAATGGTTTCCACGGAAAAATCAACATGATCTTCAATTTTATGAAAAGTATTTGTATGTATGAGAGTATTTGATAAAAAGTACTAATGCAGAGTTCCACATTATCATCAAATTTTGACCAATTTGGTGAAATATCGCGAAATTTGGCAAAAAACAAATTGCCACATAGCAAGCCAACTTTGCGATAGCTGGATAATTTGCCGAAATTCCGATTCGAATCCATTAATTTTCCATTATCAAGTACACCAAAATTTAACTCAAACTTCGCACATTTAACTTTTTTTTTCTTCAAGGCTTTTCTATTTTTTGCATCTTAGAAGTACAATAGAACCTCGATTATCTGATGTAATTGGGACCGACCCTACTTCGGATAGTCGAGAATTCATCAATAATGATCTACTTTAATATTTAGTATTGTTATTGAACTGTTATTATGACTTATTTTAAGTGTTAAATACAAAATTAAAAGTATAACTGAAAGTAAATTTATTTCTGAAACAAAATCTTACAATGGTTTAAATGTTTTCCGAATTTCTTTTCATCTCACTGAAAGTTGACACGCCGACGTGAAACTTTTTTGCGTGTTTTATCTCAGCTTCTTTCGATTCTAGTCGCGTAAAAATATTATAATTTTTTTTAATGGTTAATACGATTCTTTTTCTCTTCGTAGAAGCCATGATAAAAAAAGAAAACTTGAGCATAAAAAAAGAAAGACAATACATAAGCTCTATATGATAGCACTCAAGAAAATTCTGACCGAAAATGTAACAGCAGAAAAAGAGAACAAACAGGAATTCTTGCCAGCTGCCCAAAGTGACCATACCTAAAAGATTGTTCTAGTAGCTCTAGAAATAGCATAGCAAACGGGTTTTTCCTTCCTTCCTTCCTTTTCCGTTTTCTGGAATAGAATTTTCCACAAAGGATAAGTGACACAAAGTGACTCCTTCCCCTTTATAAATTCTGCTGCAATGAAAATTTATCTGTTCTTGAGATGGCAAAAGAGGTTAGGTTCTTTGCACTTACAATCAGAGGGTGCAATAACATTCCATTGTTCGGGGACTCGGCAGTATGACCTTCCAAATTTCGAAATAGGATGTGTTTTTGTTTAGAACAGGGATGTTTGAAATTGGGAAAGGGTACACTCACACCAAGGCGGAATTCTAAAAAAAAGAATTCCAAAATATTTATATGCACTCTGAATTTGGAAAAGACGGCTTGCTTACAAAATAAATGTGAAAAAAAAAATCCTTTAAAAATGCATGTTTGCTAAGAGAAAATTTTGGATGATAGTAGAAAGTGAAAAAAAAAAGTGCAGAAGAAACTGACTTCGATTAACGGAGAGTTTCGGTTAATCGAGGTTCGGAATATCGAGGTTCTACTGTATATGTTTTTATCTAATTTTTTAGAGTTTTCTGAAAGCATGTTTTTTAATTATTATTATTCACATTTATATTAAGTTATTATGTTTAAACTTTTTCATATCACACGAAATGGCACATCATTTCAAACGGAAAATTTCATAACCTCGGAAAATAATTTTAAAAAATCAATAAATTTAATATTCCTTACAAATAATTCGGAATTCCTTTCTGTCTCTCTACATAACATCAGATTTTTCTATGCCAACAAATAAAAGTAATTAAAAAATACTAGTAATTTCTGGCGGAGAAAATTTAATCTATTTATTATCTTTTTTTAATTAAAATGAAATCATTTTTCAATAAAAATTTCCGCTATTAAACCCAATCATTTAAATTAACTCAAAATATGTTTTTAATTAAAGGATGCTATGTATACTTTCTTATTAAAAAAAGCACTAAAATTCAATATAATTAACTCTATAGAATAAGTTTTATTGATTTATACTGTTTAACTTTTATGATAAAAACATAGTTAAGCTGCATCAATAATATTAGTATTAATGCAAGAAAAAAACGCAAAACATCGAATTTTAATTAAAATAGAAGGTAATAATGTTTATATAAGTAAACAGAATCTTTGTTTTATTATCATAATCTTCCAACATTTTTTGCCTTTTATTTTATAATTTATAATCTTGTTTTATAAAATATATTATAATAATATAATACATACAAAGGCTGTTTTTGTTCATTATCCTTTCTTTAAGTTTTCTGTTACTAATTTATAAAAAAAAAAAAAAAGAAACTTCCGAAAAATTAATAATAGAGTAGATTCTCTATTAATGAAGATGGTTGAAAAATGCTTCGTTCCAGATAATCGAATGTATACAGATTTTATTGAAATATTTTGGAAATAGCATAGAAAATGTCAAATTGTAAAAAAAAATAGAACATTAATAATTTAATTAACCCAAAAGAAAGAGAATGAATCTAAATTTTAATGTTATTTAGCTTTGAAATAGTACAATATTAGAAAAAGCCAAAGTTTACCTCACTATTTTGTAGAGAATGAAATGATGGACAAGTCGTTTTCATTTTTTATTTACTTTTCGATGAATTTTACTACCCAAATTTTTCAACATGTTTTTTTTTTCATATTGTGGTCTTTCAACTTCTTGCTTCAAGTAATTAAGTTATATAGTGGTGGAAAACTAACGCAGAGGTGCGGCCTATTGACACCACTAAATTTAAGCTATATTTTTTGGTTTGTTTAATGACATAAATTCTGATTTTTTTTTTTTAATTAAGCTGATGAATGCAGTAAAAAATTCGTGTTATAATTAGGCTCCACCTCTGCACCAAATTTTAAACCACTGTTTTTGGGGGGATTAATGCCTTAATGTGTATTAATGCGTCATCGTGATTTAATTTTTGATGAGTTACAAGATTTCCTTCATCACATTCAAGACATTTTTTTTTGTAATTCCTTCTCTCGTTTAGCCACAAGTGGTATGAACACAATATCATCTTTATTTAAAACTTCCTTGCATTCCAATTTCGATTCTTCGTTAATTCATTGGTGCCCTGCTTTTTCGCCCACATTTTCGGAAAAATTTTATTTTATTAAATTTTCTAATATTTTACTGTGGAAATCATTACTGTTGTCTTCTTCTGTAAGAATTTCATTTTCTTCATCCCATAAAATTAGCCTCCTTGATTTATTAAGCGGTCCTGGACACAAAAATCTTTTTACTGCGTTTTTTTTTTCTTTTTTTATACATAAAAATGACGTTTAAATCACGTTTCTATCTTAATTAGAACAAGAACAGGAAATATCATACTTTATTTTTTGGTTTGTTTTCAGAATCTAGCTTTCAAGCAATGGTTGTTATGGTAATGATTTCTTTTAAAAATACGTTTTTCTTCATGTTGGGTTTTTTCACCATTTCGCTTGTTTAATTCTGTTGGTTTCGCTTGTTATAATCAAAAACCATTTAAGATAAATGGTTCAAGCTTGGAACATATATTTTTCAATTGCTTTACTTAGATTCAGCAAATTCGAAAAAAAATTTACTTTAAAAATATGATTTTTTTTTAATTTAATCCATTTTATTTGTAAAGTTTTACTTTAAATATTTTTAGTTTTTATTTAAATTAATATTTTTAAAAATGCTGCATAGAAAGAAAGGCTTATATATTTCTGTTTATTTATATGAAAAAAAATTGAAATTCTACAAATAATATTCCCAGTTATAACGATTTTAACCCTCTGACAGTCTTGCAAAAGGGCAAAATTGTAATGTTGTTTTCTCAGCATTTTGTTTTAATTGCTAAAATAATATGATTCTTTCAAAATTATATAAAAATCTTATTTACGAATATGAATGTTACCCTTGAGTGTGTCAATCATTGCACAATGTATTAAAAAGCCATTAAATCAACTGAGTTATATCATTTTAATTATTGCTTGCATTGCAGTGAAACCTGGAGCTTAGGGAACGTCTATAGACGGGCTTGTCAGTGAGAGGGTTAATATACCAAACTTTTCTAATAGATTAATTTTTAAATAAAAAAAATATGATAAGTTTTAACATATGATTTTGTTTACAAATAATATGATTAACCGTCACAAAAATTTTCAAATTTCTAACTCAATAAATAAAATTTATTTTAAAACGAGTCCCGGAACCCCTTAATCGTCATGGTTTTTACTAATTTCAATGCAGCAGCAACCTAATGAATTGCATCTGGTAGTGTGAGATTTTTACGGTATTTGTTTAATTCGCAATCCGGATAAATCGATTCCGGTTAATCGAGTCAATTTATTTCAATATTTTTTGCACTCTTTTATTTACATAAATGCAAAAGATGGGATTCTTTATATATATATATATATAAAGATGCAATTTTATATTCGATTTTTTTTCTGACTTTATGATGAGCCAGAATAATAGAGCTGGTATACACAATTGTATTTATGAAAAAAAAATATTTTAATATCTTAAAGACTATTAAATTAATGTGTGAGTTTTAAGGCTTTTCTTGTTGCCTGTTCCTAGATAAAAAATCGACAAATAATATTTATGGTTACAACTCCTTAAGAGTTATAAAAATTATGTGCCAAACCATAATCGCTGAAATAATTCCAACTAGTTATGAAATTGCAGCAATGAAATAAGCTAAACAGCAAAAAGTAGAAAAAAAAATCAGTTATCTTTTTTTCTATATTACCATGCAGATGGCAGTGCTGGAAATTTCAATTAAAAACACTGCAGTAATTATATAAATATACTATAGTCGCCGTCTGGTCCGTCCACGTGTCAATTCTTGCATAAGAACGCAAAAGTCCATCAATCGAAAAATTTGAAATTTAATGTCTAGAATCTTTGCAGAATTTTGTCGAGTCAATTCTAAAAGTTTATAAAAAGAAAATTCAAATTTTAAAAGATATTAATAAGATTTTTTTTCATTCGATAAAATAATTTCATACGAACTACATTCATTATTTTTGATAGATTATGATACTATGCTGCCATGGTAGTTACGTCCAATTTAAGGAAGAATCTTATCATTTCTACATTGCTGAATTTAATATATGTGTTCGGAATAAATTCTGTACTCATGCATTTTTTTGCATGACTACAACAAATATGCCACTAAAATTTGAGTATTAATAAACTACTTATAGCATGAATGCACTCCATTTGGCATGTTTTAAGCACAATTTCTGATTTGTTATATCCACCAACTTCCTTGAATAAAACTTTCAGTATACCCGTGAAAAACACCCATTTTTTTGGATAAAATAAAAATCCATATATGTCAATCTAATAATAATAACAATAATAATAAATATATATATATATTTATTTATTTTATGTACAGACATTCACCAACTTATGCAATTAATGCATTTCGAAATTTTTACATAACTTGAATTTTACGTACGTCGAATTTGTAAATTGTTAAGTAAAGTTTCGTAATAAAGTGAAACATACATATATATATATATAATTGTGTGTGTGCGTAATTAATACGGTATTATTTTATAAATAAAATATCATGAAGCAGTATATAAACTAAATTAGTATGAAAAATACTGGAATACGGCATTCATAAAATTAATACTGAAGAACTGATTTATAACAGTTTTGTATCTATATCAAATGACTATGAGAATAAAAAACAATTATAAAGGAATGAATCACTTCTTCCCATGAATTTCTGATGGCAGGGCAAATGTATAGCACTCACAAAATAAAATAACCTTTGATAAGCATAATCTTCATTATCTTTTCGATGACTACTAACAATAAAGATTAAATTGTTACAATGATACTACTTATTGTATACAACATGAAAAAACACTCTTCATCACTAATTTAGTTCTGTAGTGGGACAGTCAGAGAGCTTGAGGTGAATGGGTATGAAGAGAAATTAATCCTCAAATAAACTTCTATTACTCTCGATATTGAAGGCTGAGAGTTTGAGTTATTAATAACTTAATTGTATATCTTAGTAAAAATATAACTCTTTGTAATATGTAAAGTTACATTAGGGCTGTGGTTTTCACCTGCATGTTATATTTATAAAGTAATTACGAATATACTCGTGTAGTAGAATTTTATACAAAATTTGTGAGTTGAAAGCTTGTGGGGGGGGAGGTCGACTTATAACGAGTTAATAATAATAATAATAATAATAATAATAATAATAATAATAATAATAATAGTAATAATAATAATAATAATAATAATAATAATAGTAATAATAATAATAATAAATTTCGCACATAATAATAAATTTCGTGAATGGCAAGTCTTTTAAGTAACCACATATGTTTCTAGGTTGGAGAGAGAGATAAAAGCTTACAAAAAATCATTTCATTGTGATAGACAAAAATGCTTAACAATAATGTCCCGGAAATTGTTCTGAGCCCATTTTCACTTTGGGTAGAATTCCCTTCAATGCAGTGTCATTCCTTTCAACATTTTATTGCCCTTTTAAAAAAGTATTCAACTCGAGACTGCTTCTAGATATGTCTTCTAAACGTCCTACAATACAAAGAAGTACTATATTTTAGCAGTCTACGAAGCTGTTTTCATTTCTAAATAAAGCTTGAATAGATTTTTTTTCTTTTTAAGTTTTAATTTGAAATGATTTTTTGAATAAGAAATAAGAATCATAGTAGCAATATGATATCAGACGCTTTTTACAAGTATAATGTTCACATTAATTTTTTTTCTACATGTAAAATGTAATGTACAGTCGTGGAGAAAAAAATAAATACCCCCTGCTAACTCTGCAAAAAATTATCGTATTAGAAAGTTACTGATACCAAATGAAGAAAATAAAGTCTGTTTGTAAATAGTGCATATAATATTTGGTTAGGGGACCATCTACATTTTAAAATAAACCCTGTTTTTTTTCCGACAGAAGTAACCAATTCTGACAGCATGCATGAATTATATACCTTATAATTAGCCTAAATGTAAATTTTTATGCAATTCGTACGATAAATTTCCGAAAAATTGATTACTTTAAAACGAGCATATTTTAAGAATATAACCAATTAAAGTTCGGTAGTCGAATGTTGATTCAGAGAGAGATATTCTTGATCAAGGATAAAAAGAAGACATTGAAGGTTTCTAGATTACAGGATAGCTTTAGAAATTTCAAAATATCTTGTCACTTCTATCATAGACAACCACTTAAACAATTATTGACGTTTTTTAAGCATAATTTGAAGAGTAAAGAGAAGAAGTATTTTAAATTTAGGATTTCCATAAAGCAGAAGTTAAAAAATCTAAATCCATAAAAAAATTGTAGGTTACAATTCATAATTTTTTCGAATATTAATTTTATATCATAAAATTATAAATATTACAAATTCAACATATTTAATGTTTGGGTATTTTACTATTATTTTTAAATAAAATTATAGCACATTAAGAGTATAATTTCAGGAGATATTAATGAAAATATATAAATGTAATTTAGCATTAAAGCACTAAATTTTAAATGTTTTTAATTCAAAAACTTATATTTGAAATGTCATGAAATTCGATGTCTAAGCATAGTTTGAACCGGAGATTTAAATTATTTTTTTAAATTAGGTATTGCTGTGGGAAGGAAAATGAAGTTTGGATTCCTTTTTATATGTAGATACTCCCCTGGGCAAATTTTTTATGCATCCTTAAAAAGTAAAAGAGCATGTCCCAAATATGCTCGATCGGATTCAGATCTGGATGGCATGCTGTCCATTCCATGTCCTGTACTGTTTCAGCTTCGAGCATATTCTCCTCAACACGAGTGCGTTCTGGCATTATTATGCTGAAAAACAAAGGAATCTCCAATGGCTGCTGCGTAAGGTATGGCATGAAGTCTCGATATCTTGTGTACATACCTTTTGACCATGAATTGACCATTCCAAATTATATGTAGGTACATACGTTCACCTATGCTGATCTCCCCCCCCCCCCGTACCATCAAAACACCTCGTTTGCATTGTGACCTTTCACGAACGAATGTAGGGTTATTTCGAGTGTCCCTTTCCCTCCATATCAAAACACGTCGAGCGTTGCATTTCACACTGAATCAGACTCGTCTGTAAACAGCACTTGTCTCCAATCATATTGCTTCCAACTCGATATTCAGCACCCATCTTCTTCGGCCCGCACAGTGGCTTTAGGTCAACGGAATGCAGACCATTGACCTACATGCATAGTAAACTATCTAAGGAAGCCTATTATGTGTTGTTTGACTGAACACACTTCACCAAGAGCAACTCTCTTTAAAGCTCACAGCATTGTCTGTACTATTTCGACGAGATGTTAATAGTATGTACCGTTTATCAGTTGCTGTAGTGGGGTATGGCCGACCTCGCCCTCGTCGACATCTAGCATTCCCTGTTTCTTGGAATCTATTGCACAACCTTGTAACGACGCTTCAGACGACTCCAACCAGTTCCGTGGTACTTCGTTGTGTTTGCAAGTATTCAAGGCTGCTATAATACGCCATGCCATGGATTCTGGTAAATCATGTTGTTGAGACATTTTCAAGTGACTCTTTCTGAAAGAAAATAAGCTGAGCAGTTTTACAGTTAAGGCAGTGAAACAGACGTTTCTGCAACATCCGGATTCCTACCCTTATGTACTTTTTCTGGTTTTTGACGTCATAAACTTTGATTTCCATATGAAGTTTTCTTCTTCTGTTTCCTGAAAGGCTTTCAGTTATGGATGGTTTATTTTGTGTTGCTTATCGGTGTAAATATTTGCGTGTTTTCGTTAAAACCATGTGTTTCCCTAATTGTTTTGAGCAGTGTAGTTCGGTACAAGTAACTTTCTTCTATGATAAATTTTTAAAAAATTAATAGGGAGTGTTTAATTTTTTTTTAACGATTACATGTGCTTGACATATGTCAAGCCGAATAAGATACAAATTTTTACAAGAACATATGTAAAATATGTTTCATATAGCTTAGGTTTAATCGTAAATAAGACAGAATTATTATTCAGATGATTTTATCAATGTGTTAGGCAGGACGGTATTAATAATACTTGTCTTGACGGAAAATATTTATTTTCCCCTACTTTATACCAGGAAATTGTAAAAAAAATGAAATAATTTATTCAGGCTATATAGAAAAAAGAAATTTTATTTTGAATTATCTAACTGCTATACTGTGAAGAAAAGCGAAATTTTATAGATATAAAGTTAAAAAAAAAATCTGTATGCTTACTAAAATTTTATCTGTACTCTGTACAAAAACATGTTAATTTACTAAAACAGTTTTTGTAAAACTATAGATTTCTGTAGCTTTACAAAAGAATCTACTAAAATTTTAGAATATTATTAAAATTTTATCTGTATCCCAGATTGCAGTTACATAAAAAGTTCTTGTCATCCCAGTTTTATAGAAAATTCTTAGTAACCTTACAAATTTTTTGATTTACAGAGAAAGTCTATAGCTGTTACATGATATTTTGTTGTTGCCGATGCCGTTAAATAAAAAATGCTACAAATTCAATTCCTAAAAAAAACTTTTTTTTTTTTTTTACAGTGAGTTTTAAGGAAAATGTAATGACTGTATAAAATAATATATTTAGAAAACAATTATGAACTTTTCCCAAGTATGCCTTGTTATTTATTGAAGAAATGACTATATTAAAAGCTAAATCACCAAGAATGAATCGCCATTAAGCATAATGTTTCATTCATATACAAGCAACATTAAAAACAAATCAAATTTTTTACCATAAATAAAACTAAAGTATTTTTCATATTGCCTACATTTTTATCTGTAGTAAGACATGATCATTAATTATATATTTTTGACTTTGAGTAAAATTTTCATGTATCACGAAATGTAATATTTCGAATACTGATATATCACCTGAAATTTTTCATTTTTCCTTCTTATTTATGCAATAAATTGTAACACAATAAATTTAAAACCAAGATTAACATTAAATAATTTATTCAAGTTTAAATAAGAAATTTGAAGCATCCGACTGCTTTAACACGCTGAATGACACAGTGAATAGGCCGTTTAGGCCGCATCAATCACCGGTGACTGACAGTATGAAATATGATATCATATAAATTTTAAATAAATTTTCAGCAATTACTTAAAACAATATAAATATTTTTGTTTTATATCATATTTTAGATTGTCAATCGCCGGATGTATACGAAAAATTCAGTGTCAGTCATTAGTGACTGACATGACACTGAACGTGTTAATACAAATAAGAAAAGCCATAATGGCCATAAAATGTACTTTACTAAATTATTACATTACTGATTTGTATATTATTTGGAAAAATTATGTACAACTTTTTACAAATATATTTACTTGGGATACTGATTTCTGGGAAATAATTAACATAAAATTTTCCTACAGGTTCTTAATAAACTTTGTGTGATGTTTTATAATCTGAATCAAAAGTGAAGGATAAGTAAATAAAATTAACAATGAAATGAAGATGTTAATTCTTTTGTATTTAAATGTCAAGTTACTAAAATGACGAAAATAAAATAATAAACTAGTGTCATATATAAAATTATACTTCAGATGTACAATTCTTAAAAATATATGATGTTTATACTACAGGTTCGTTAATTTTCAAATATTGAGAATCTCCCTAGAGAAAATCGCTGGATATCTTTTAAATTTAATAGTTTTAGATCAAGCAGCACGATCGCGCTGTTCCGTTTATATGTCGAGAAAATCCAGCCCATTTCAATAGTTGTAGACAACTGATGGTGCACTAACTGGGACTTAACGATATAAAACAGAATAAGCCGTCTTTAGACATAACATAAAAAAAAAACAGCTATCGCGCTGCTTAGGTCTGTTCGGCATAAAATAAAAGATGTGCTCTCGCGCTGTTTGCGATTTTTCAATAGTATTTTTTAAAAATCCTTTGGTACTCACACGGTTAAACCTCCTTTAGTCGGCAAGTAAATTTTTTTCTAATAAATGCAGTTTGAAAATCATTAAAAATAAAAATAAACAAAATTTATTACGCATACGCCGCTTTAAAGTTTTTTCTTCATAAAAAAGATTTCGTATTCTTAACTATGCTTAAAAACTTAAAAAATCAGCGAAAAGATTTTATAAATTGACATATTCTTTAAGGAAAGTTTTTAAAGTTATATTAACAACATGCGAACAAACCTTTAACTCGACCTTATTTATTTATTTTTAATTTTCTCTTTCTGATATTTTTTATCCCATATCAAATATTTAGAGACCTCTTTGCTTAGTGATAGGTACCTGATTTGTTATTTATTGAGGAACCAGGCGGTAGAAGAGAAATACTACATTAAGATGAAATATCGTTAGGCATGATGTATAATTCATGTTGAAGCAAAGCAAAAAATATAATTTTTATCACAAATAAATCTGAGATATGTTTCATAATAAACACATTTCCACCGGTAATAAGACAGAATCATTAGTTACATACTTTTATCTGTATTCAAAACTATGTAGGGGAAAGGGGCGCACATTTGAACTGGGGGCACCTTTGAACACTCTAAATATTTTCCTTCAAATAAACTATTTTTTAAAAATGTATATGGCAATACATTACTGCTGCTTCAAGGGAATAATTATACAAAGATATATCATTTTGTATGAACAGTACTGTTCAAAAAAGGTATGTGTTTTTCTCCCTCTTGAATCTAAACTTAAGAAAATAAAGTTGTAAGATATTTGTTGACAAACGTCTATCCCTAAAATTTTAGTTTATTGTTAGGATGAGCGAAGCGAATCCTCTACTAGTCCACTCAAATTACAATTTGTCGTACGCTTTACAAAAAAACTATTCAATATTTTAACTTCAAATTAAACACAAAAATAAATTATGATCTGTAGATTTGCAGAATATAATTTTTTTTACAGTAAAACGTTAAAAAAATTATTATTTTAATTAATTTATTTTACATGCATTTCCAATACGGACGCATTTTAGCAAATAAATAAAAAATGAAAAGCGTATATTTTCAGAAAAAAAAGTTTAAATCATGGAGTAAAAAATTATAGATAGAATCATGATTAATTTATTAAATAAAACATGTTTTCATTATCCCGCAAAATCGTTTGCACAGATGACACTTAAACATTTTAAAAGAATTGTATTATGGATTTTTTTTTTTTTTTTGTAAACTGGCAACAAAATAATTGTAAACAAATAAAATTAATTCTTAAATTTGTTATATAAATGAAAAATTAAAAGATCTGCGTGAAGTTGTTGGTTCAAGCTCTTTATAAATATTTTTGCGAAGGTCGTATTGTGGCTAAATAATATCGACTCATTAATCAGAAGGATTTTATAGAAAAATAAGACTTTAATAAGTTCGCAAACACAACAATAATTATTCGTGAAAACGTCACTGCGAGAATGAGAGAGCTTTTCGTTAAAAGGTAATTCCATTAATTGAGTTGCCATTCGCAGAAAGTAAAAAGTTCTCCCACGCGGAGAGAATTACAGCAATTCTCATACGCTAACATGTATAAAAACGAAGAAATTAAAATAAAATTTTTTACAGTTAAAAATTCATAGTATCAACGAAAGAAGATTTCAAATGTTTTTTCCAGAAAATAGGATTTTGAAGAAGTAACTTTCTTCAAGCTTTCTTCAAATATATTATTCTAAAATAGCTATCAAAGATTATCGGATGTTGATTACAAAGATTGGAAACATGCATATTTCAAACAATTAAAAAACACCAGTGGCTACTTGAAATTGTAAAAACATCTTTAAAAGAGCTTTTAGTAGAAAATTTAAAAAGAATTTGTAAAAGTTTGCTTCGAAAATATCTTATTATGCCGGTTTTACATCATAAATAAAAAATTAAAATGCGCCAAAACATAAAATAACGTTTTTGTTTAATAAAGATGCAAAAATAATAATAATAAAAAATATTGTTACTTTCAAATATCTGTTTTATAAAATAATGCTTCGCGAATCCAAACAAAGCATGGCTTTTGCTAGTTTAATGCTTAAACAAAGATGTTAGCTTTAGTTTATAAGCTTGGTTTTATTCAAATTCTTCGGCCGAATTGAGTAAAACGTTGTAATGTTGAACTCCATGTGATGGGGCACCATTGAACAGTGAAAAAACACCTAATGAACTGGTGATAAATAATAATTGAAATAATTTAAAGAGAACACTTAAAACTATGAAGTAAAGAGTTGTTAATGTATCGAAATATTATTATTTCGGAATTTTTTTTATGTGAAAAGAGGTTAATTAAGAATGTCAAAGAACATAGATTTATACTGCTAACAATTCCCCTTACTGCACAGATAGGTTCCAATCTCTGTATATATCAGTGATGGGAAGTTTCAAATCTAAACTGAATCAAATCTAAAGTTATTTATTGGATAATTACAAATCTTGGATACAAAATGATGATTCATGATTGAATATGTTTCCAAGCATCATTTCTGGTTTCCGTAACGGATGAAGCGGAATTTTATATCAGGCCTCTTAAAAAAAACAGCGAATGAAAAATTTTAATTTTCCAGAAGAATCAGGTATCACACTGGTGTATTTCAAGGTTATTGTAAAAAAGTTTTCACAATCAAACACAACTGGATGGACACTTGTGTTTTATCAATACTGAGTTTTGACATCAACTTTGATGGATTTAAGTTTGGCTAAATAACAAAAAAAGTAGTAATTTCAACAAAATGTAGTTATTTAATTTTATTTATACTACTTTTTTCTGTAACATATGCAAATTTTTATAAAAACTCTCAATATTTTCATATGCTATTCATTTGTTCAAAGGTACCCCTACATGGGACAGGTTTGAACAAAGATCTTTCAACTTTTTAAATCCTCACAACTTATTTAATTTCTTTGGAAAATGCATAATTTATGGTTCATATGATGAAGAAATGCGTTATTTTTATTATGTAATATTTAAAAGTCAATAAATATAATTCAAGTAAGAAATATATTGATTTTCTGAATAAAAATGTTCAAAGGTCTCTTCTCTACCATGAAAGTCTATCGATATTTGTCCAGCAATTTTTGTTTTACATATTTGGTCTAACATTGAAAACACAATAAATTAAAAATCGAGATTAATATTAAGTAACTTATTCGAGTTAAGCAAGAAATGAAATTTAAAAGAAACTTAAATTTAAGTCATCAGACTACTTTGATATGCGTATGAAATATCTAATCACAGTATAAAGTGCATTCAGAAAAATAATGAAGAACCTTTTTATAAAATATACCTTATTAAAACTTGAACTCCCGAGAAAAATAACATGGACTTTGCTTTTAGGAAACATAGTGTGGTACTTAATTGAATACAAAAGAAAGAATTTGTTATGAATAATTAAATGAAGATATTTCTTCTTCATTTAAAGTCTCTTTTATTTAGTTACAAACATAAAAGTAATAAGGTAGTGCTATATATAAAACTAAGGATCGGCAGTGTTTTTTTAAAATCTCTGAACTCACACGGTTAATGTTCCTGTAGTCGGAAGAAATTTTTTTTCTAATAAACACATTTTGAAAAATCTTTAAAAATAAAAATATCGAAAATTCATTTCTTAAAGGCCACTTTAAAATTGCTTTTTCATAAAAAAAAAAAAAAAAAAAAAAAATAGAAACATGCGGAAAGTTTTTATAAATTAACATAAGATTAAAGGAATATTTTTAAAACTGTATTACTAACAAGGTGCGAACAAACCTTTGTCTATACCGTATTTATTTATTTTAAATTTTTCTTCTTTCTCTTTCACATATATTTTATCCCATGACAAACATTTAGAGACCTCTTAATTCAGTGACAGGTGCTTGATTTGTTATTTATTGAAGAATCAGATAGTAGGAAAGGAAATGCTACATTAAGAATGAAACGTCGTTAGGCATAATGTTTAATTCATATGGAAGCGAAATAAAAAATAAAATGTTTACCACAAATAAAACTGAAATATGTTTCATAATGCATACATATTTATCGGTAGTAAGACAGAATCATTTTTAACATATTTTTATCGATATATAAAACTTATTCTATCTACTATGAACTCTGATCGATATTTGTGTTGCAATTTTTTTTGTCTCAAAACATTTTTTCTTTTATGTATTTGGTCCAATTTTGAAAACACGATAAATTTAAAGTCGATTTTAATATTAAGTAATCTATTGGAGTTGAATAAAAAATTAAATTTTAAAGAAATATAAATTTAAGTCTCCAGACTGTTTTAATATACACAAGAAAAATCTAACAACAATCTAATGTATTTTGGAAAAATTTTGCTGAACCTTTTTACTATACATACTTTTTGAAAAGTTTAATTCGTGAGAATTGTTAACGTGGACTTTATCTTTTGGAAAACATTGTGATACTTAATAAATTCAATTTAAAACAAATAATGTGTAATGAATAATTAAATGAAGATTTTTTTCTTCATTTAAAGTCACTTTTATTCAATTACAAACATAAAGGTAAAAAGGTAGTGAGCACTAAATATACAACTATCCTTCAAACATTTACCTCTTAAAATGTACGAAGAGGGAGAATGAAGAAGGAGATATATCTTTTATTTTTAAACTTTTTTCATTCTCAAAAACACTTTCTTCAATTAACGGAAAATTTTCTGGCAGCAGTGCTGCCGGCATTATTCCATGATTTGAAGAACGTCCTTTTTAATTTTCTCCGTTGCAGGAGGAAAAATACCCGTCAATTAAAGAAAGTTAGGAAAAAGGATACGTGGTTAACGTTAGATTCGAACTAGTCATCTTAGTTTTACGAGACGAGCACACTGGCACAGAGTTATCATTGTACAATGGCGATATATTTCCAAGTAAATATGTCTTGTTCAGTTGGATTTGGCTTAATCAATTTCTTTAAACAGCTTTTAGGTAGCTTTCATTACAAAAAGTAAAAAGCTACCTATTGCAGCCGTCCGGAGGAAAACACTTCCGGAAAATTTTGGTATATTTTCACCGATCATGACCCCCAGACCCCAAAACCACCCTCCGTTCAAATGTTGACATATATATATATATATATATATATATATAACCATATATATATATATATAAATATATGATTTTTGTCATGCGATAACTAACGTATTTATGAACCGATTTGAATGAAACTTGGTATGTGCATAGTACATACAAATGTCTCGACCGAGTTCGTTGGTCAGCATCATCCGCCATTTTGTTTCAAAATGGCGGCCATTTTAAATTTTTAAAAAAATTTAAAATTTAAAATTAAATGCGAAAAAATTAAAAGTTGAAAAATATTTTCCTTTTACGTGTTAGAACTTAAAACAAAGATTCCAGAACACTTTTTATTTTGTCTATATCTTAAAAAATGATTGAGTTATAGCACTTTGAATTTTTCTTATGGCTGACATTTTGAAACGATCTGATTTTTGTCACGTGATAACACGCATACTTATGAACCGATTTCAATGAAACTTGGTATGTACATAGTACATACAAATGTCTCGACCGAGTTCATTGGCCAGCATCATCCGCCATTTTGTTTCAAAATGGCGGCCATTTTAATTTTTTTAAAAAATTTAAAATTAAATGCGAAAAAATTAAAAGTTGAAAAATATTTTCCTTTTACGTGTTAGAACTTAAAACAAAGATTCCAGAACACTTTTTATTTTGTCTATATCTTAAAAAATGATTGAGTTATAGCACTTTGAATTTTTCTTATGGCTGACATTTTGAAACGGTCTGATTTTTGTCACGTGATAACACGCGTACTTATGAACCGATTTCAATGAAACTTGGCATGTACATAGTACATATAAATGTCTCAACCGAGTTCGTTGGTCAGCATCATGCGCCATTTTGTTTCAAAATGGCGGCCATTTTAAATTTTTAAAAAAATTTAAAATTTAAAATTAAATGCGAAAAAATTAAAAGTTGAAAAATATTTTCCTTTTACGTGTTAGAACTTAAAACAAAGATTCCAGAACACTTTTTATTTTGTCTATATCTTAAAAAATGATTGAGTTATAGCACTTTGAATTTTTCTTATGGCTGGCATTTTGAAACGATGAGTTCTGATTTTTGTCACGTGATAACACACGTACTTATAAACCGATTTCAATGAAACTTGGTATGTACATAGTACATACAAATGTCTCGACCGAGTTCGTTGGCCAGCATCATCCGCCATTTTGTTTCAAAATGGTGGCCATTTTAAATTTTTTAAAAATTTAAAAATTTAAAATTAAATGCGAAAAAATCAAAATTTGAAAAATATTTTTCTTTTACGTGTTAGAACATAAAACGACGATTGCAGAACACTTTTTATTTTGTCTATATCTTACAAAATGATTGAGTTATAGCACTTTGAATTTTTCTTTTGTCTGACATTTTGAAACGATCTGATTTTTGTCACGTGATAACACGTGTATTTATCAACCGATTTCAATGAAACTTGGCATGTACATAGTACATACAAATGTCTCGACCGAGTTCGTTGGCCAGCATCATCCACCATTTTGTTTCAAAATGGTGGCCATTTTAAATTTTTTTAAAAATTTAAAATTTAAAATTAAATGCGAAAAAATTAAAAATTGAAAAATATTTTTATTTTTCGTGTTAGAACTTTAAACAGCGATTCCAGAACACTCTTTTTATTTTGTCTATATCTTATAAAATGACTGAGTTATAGCACTTTGAATTTTGCTTATGGCTGACATTTTGAAACGGTCTGATCTGAACGATCCACAATGTTGCTTTAAAATGGCATACACTTTATGATATCGTAAAATTTGGTGACTCTCTAAATCGCTTAAAATAAAACCAGGTTGAATAAAAGATGACTAATTTCTAAAAATTCCTATTAATATTCAGTCTTGACAAAAACTAGTTTCAATCTTATAAAATCACTAATTTTATAAGATTATTTCCACTAATTTGAGCTTAGTGTTTTTGAACAATGTAACTTACCTTAAAATAAATAAATAAATATATAAGTATATGAAAGCTACCTCTTCCTCCCGGCATTGCCGGAAGGACTTTTTATTTTGAAATTAGTTTCAAGAAAATTTCGTCTTTAATAAGACTGTGGCTGGGGTTTTTGTACTTTAGTATAAATATAGGTTAAAAATGTGAATCTGAAATATTTTATTTAGATTTCTATGGAAAAAATATTATATTATGCTTTTATTCGATGTTTTTTCTATTTATTTCTTTAATTAAAATATCTTTTATTAGGTAGCTTTCATTACAAAAAGTAAAAAGCTACCTATTGCAGCCGTCCGGAGGAAAGCACTTCCGGAAAATTTTGGTATATTTTCACCGATCATGACCCCCAGACCCCAAAACCACCCTCCGTTCAAATGTTGACATATATATATATATATATATATATATATATCTGATTTTTGTCATGCGATAACTAACGTATTTATGAACCGATTTGAATGAAACTTCGTATGTACATAGTACATATAAATGTCTCGACCGAGTTCGTTGGTCAGCATCATCCGCCATTTTGTTTCAAAATGGCGGCCATTTTAAATTTTTTAAAAAATTTAAAATTTAAAATTAAATGCGAAAAAATCAAAATTTGAAAAATATTTTTCTTTTACGTGTTAAAACTTAAAACAACGATTCCAGAACACTTTTTATTTTGTCTATATCTTACAAAATGATTGAGTTATAGCACTTTGAATTTTTCTTATGGCTGACATTTTGAAACGATCTGATTTTTGTCACGTGATAACACGCGTATTTATAAATCGATTTCAATAAAACTTGCTATGTATATAGTGCATACAAATGTCTCGACCGAGTTCGTTGGCCAGCATCATCCGCCATTTTGTTTCAAAATGGTGGCCATTTTAAATTTTTTAAAAAATTTAAAATTTTAAATTAAATTCGAAAAAATCAAAATTTGAAAAATATTTTTCTTTTACGTGTTAGAACTTAAAACAAAAATTCCAGAACACTTTTTATTTTGTCTATATCTTACAAAATGATTGAGTTATAGCACTTTGAACTTTTCTTATGGCTGACATTTTGAAACGATCTGATATTTGTCACGTGATAACACGCGTATTTATGAACCGATTTCAATGAAACTTGGTATGTACATAGTACATACAAATGTCTCGACCGAGTTCGTTGGCCAGCGTCATCCAACATTTTGTTTCAAAATTGTGGCAATTTTAAATTTTTAAAAAAATTTAAAATTTAAATTTAAATGAGAAAAAATTAAAAGTTGAAAAATATTTTTCTTTTACGTGTTAAAATCTAAAACAACGATTCCAGAACACTTTTTATTTTGTCTATATCTTGAAAAATGATTGAGTTATAGCACTTTGAATTTTGCTTATGGCTGACATTTTGAAACGGTCTGATCTGAACGATCCATCATGTTGCCTTAAAATGGCATACACTTTATGATATCGTGGAGTTTGGCGACTCTCTAAATCGCTTAAAATAAAACCAGGTTGAATAAAAGATTACTAATTCCTAAAAATTCCTATTAATATTCAGTCTTGAGAAAAACTAGTATTCAATCTTATAAAATCACTAATTTTATAAGATTATTTCCACTAATTTGAGCTTAGTATTTTTGAACAATGTAACTTACTTTAAAATAAATAAATAAATATATAAGTATATGAAAGCTACCTCTTCCTCCCGGCATTGCCGGAAGGACTTTTTTATCTTTTACCTTTGTTCATTTAAAGTATATTTTTAATGCGAATATTATACGATAAACAACTGAATAAATTCAATTTCATTTAACTTTATTCAACTTAGTCAACTTTAAAAAACAATATTTTTTAATGGGTGAAAAAAAAATAATTATTATTTATTTTTAAATTCGAAAACTTTTCCTTCTTTTTTAATTAAATTAGAAATCTTAATCTATAGAATTTTTAGCTTTTCATTTTAAAAATAAATTCGGATTTATTATTAATAGACCCAATACCCATGCTTACTATGAATGAACGGTAATTCTACCTCTTTGTTAGAAGTTCGAGGTGAACGAATGAATTCACCGTGAATTCGAATGAATTCACGGATTAAACATATTTTCTAAAAGTACGGAAATTGTTTGTAAAAAAATGAGGAATAATGTAGTGTATATAGACGAGACTTTTTTTACAGCATCTATCACTAAATTCATTTTCTTACGAATGATTTCATCTCGTAAATCTTTAAAAGTAAATATCATTACACTGTTAAAAATTTCTTCGTCAGAAAACGGTCATTTGAACGGCAGCATTCTGTCTGGCATTTTGACCGTAATTCGAGATAACGGTTACTTAACCGTATTAAACATATATTGTCATATGACCGTAAAAACATACATATATGGTCATTTGACCGTAGTTGTATAAAATGGTCATTTGACCGTAATTGTATAAAATGATCATTTGACCGTAATTGTATGAAATGGTCATTTAACCGTAATTGTATGAAATGGTCATTTGACCGTAATTGTATAAAATGATCATTTGACCGTAATTGTATGAAATGGTCATTTAACCGTAATTGTATGAAATGGTCATTTGACCGTAATTGTATGAAATGGTCATTAGACCGTAATTGTATGAAATGGTCATTAGACCGTAATTGTATCAGATGATCATTTGACCGTGAAATATACATGGTATGGTTTTTTGACCGTATTATGATTTTATTAACATATGACTGTAAAATATGTATGTACGGTCATTTGATTGCATTATGGTTTTATTAATATATGACCATAAAATATATAGGATGTTTTTGAATTTGATCGGTGAATTGAGAGAGGTGACAGTAGGCATCAAGAGGATGAAAAATTGTCATAAAACATCTGATGGTTGCAAGCCACATTGAGAAGAGAAATTCACAAAAGTAGTTAGGAAGGGTGTTACATTCAGTGGAACAAATAATAAGCAGACAGACATTTATTTGACCTAAGCAGGATTACAATGCATTACAGTTTGACATCAGAAGGACATGACAAGGAATTTTCATAGGAATTGTTTGAAATTGAGCCCACGAAGGTAATTGCACAGAAAGCATCTACAGGATTGCTATGCAATGATATTCGCACATGTAATTTAGAACAATACCTTTAAAAATCTCTTGTCATGTCTTTTCTGATGTCGAATTGTAATGCATTATATTCCTGCTTAGATCAAATAAATGTTTTCCTATTTATTTGTTCTACTCAACACACACATTTAACTATTTTTGTGATTTTCTCTCACTCAACGTGGTTTGAAACCACCCCATGTTCCATGAAAATTTTTCATTCTCTTGATGCCTACTAGAAACCCTCTGATTTTGTTCCCCAAATTCGGTAACACCTTGCATATTTTATAAACATATACTAATAAATCCATAATAAAATCAAATGATAGTACATAAATATTTTACAGCCACATGTTAATAAAATCATAATACAGTTAAATAACCACAATAACTACTCTGAATTTGTCAGTCAAATTCAAAAACACTCTGGACATGCTTGGTCTTTTGACTATAAATTTTAGATAAGTTATTTAACCATATTTTCAGTTTGTTATATAAGCTTTATATATATATATAGTGGCGCCAACTTTTGAAAAATATTGGGTGAGCTCAAAATTTTTTGAACAAATACAAACTTATTGGGTGGGCTCAATTATTAATGAGTGGATGGAGATATCAAATTATTGGGTGGGCTCGCACCTGATGGACCCATACAAGTTGGCGCCACTGTATATAAAGTTTATATAACAAACATATATATATGATTATTTGACCTTATTAAAAATCAGACAAAAAAAAGCTCATATATATTTCTCATGGTTATAAAACTATAAATTAAAAATGTATGTAATAAATTAGAAATAAAAATTTCGATTTTATGTAACAAGAATATTAGAAGTACATGTCAAATTGTATCAAATTGGTCTCAGTCTTAAAAAAATAAAATAAATAATTAGCTGTTCTTGTACAATAAATAATAAATTAAAAAATATAAACAGAATAGTATGTAATATTGATTATGCCCAACCAGGAACCAACTTTTCTTTTAGCCATATAACAAATAATTCATTACTGCACTGGAATAAAATTTCTTAATCATGCAATATAAATTATTATCCATGTATAACATGGGTTTCTTTTTCATATTATAATATCGATATTTATTAAACAAGAACATCAATGTATTTTAAAAAAAATCATATATTTTCAAATAAAATTTTAAAAATTGACCAAAATTTTACAATTACTTCCAAGATTCTTGTCATTTGTAAATTAGAATTTATTTTCTCTCAACATACAAATTTATCTAAATTTTCTTATTTTCAGTTAAATGCTTAAAACTGCCACTTCCTAGCAAATCAAACTTTTGTGATTTTTTAAAAATGAAAAAATAGTGTTTTGTTATTCTTGCAAAACTTAGTATATAGTTTAAAATGTAGAATACTAATAACAGACTTTTAGAAATTCTGTATGTAGTTAACTTAATAGATTTTTTACAATATCAATTAATTAATTATTATAAATCAATTAATTACTGAAAAGTTTACTACAGTATGTTAGGATTTTAATCCTTTATGTTCATAATTATGAATTTGTGAAACTTTCGTTTTCCAAAGCATTTTTTGTGAACATTTGAAGCTTTAGTAGATTGAACATTAGAAGATTTACACAATAATTTAATAAATTTTAGAAGAATTTTGCTAAATAAAATTAATTAAATTTGAATATATAGGGATTCTGAACAATATTTATAACTCCAATCAATTTTTTTTATTTTTTGTAATTTATAAAATAAAGAAATGTACAAATATAATACTCTTACAATTGAAATATAGAAATATTTCCAAACTTAAACTTCTCTCCCCCCCCCCCCTCTATTCTTTCAATGCCAAAATAGTTAAAAAGATGAAAATGCAAAATAAATCATCCTTTTAGAAATATTTTTGTTTTTTGCAACCAATAATGTTTTTACAACAAAATAATGTAAAATAAGTATAGTTCATTCTAAATTGTATTACTACAATCAATGTACCAAATGAATCTTAGAACAAGTTATTTTAATGGTGATTTAAAATGCTGTTGGGGACTAAAGAATTAATGAAATTATGAATAATTTATTGCAGAATAAGTTTTGAATATTTAGATTTTGAGTTGATATACAAAAATATACATATTACTATACTTGTGTTTTTTAAACTTATTTCATATATATATATATATATATATATATAAATATTTTGTAACAAATTTAATACAACTGCAAAAAATCTGAAGACAATATCGAATTATTCACAACTTATTCTCTAAATGACTTATACAGTTGCAGCACAATCATTGATTATCCAAAATGTATGAATTTACATTTAGTATTGAAGTGGAATACAAGTAATGGGCCAACACAAACAAATATGTAGAAGTTTAATTGACTACAAAAAACATGCATAAATTGAAAATCATTAAGTATCATTTTCAATATGAAAAAAAAAAAAAAAAAAAAAAAAAGGATTGATTGATAAATTAAAATGAATCCAATAAATTTATAAATTTTTACAATTATGAACAAACAGTATTTAACAAAACTTCTACATATTAGCCACTGGCAGAGAAAATAATAAAAAATATTGATACATGTGTATTTAGAAAAAACGTACTTAAAACTTAAGCTTGTTGATTTTATTTAATATATTAAAAAAATAAAGATAATTGTGAATCAGAAATAATCAAAAAACAAACAATTAAAATACAGAAATACATTTATTATAATAAATAAATTACATTAAATTATTATACATGGTTATATTAATATAATTTTTTTCACAATTTTTTTTTTGTAGAAATATGATACAATAATATAATGAACTGTTCCAATCGATTTGCTGTAGTTTGTTCCACACACAGGATTTATCAACATTGAATACCTTAAAGAAAAAGTTAAATGCATTAAACTTAGCTGCTATAATATAACGATACTTTGATAAAAATATTCAAATATATTTTCAATACAAAGTAATTTATAGGAAGTTTTATAAAATCATCTAAAAGCTAAGATATAAAAAAAAAAAAAGCCATTTACAGGGTTGGTGATTTTTGACATGTTTCAATTTATAATGGGTTTAAATTATGATGTCAAAATGCTCGTGAAAAAACCCATAAAAAACCCAAAATACTTCACTGATTTGAAAAATTTCACCTTGATCCAGACAAAATATGTACAATATGAGCTTTAAAATGTCACTCACTGTTTTGCTTAAAAGGCAACTAAAATAATAGAAGAGATGTTACAAGTTGAAATTACAACCCAAAATACTAAGAAGTTTAAAATAAAACATATTTTTAACTATAGTAACATACCATTATTTTCAACACAATCTACCTGATTGGTAAAGTAATCATACGAAATAGTAACATATTTCTTATTCTTTTAGTCACTTTTTTTAAGAAAGACTGAGTTAAGTTTATATTGTATATTTTCTGTTCACATTAAATGTCACACATAACAATATTACACATAATTTTTAAAATTTACTATTTAATGTACATAAATAATTAGTATATATACATAGCATATTATTTTTAAGGGCAACTTTTTAAAAGAGTAACTTTTATTTAATTATTTATTTATTTATTTTTGGGAGGGAGGGTAGAACTGTGCTTTTCTAAAAAGGATACACTAAGCTCACATGAACAGAACATTTTTTTTTCTCTTATTTAAAATCTTTTTAATTTCACTATTACTTTTAAAAGCTTAAGGTTTTTTTGGGGGGGGGGGAGGGGGGTAAGAAATTAAATTTAGAAAAGTGCAGATATTTTTAATGTAGATATATAAATATCAACATTGAATACCTTAAAGAAAACATTAAATGCAATAAACTTAGCTATAATATAACAATACTTTGATAAAAGACATTGAGATAAATTTTCAATACAAAAGTAAAGTGTGTGTGTGTATATATATATAACAAGATAATATGCATCAATTTTACTGTAATCTAGACTATAAACATTCCATTAACATTGAAATCGGATTATTAATGTTATTATAATGTTGTGTTTTGTAATGCTAAACATTTACAAAACAAGAAGTCGTTCAAAAAAAAAAAAGTAAAATCTTCATAAAATATGCTTTGTTTCAACATATAAAAGTATTTTTTTATTATAAAACTAAATGAAATTGGCTCGATCTTCTAAAAAAAATTAACCTATGCCTCATACTGAAAATCTGCATAATAGAAGGAATTAAAGCATGAAACAATACCTGCATCCCGACCATCAAGGACAAGGGTTGACTGGGGTACAAATTGATTTAGCTCACATTTAGCTTCAAAGAGAATTTGTGGTTACTTGACAGTGCTGATTATTCTGATATATTTTATGAAAGTTAAGAATCCCCTAACTTTAGTGTCATAGGAAGGAACCCAAATGGCGAAATGGTATCATTAGATGCAATAGCTTTTTGTCTGAGCCTCCTTTAAAACTTTCTCTTCTAGTAATGATTTTGCTATCAAGTCCATCTAGCTGACTATCAATTAACCCTTTCAGGGACAAGACATTTCTGCTCCAAAATTGTTTACACAACCAATTCTCACAAATCACAAACAAATTTATCTGATAATAATAAAAGACTCCTTATCACGTTTGTTATGAGATCAAAATTGTACTAAAAAATTACTGGTGCTACTTGGCATTTTGAGCAGCAAAATTAATTGATTGCAGACTGCAAACAGAGCCCATGAAAGATTTACAAAACGGACCATTTTCTAATGCTTCATACACTCAGACTCATAAATCATTTGGCTATAAATAAATGTGCTGAACAGGTATGTGCCACAGCATGTTGAGTTGTAAAATTGATCCGAACTATTTAATTGCACAAATTAATTTTCTTCCGATTGAAAATTCTAAAATATTTTTTTTCAGTTAATATATTTTTTATAATTATTAAAATATCATAATTTTAAATAAAATATTACATAAAATCATTGGCTTACTTAATGTTTACTTATTGTTATTAAAATTTGTTTAGTGTGTTAGTTTTTCATGCTTGTCATATCAAAACCCACCCTGGCAGATTACTTAAACCACAACCCTAGGCTCATTGCATTCCATTGGATAGTACATTCTTGCGAAAAAGAACTGCATAGAATCAAATTGGATAAAATATGTAAGTTTTTTAATTAAATTTATGAAAAATACAAACTTTTTTGGCAATTATTTCACCTAATTAGTATGTTTTAAAAATTTTACAATGAATAATAAAATAATTGTAATCTAATTATCTTATCTTATGTTAGTGTATCTAAGTTGTTTTAACAGGCTACAGAACCGACATTTCTTTTTATTTCTTTTATGCCCCTGACGGCTCTTTTAAAAGGTCTAAGTTTGTATGTATGTGATCACCATGTTCTATTGAGTTTTGTCAGACCTTCAAAGTTGAAGGCATTCCAACCATGTGTAAATCTGTTTAGGGATAGTTACTGATCCACATTTTGTTGCAAATAGATGTCAATGTGTGCTTGCTTTCAACATAACTGGTTTCAAAATCCAAGTACTTGGGAATAAAAACAGCAATTAAATAAATTTTGATTAAAATGTTGAGAAATCTCAAATGAAAATCAAATTTTGAATTACTTAAAAGGCGCAAATGCCAACTTAGTAAAAAAGATTCCATGCCGGGAATCGAACCCGGGCCATCAGTATAGCGCACTGACGTTCTACCGACTAAACCACATGGAACGACACCCAACAAGGAACTTTTTGCTATTACATGTTGGCAACGCTACAAACGAAGCACAAGATGGAATACAATCCACGAGCCACTGATCTGGGACAGTCACGAAACTCAAATTAATCCGGCATCGATTGAATCAATCAATGTTTGATCGTTGAATCATCGATATTCATTCGATGCTGGATTAATTTGAGTTTCGTGATTGCCCCAGATCGGTGGCTCGCGGATTGTATTCCATCTTGTGCTGCGTTTGTAGCCTTGCCAACATGTAATAGCGAAAAGTTCCTTGTTGGGTGTCTTCCATGTGGTTTAGTCGGTAGAACATCAGTGTGCTATACTGATGGCCCGGGTTCGATTCCCGACATGAAACCTTTTTCACTAAGTTGGCATTTGCGCCTTTTAAGCAATTCAAAATTTGATTTTCATTTGAAATATATTCAAGGTGAATTTTCTCTCTGAAAAAATTTCCACGCATTAATGTTGAGAAATTATCAATCATTATTTTAAATTTAATCAAGAGTATTTTATTAATCATATATAGGGATTTATATTTTAACCTTTTATAATGTGAGATAGTTTTTATTCCATTTAAATTTAATCAAAATTTATACCAGAATTTTTGAACAAATTATACTTTTATAACATCAGTGAACAAAGCTGTAAATTGCTTTTTTTTTTTATTATTGAAAAATATTATTAAAAAATTCTGGTGTGAATTTAACATTACAAAGCACAATTTTCTAGATCTCAAAAAGTTAATAAACTTTTGGAAGATACACCAGTAGAACTCCATTTTAATTTCGATCCACCACATTTATATTATTAATTTTTAAAAATAAAATAAAAAAATCTAGATCTTTTCCACTTTCATTCATGCATATACATTTGTATGCATAGATAGCCAGAAAACATTTTTAGTTGTCAATAAAAGACATCTGCTTTTTTGAATCATACACAAAAAATTATGTATAAATTTAATTTATAAATTTAGATGGTTTATTTATAACAATCAATAGAAAGAAATCATATCTTAGCATGTTAACAAAAAGTCAAATTTTAAATTATTAAAAAATTCATTACAAAAGACCTTACCCAACAAATTTTCTTATCCTAGTAGAAAGTAAACTGTTCTAGTAATAACTTAAAAATTACACATCTAAATATTTCTTAATAAATTTTTAGATATTAATTAATAGTCAAATAGATAAGTATAAATAGCATTAACCATTTAACATATTTTAGCTTAAGTTCTCTATTAGCACTTTAATTTTAAAATTCAATACTTGATATATATATATATATATATATATATATATAAAAAGCTTTAAAAGGATGGACCTTTAAAAGCCTGCTTTCTTATGTCCTCTATTCCTAAAATGTGCAAGATATTTATAGTCAAACACAATTTTCTTAACAAATCTTGATCTAAATTCTATATAAAACAACTTATTCAAACTATAGATTTAAATCAAATGAAAAAAAAATTAATTCATTAAAATCAAGCTAATAATTATTTAAACTAGCAAATCATGTAATTAAATAGAAATACAATGTATCTTTGGCAAAATTTCAAATATGTAACTATGAGAATTGAAAGTATTATACCAGATTTCTTGTTATGAAAACATCAGAATGGCAGGCATCAGATATATCAAAAAGCAGGACATCAAAAAACTTCAATTAAACCCTGAAAAGAAACAGATGAACAATTAAAAGCAAGTACATGAACAGACTGATAAGGGGCTGGTATATATAATATATGTTATCACTTTAGGGAAGAGGGGGGGAGGGGGTAACCTGGCACAAGATATCTTAAAGTATCTCTAGAGAGAATGGTAATTTGTCTTTTCATATCATTATCATGCTTGATCCAAACCAAAAATCTCTCTTTTTATTTGTGACTAGTTATTTGCTTCAAAATTTCAACATAGTTTGTAATCTGTTCTTATCAAAATACAAAGTAATTAAAACTTTTAAATGACTATAAAATTATCTTATCTAAATCAGAAATGTGGTGGAATACTTCCAACATTTGGCATTCCTATTTTTATGTCATATGGTTATGCATCAGGGTTGCTAATTATACAGCGATGAAATTCCCTGATTTTTCTATGTGCATTTCACGAAAATACTAATCTAGCAGTGTAGTGCTTAGTGGAGATGCTGTGAGTTAAACAAATATTGCATCACTCTACACTCAAATTTCCTAAATACTGATGACAAGTAAAAAATTTTCTTATATTCTCCTCTCCTCCCCTCCCCCCACACAGGCACACTAAAATTCAAAAAATGCTCTGAAAACTATAAATGGAATTACTTTAATAATTTATAATCATTATAAGCTTCCAACAAATTATTAAAACTTGCTATACAATACTGAGCTACCATTTACTTCTCTGCATCAGAAAATCACTAATGCCCAGATAAACTGTATTTTCAATAGGAGGCAAAACAAGAAAAGAAGCAGATACTTCAGTGATGAGATGCAGTCTTGCAAAAGTTGTTTATTGTAACTTGAAAAAAGAAAACAATGTTGGGAAATGTTTAAAAAAAAAATCCTGCCTACTACCCCTCCCAGGCCTGTAGCTAAGGGGGCGCTATGGGCGGCTCAACCCCCCCCTAAAATATTTTGAGCCCCCCCCCTGGAAAAGATTCCAAGGTCACTAAATGAATTTCTGTTCCTAAAATTCAAATGAAATTCTGTTCAAAATTCTAATTTAGTTTTGAGACTTTTTCACAGTTTTGCAGTTACTAAATTGTATCTAAAAATAGTATTTTAACATTTACACATCCTATTTGTACATTTGAAGCTAACAGAAGTTTAATTTTGCACCAGTTATACACTCAAAATTTTCATCATCCTATACTTTTCTTAGCATAAGATGAAGTTATTACAACAGTTTATAAGAAAGATAGTACTTATACAATGTGAATATGCATTAATTTAACTTTCTGCGTTAGAGAGAGAGAAAAAAATATATGAGCCCCCCCCCATGGTTCACTTCTAGCTACAGGCCTGCCCCCCCCCCCCCGGGGTAGGTGTAAGAAGGTTGTTATTGTTGAATGCATTATGTAACAAAAGGCAAAAGCGCAATTAAATTGTTTAAAATAGTATATATTTCTTTTAAATAGTATATGATATAAAATTATTCATACATAATTATATTTTACTCGCTTCTTTTCATTTGAATCAATGAAATATGCAAATAATAAATGCATAATTATATCTGTGTATCACATTGAACAAATGAAAAAACAGCAGCAAAAATAAAAGTAATTTTAGACATTGATAATGATACCATTAAGAAAGGAGGGGGGGGGGGTTGACAGGATGATTACATGATATCAGAGGTCATTTAAGAATTACATAAGCAGTAAAGGGAAGAGGGGGTCCAGTGTCAGCTTATTTTTGCAGATAAGTGGGGGGAGGGGGGGGGGACACGAGAATTCTTATATAAGCATTAGGCTTTGAATAAACTATAAGTTAATAAAAATCAAAAGATCATTACTTGAATGACTGTTCTGCAGATGTTGAATTACTTCAGAAAAAAGATATGGAGCATAAATAAGAGTTGAAAATGAACATTCTAGATTGTCACTACATTGAAAACATAATAATAGACAATATGCAGAAACATTGATTCAAAGATCAAGACAACCAGAATAGAAATGCAAATGCTGAACACATATTGCTATGACTCTGGTTTAAATTTTTAGGTATGTACCTAAATAAATTAAAAACTTGTATTTTTAGTTTTTTTTTTTTCTTTTTCGTTTAAAGATTATAAATAATAATGCATTAAAAACTATTTTGTATTCTATGAGCTGTTTAATTTAATAAGTGACAACCTATTAAACTGATTTTGTTATTGTTCGATACCACAACCCCTATATACAGGGGTGGGGAATTTTTCCATATTCTTACCAGCCAAGGAATTATTTCACCAGCCCGCAAGATGCAACACACACGCTGTTGAAAATAGTTATGACAAAATCGCACGCAATTACAGACAAAATTACTATTAATAAAATGCACTTTCATAATTCTTTTTTCTATAATATTAGGAATTATACATAACAGAGGTAAGATTAATATTAGATAGAACATAATGCCATATTTACACTGTAAAAATTTGGAAAGTTAAAATATCTAGATTAAAAAATGTTTCTGATAATGTGCCTATTGCCCACAGTTTTTCAAAAACTAAAAATGCACTCGCCTTGTGAGAAAATCCACTCGCCAATGGCGAGCAAAATGATGTATTTCCCCACCCCTGCCTATATATATATATTTATTTATATAAATTTGCTGGATTAATAACATAAATTTATAGCTAATTTTGTATGACAAACAATTTTGATGTTAATATGTCATAAAATCTTACATAAGCAATTGGGAGGGGTCTATCGTTTGCTAATTTTTTTCATACAAGGGGCAGAGAGGAAAGGAGTAACGCTTAAAATTAGTAATAAAATGTGTAATTAGTAGCCATTTTTCTCTTTAATTTTACAAAGCAATAAAAATGGAAAAACAAGGGTAGGATTAAAGATCAATGTAAATCAGAAAAAAGGACTTGGTATGGCCATTTTATAAATTAGCACATACTGACATACTTGCAATTCTGACTATAAACTACTAGCAACTCCACCAATGTGTTATTCTAGTATTAATGTCTTCATTATTGAGAAATTGGGTTAACCCAATTTTTCATAATGAATAATAATTAAAATTTCAATTTTCCATTTTAATATATAGATTTATTAAACTTAAATTCAGTTAAACATTATTAAAACTACTTAGAAAATACTTAATAATGTGTAGCTTACAATTAAAATGTTTCATGGTATAAAAGCCAATAATGTTAAAAAAAAAAAAAAAAAAAAAAAAAAAAAAAAAAACTAAAAAAAAAAAAAAGCTGGTTAAAACTAATGAAAGCCACCATACTGGCTTTTTAATTTTAGCCAGCTTTTTTGCAACCCTGGTTTAAAATCAAAATGTGAAGTTGAATAAGAGAGTATTCAAAGACTGGGTGCTAGTTATAGCATTTTAATAACAAAATTTTTTTCTTTGCATTATCTGATGAATCTAATGACCAAAAAGGTTGACTTCAAATTGTCATTCAAAAAACAAACCCAAGAAGAATTTTTAAAGTTATTATTGGAATAACCATGGAAAAGAATATTATATTTATCAAACTGCATCCAAATGTTCATTATTAGTTATCAAAAGATTGTTTAAAAATATTTTCAGAGTGTCAATGTTTCTCTGTGTAGAGTAGTTTATTTTTTGGACATAAAACTGCTTGCTTATACAGTTTAAATTAAAATATGATTTTTTTTTTAAATTTTCTACGTAAATTCACTAAAATTATTTAATTTAAATTATTTTAAATGAAGTTACACTAATTAAATCCAACATTGTCTAATTTTATCAATAAATATGCATACGTATATGTAATAAGAAAGGATATTTTTAAAAGAATCTGGTTTAAAAAAAAAAAAAAAAAAAAAAAAAAAAAAAAAAAAAAACAGGTTTTTTGCCAACTTTGAATAAAAACAAACTTGATATATTTTCTGCTTGTTTAATAAACAGTACAGGGTAGATGTAGATCAAAAGATTGTTTATAAAGACTTTTATAGTGTCAATGTTTCACTGTGTAGAACATATTATTCTTCGAGCATAAGAGTGTTTAAATTAAAATTCGATTTTTTTTTTCAATTTTCTATATTAATTCACTGTAATTATTTAATCTAAATTAGTTTTAAATGAAGTTACACAACTTATAATCCAATAGTGTACATTTTTATCAATAAATATGATTGCACTTGTAATTAGTTAACAAAACAGAAGGGGGGGGGGGAACCTGGTTTAAACAAAAAAAGAAATTAGTTTCTTGCCAACCCTGCTGTAGATAAATAGTTTAAAATACTAGGGCAATATCAGGCGATAACTGCTATCAAATTATTGAAACAGTAAAAGGTAAAAAAAAGTAAATAATAATAAATTATGGAATATTAGTGTATAGTTTCATCTCACTATTTTTAAGAATTAAACTTCCACAGACTACTTGATAATTTATAATAATAAATATTACAAATCTTAAAGAAATGTACTGTGAAAGGAATATTTTCAGCACTTAATAAAATAATTTAAAAAAGAAATGTAGGAATGATGTCTGAGGCCACAAATCTGCAGATTTAATAATCATTCGCATTTGCAACAATTATTATAATTATCAGAAGATAAACATTTTAATAATTTTAGATGGATAGTTTTACAAAATGTTAGGCAATTTCACTATCAAATTATTGAGACAATAGGGTACCTAAAGGGTAATAATATTAATAATTTTTGGAATATTATCGTCTCACTTTTTTTTATCAATTAACCTTTCATAGAAAATTTTATACACCATTTATAGTTAATATTACATATGTAAAATAAATTATACTGCAAGTTGAATATTTTAAATACCAAATACAATAATTTCAAAATAAAACACAGAACTGATGTTTGAGACCACTAAATCTGCAGATTTAGTTGCTTTATGGTTACTTCATAACTTTTTTTTTTTTTTGGGGGGGGGGGGGTGAATAGAAAAATATTTAAAATACAAAATAGACTATAAATAGTTTGTGTAACTTAATTGTTTTTATTTAAATGGGGACGGATTACACCTTATGAGCCTCTCTTACACTGTGCCCTGAAAGAATATTTTCTGCTTCATGACTGGTTTGATTGTCAGATCATAAGATATGCAAGACAGAGTTATATACATTAAAAACAAATAAATAAAATATTGAAATTTTACTAACCACATAAAATAATTTATAATCAGCTATTCATACAAGTTTTGGGATTATTACATTTTGGTAAATGTAATTTAAAAATTAAATTTGATCATTTAAGATTTCTGTTAAGTCAAAATATTTTTTGCTCTATAAACATTAAAATAAAATTGAATTTTTAGCAATGTCTACATGAAATGTCCATAACTGGAAAATAACTTATTAAGAATCCCAATAATGGACATCCTCCCCCCCCCCCCTTCTCTTAACACCTTAAAAATAAATGAAAATTTGTAAATTGCTATTGGTAAATAAAATTCAAACATTTCCATTGTTACTCAAGCAAAAACATGTTCAAATTTTGCAAGAAAATAAATATACAAATTTACTAAAGTCAGCCCTTAGAATTTTCTTTAAGATTTTCACTAACAAACAGTGGAGCTTTGAAACATTATTTTCTGCTTTCTGACTGGTTTGACTAAAAGTTTCAACAATAACCCAAATATATAAAACGTGCAAGAGAGAGTTATAAAAACATATTTAAAGCTAAATATTTAATAGTTATTTTTTTATGTTCCAAAAGCATCAAGAACTGCCCATTACACTGGCAGCTGGCACATCGACCACGTATAATTTTTTATTATGCTCTTATACTAAGCCTGTGTTTTAGTTTCTAATTTAAATTAAGTGTGAAAACATTTATTAATAATCCTAAGTTAACAATTTTAAAAAATCAGATTATATATATATATATTTAAGAGTAGATGTACCAGTAATGGAGACACTTAAGGAATTTATTTTCAAACAGCTATACATATTTCTTTTTTCCGATATTAAATTAATCAATCCACAATATTTAACAACTCCTATAGTTTCATTTCCCAATATATGAATCAAAATTTAATTTTAAATAACAGATAGAGTAAATGTGCCACTTGTGGACCCCTTTAAGAAATTTCATTAAAAATATTTTTTTTAATATTAATTATTATTTTATTCGTTTTTTTTTTTTTTTTTTTTTTTTTTTTTTTTTTTTTTACGTTATATTAATTATTCAACAATATTTAACAAATTCCATAGTTACATTTCCCAATATGGCATAGTTTATAGCCTGCAGTTATAGAAAAACAAATTCTATAAAAATTTATTATCAGAAATTCTCGCTTGTAGAGAGTAAAATAATGAATTTCTCCATCCCTGAGTATGGCAAAACACATCGCAGATTCTTAAGCTATAAGGATGACATTCAAGAAATTTTCACAGAATTTTAAACGATATATAGAACAATATACGAGGCAATCTAAATTAGATTTTTAAACATTTAATAATATAAAAATAAATCGCGTAAAATACATATAAAAGCATAAATGAACTTACTTTTTTCACGCACATGCCGGGACCGGGAGACGAGAACACAATTCAGTTCTTCTGTTTCTGTTTAAATGCGTATTAGGCGAGGCAATCGGACCACTCACCACACAATTCATCCTTGCCCGCCAAAGCCAAACAAGCACTGATATGTTGCCATTCGTGAATCTAGATTAAGAGAAACGGATAGTTTAGCGAACAAGGTACAAATCCATCTCGTTGGTTTTAGCGCTGTTCCCGAGGCGAGATTGACCAATCACAAGGCTGCATGGGATGTTATTTTAGGCACGCCACACACCAATGAGACATTGGACGAAAAAACGTGCGACATACGACAATTTCACCCTGATAACAAAGGAAAAACCGGTTTGACTGCGTCATGTTGCACGATTTTTCACGCATGTTTCATTGGTGTGTGGCGTGCCTTATGCTTCATTCACCGTATTCAAGTGCAACTGCTAAAAGAGGATTTTTTTACTGCTGGTCGTTTGATATCTTTGTAGATTAATGGTGCTTCTTCAATTTTCTAGAGAAATGGTAAAGTGAATGTCAAATATACATTCAACGCATCATTATTTTACAGAAATTTTTAACAGTGTACGCAAACGTCTCTTTACGAGTGTTTTGTAGAAAAAACTATTCCATCTATTAAATTTAGTTTCAAATTCTCATGCATGGTATTTCTAATATTGATATTATTATTTAAATTTTTTTTATTATTTATCCAGTAAACTATAAAAAATATTTAAAACAAAGATTAACGTTAAATATCTATTAAAGATAAATAAGAAATAAAATATAGTAAGAAATTTAACTTTGAAACACCTGACTATGCTTTAATCCATATAGGAAAAATTTAATGACCATATAAAATGGTCATTACATTTTTTATAGGGACTAAAGCATTCATAAAAATGTCCAAGAAAAATCATGCACAATTATTTTTAATAGTATGTCTGCTGGAAAATTTCACCTCTAGGAAATATCTATATAAATTTTTTCAACTGACAACTTTTTGTAAGGTTTAATAATCTGCATGAAAAATAAAGGATTTGTTAACAAGTGGGTAAGTGTGATCGCAGATCGCACGGAGGGTTTCGTTTAATATCCCCTTCAAAACATTTTATCATTAAATTAACAAACGAAAAGTGGGTTTTCGGTTTTATTCACGAATCGCGCCAACCAGAACAGAATACTGAATTTTTCCATAAATGCTGCTTTAGTCGCATAGATTTGTTGATTTCTCCATCACTATCTACAGATTTAGTGAAGGTACGCAAGTAAATAAAATTATGTATAAAAGTGAAATGTTACAAAGCTTAGCAAAAATTTAAGGGAGACCAAACCTGTCACCAAAGGCGGCTACTAGTTTAAATGAATAGCAATTTACTAAATAAAAAATGCAATTTACTAAATAGCAATTTACTAAATAAATATGATGTAATACGATGAAATAAAAGCAAATGAAAACGTATCACTCACGTGATTTATTTAATCCATTAATTTATGTTTACATAACTAGGGGGGCCCCGCCCCCCTGCTCGCTATGCTCGCCAACCCCCTCCCCCCCCCCGCGTAATCGCTTCGCGATTCTAAATTATTGGCTACCCCTGCTTGCTGCGCTCGCCAATACCCCATGGTATGAATAAGCAATTGCAGACCTTTCAAATGATGTGCCACACGACTGGTGTTGTAAAGAAATTAAAAATGTGCCCCCCTGGGGGGCAGAGTGGGAGGCGACACAAAAGACATTCATAATATGAATAAGCAGCTGCAGACCTCTCAAATGATATGTCACACGACTGGTGTTGTAAAGAAATTAAAAATGTGCCCCCCCGGGGGGCAGAGTGGGGATGACACACAAGACATCCATAAAATGAATAAACAGTTGCAGACCTTTCAAATGATGTGTCACACAACTGGTGTTGTAAAGAAATTACAAAATGCGCCCCCTCTGAGGGCAGAGGGGGGGGGGGTTACACACAAGATATCCATAATATGAATAAGCAGTTGTAGACCTCTCAAATGATGTGTCACACAATTGGTGTTGTAAAGAAATTAAAAATGTACCCCCCTGGGTGGCAGAGTGGGGAATGACACACAACACATCCATAATATGAATAAGCAGTTGCAGATCTTTCACAATTGGTGTTGTAAAGAAATTAAAAATGTGACCCCCCCCTCCCTGGGCAGAGCAGAGTGTGGGGAGTGACACACAAGACATCCATAATATGAATAAGCAGTTGCAGACCTTTCAAATCTTCTGTAACACGACTGGTGTTGTAAAGAAATTAAAAATGTGTCCCCCCTGGGGAGCAGAATGGGGGATAACACACAAGACATCCATTATATGAATAAGCAGTTGCAAACCTCTCAAATGATGTATCAAACGACTGGTGTTGTAAAGAAATTAAAAAATTTGGCGAAATATTACAGTTATCGCCAAGTTGGCGTCACTTTTGACAACTAATTTTGGTCGCCAAATTTGGCGATATATCGCCAAGTTGGCGACAAACTTGGCGATTGTTGGCGATGGTAACCTTTCCTCTCTTTATGGTAACCCATATGGCGATGCATAGACGGAGCCCTTTCCTGATTTGTCTATTCGACTCATGGAAGGAGTGGACAACCCGGATTCGTTAGTTCCGGAAATCTACCACATCAGCATCATTCCAGGAGTCATTCCTTTTAAGGCTAGTTTTTTTTTTTTACTATAGAAGGATAATTTTATTTAAACTTGAGTGCAACAATTACAAGAAAGGAAGTTTAAATTTTGAAATTTACTTTACGGCAAATTTTTAAACCTATAAATATCACACATTTTCAATTTTTATACCATCGTACAGGGGAAAAAATGTAATTTTAAATGCAATGTGTTAAAAAGCTGTATCTCGATTTATTTTTGAGATATTAACTTTTTGCAGTTTTTAATACAATTTTGTAATTGTGGCAACAAAAAAACTCCATATCTTTTTAAAGCGTAAAAAAGAAATAATTTTTATATCTATGTAAACTTGATTAGAAGAAAAAACTTTGAAAAAAAAAATAGACTGATGATATGAAAAAAATATTTTAATTAAAATAATAGTCTTTTCCAAAATTTTACGATTTGTTGTGTTACAAGAGGTATTCCGCTATAAGTGTACAACATTTGAACGTTCCGACTTATATAGTTTTTCTGTGCGGGCACTGTGACAGACAGACAGCAGTCAGAGACAAATAGGGTTTCGTCAGATGAACGAAACCCTAATAAAAATGAATATTTAAATTAATATACAGTAAAATCTCGGTAAGGCGGACTCTGTGTAAGACTGAAATTTGTGTAATTAAAAAATATTTTCAAGTCCTCGCGAACCCATAGTCATCGAGATACATTTGTCCAAAGTGGAATATTGTCTGCTAAGGAAAATTTTCTTGGACCCGATCAATTCCGCCTTAGACTATGTTTACTGTATTTCTTCTCCTTTAAAAATCAGATTTATTAAATTAAGCTAATAAAGGTAATAATGTAGTGTCACATATAAAACTATCCATTATGCATTCAATTTTTAAAAATATGTGGCATTTACATGAGATGTTTGCTCATTTTTAGCGAGTAATAATTTTTTTTTTTTCGAGCAGCTTTTTCAAGAAAAATGTGCGGGATATCTGTTACATTTAATGTAACAGATCCTCCAATCAGCAAGCAATTTTTTTCTAATAATTACATTTTGTTAATCTATAAAAAACAACATTAAAAAAATTCTTTACATAAACGTCATCTTAGTTTTTTTTTTTTTTTTTTTTCATGAAAATATTTTACATTTATAAAACTACATTTAAAAATCTCTGAAAAAAAATTTATAAGTTTTCAATAAATTAGACTATTATTAAAAAACGTCTTTATTAAAATCTTTATGTCTTTATTAAATTATTAAAAATGTAACTAGATTTTAATTAATGTTTTAATCTAGTAATTAATTAGTAATTAATGCTTTAATATGTATTTGTTATTTATTAACTATTTGGAATAGTCGTTGCCCTCGGTAGGAAATCTGAAGTATATCTGAATCTTTTTATTGGTCGAATCTTTTTATTTTTCGTTCTTTAATTGCTACCACAATGGCTAAAAAAGTAATAAAAACTTTAAAAAATAATTTGAAAACAAATTGTGATAAAGATTGCAAACAAATTTCATTTAAAAGTGCATTTTTTCTCCACGCAATGGTGTAAAAATTTTAAATGTGCGATGTTTAGAAATTTAAAAATTTGCAGTTCCAAAAATTGTAAAACTGAAATTTCATTTAAAATTTGATTATGATGGGTCCAGGAGTATTAATGTTTAATCCATTTTATACGTAATATGGGGAGTTCAGAAATCAGTCAACTCCATCAATTTGGTTAGTTATATAGGGTTTTATGGCGCAAAATCCCTTAAGGGACATGCTGCGCCAGAAACTCCATCAAATAAAAATGCACATTTTAAACAGTTAAAGTTGTATATCTATAAATTACTGTTTTTTTATCATTGGTCTAGGAATATCAATATTTAGTGCCTGGCGTACATAATGTATGATTTGTTATGATCATCATAAAATGTTGTTTATTATTAATAATAATTTAACTATAGAATTTATTTGTAAGTCTTTAAAATTTTAGTCTTTGAAAATATCATTTTCCAAATAGTCATTGCAATTTCTTAAATTATAATTTTGTTTTATATTAACATTTAGCTACAGCATTAAAAACATGCTAAAAAACTTAAACTCCTTTTTTCTTTTCTTTTTCAGATTTTTTTTTTTTTTTTTTTTTTTTCTACTTCAAAACAAAAAATCTCGAGACCTACTTGTTCAATGATTCGTACATGATTTGTTTGTTTTTTTTATTGAGGAAACAACAAGGTAGGAAATATTATATTAATGGGACTCGATAACCTTCATTCTGCGACGAATGACAAAAATATCGATTTTCTATTTTTTCCTGAAAATCTACTTTATTATTCTTAGTACATTCTAAATAATTTTTTCGCAATTTTTCGACACTCGAAAAGTTGAGAAAATTAATACACTTTTAATGTATTTAATGATTTTGTATTGTATTAATTTTCGAGTATTATAAATATTGTTCAATACATTAATCGCCAAACTATAAAATTGAGGTCTTCAAGTTTTTAGTTGAACTTCCTCCCCCAACTCCCAACCACATATTTTAAAAGATAACTTTCACTTTATTTTATCTTAAAATTTTGTGTCGTTAAATAAGGCTGATTTTTTTCATTGAAAAATAGTAATGGGTGCGTAATAATTTCTACACGTGCATTTATATTGACCGTTGCATCAACGCAACAACAACGGGTAATGGGTTAAAGCGATTTTGTTACATCGTTGACCCTTTATCGCTGACTCAGTTTGTGTTTTTTGACGAATAGGCATTTTCAAAGTCCTAAAACTTTTGTGTATAATTGGCTCGACTTTCGTTGATGTTGTTGTTGTTTCTTATGGTTATTTGATTAAATAAAGTATCGGATTTACAATAACGTAAAAAATATTATTTTTTACATTTAAAAATGTAAAATAAATCAGTTTTTACTGTAATTTTACACGCATTTGCACATTTTATTTTTCTCCAAACTAATTAACTTGTAGGTGATTTTCAAATGTATTGCCATATTAGGTATAATATAATTTAAAAAAAAATGGTTTAAATATGAAAATTTACTCAGGTATGAGTTGCTTATAATTAACAAAATTCTAAGATGTTGATTATTTGCGAGTTTTTTTATTTATATTGCAGAAATTTCAAGGAATGTCTATGCAAGACACTGTTTTTAGGTAGCTTTTATTACAAAAAGTAAAAGGCTACCTATTGCAGCCGTCATCCGGAGGAAAACACTTTTGGCATATTTTCACCGATCATGACCCCCAAACCCCAAAACCACCCTCCGTTCAAATGTTGACATATATGCATATAAAACCATATATATATATATATATAACCATATATTTGTCTTGATGTGTACTATCATCCCTAAAAGTTTTCCCCACGAGCTTAGATACACACTGTATATTAATCAATTTAGATGTGAGTGTGCATGTGCACATGAATTAAGATTTCGACCAAGCTCATTGGTTTGTTTTATCCATCATGTCGCTTTAAAATGGCATACACTCCATGGTATTGTAGAATTTGGCGGCCCTATAAATCGCTTAAAATAAAACCAGGTTGAATAAAAGATGACTAATTTCTAAAAATTCCTATTAATATTCAATATTAACAAAAACTAGTATTCAATTTTATAAACGGGTTCCAATAATTTTAGCTTCGTATGTTTGAATAATATAATATAATTTAAAATAAATAATTAAATAAATAAGTATATGAAAGCTATCTCTTCCTACCGGTACTGCCGGAAGGACTTTTCACACAAGTGTGACCTCTATAAAACATTCTGTAATTTTTTTTTTTTTTTTTGTATCAATAATTAATTTAAAAAAAATCTTAATATTATCTTACATATACATTAATAAATCAAAAATGTATTAATATTTATTTGTTTCATAAATTTAAAGCATTGTAATAGTAGTTTATGTCATGAGTTTTACTTTGTTTCTCAGATAAAAAATGTAACTTCTGATAAAAACAAATTCAATTAAAAATTAAATGTTTTCATTGCAGTTACAATAATGAATTAGAAAGTTCTAATATGCAAAACAATTAATTTTAGTGAACTAACAAATGTATTAATACAGTGTTCTGATTCTTAGATATAGCAGCATTCCTGACAAAGGGGAAAAAACGTGTTATTGTTCATTGCCAAATACGTACTCTAATATTTTTGAACAGCCCTGTATTTGATCTGTCGGTTGATATATATATACTGTATAATGGCGATATTTAGTTTTAAAAAAAAACTCCTGACAGGTTACAATTTCTCTTCCAGCTATTTATAAGAATAGATGGAAATATATTTGAATACTTTTGTAATGCCCTGTTGTTTACCTGTACTTTTATTACACACCAGTATTTATCTAAAATTTAATTCAAACTAAAACACACTTAAAACTATTGAAATCACGTTTCGAGAAATTATCATCCATAAGCGACCATTTTTTCAATAATTTGGGTGGCCCTCTATATTATTTTATCTATTTTCTACAAACATTTCTTAGTAAACTGAATGCAATTCAACGTCAAAATTCATAACTTATTTTAAAACCACCTTCAAGTAATTCACGTTGATATTCAGTAACGTTTACGAGATCTTTTGTGTAGCCCGGTGTATCAACTATAGCATTTATATACACCGTATCATGTGCAAAATTTAGTGAAATTTAAAAGCGCACATCATAATTAAAAATGCATTTCATCCATCCATCATCCATCGTCGATAATATACAGTACTTCAGATAGAATATACTATTTAAAAATCGTTTGCGTGTCCCTCTAAATCCTATTAACTTCGCATTATGTGCGAATTAACTTATATTAAGTCTCAATGACTTATATTAATATTATCATACCTGAAATAGCTTAATATAATTAAATAAAATATGTCCTAAACATCCTCCCTTTCCATTATGTAATGGAATTCTTTTGTGTGACCTTGTAAATGAATTACAGCTATAAAAAAATAATAAATAAATGGTAACACTCCTGATAGCTAATAAAAATACTCCACCATGTTGAAATGAACATTCCAATATACAGCAATTAAAAAACAAAATATTCCAGTTCTAAACTAACACATTGTAAAGAAGAAACAACATCGCTTTCTCACTACCATACTGTTGTCAACTGCCATATACAACAAATAATAATTAACTTGAAAACAAATAATAATTATTTATTTGACGTAACACTCATGATCTGCATATAAAGACACAAAATGCATTTAAATTTTAAACTATTAGAGACGTATTTTAGTAAAATAAGTTGCCTATTTGTTTAATTAACGCATGTTATTTTACTTTTAATCCATTTATAATTTTTTTTAAATGTCTGGAGGCATAGAACACTACTGAAGTTACCCCAGTTTTTTATTCAGGACAAATAAATTTCCATTACTTGCTAACTAAAGTATTCAAAAAGACCACTATTTCACATCTTTGAAAAAAATGTAATGAATGCATTGAATTAATTACAAAAAGATGTGCTACTAAATACTTTTACAGTATCAAATAAAAAAAATAACTTTATAAATATGAAATTCAGATTTAAACATTAGGACATCAAACTGGCAATTCTTTTAGAAAATTACCATTGTGATAAATCTTATGCTTAAAATTACACGACACAGTTCTATGATTAGTTTAAAAAAAATAGCTCAAAATGTTCAAAACTGTACAAGAAGATACATTTTAAAATTTACTTATATTTTTAAAATTTTGTCAGAAAAATCAAACAATTTTTTTATACAATCATTTTCCTTCATTGAGTCTCTTATTATATACCAAAAATCTACCTTAAAATGTTTAAATATAAAAAAAAGTTCGAAAAGTACCAAGTCCCTTAAGAATAAAGCATCATTAAATTTAATGCTTTATTCAAATGGAAGCGAAACAAAAAATAAAATTTTTACCATAAATTAAAATAAAGTATGTATTTTTATCGGTAGTAAGATAAAACCATTTGTTGCACATTTTTATCAATTTATAAAACAACCATGTATAAATTTTAAAACCAGGTTAAAAATGACAGAATTGGTAAATGTTGTTTTAAAATTTATATTTTCTTATACATGTTTTGACGTTATTTTAAAATTTATATTACACTGCGTTAAATTGAATAATATTAATTATAAAACTACCATGTGCTACAAAGACTAGTTAATATTTCACCTGTATTTTTTTTTTTTTTTTTTTTTTTTTTATCTCAAAGCATTTTTAATTTTATATATTTGGTGAAAATTTTATAACACGACACATGTAAAACCGAGATAAATATTAAATAATCTATTAAATAAGAAATTTAAATCATCTGACTGTTTTAAAATATATAAAAACAACCGAATGATCTTTTAAAATATAATTAGGAAAATTAATCTGCACATGTTTTATAAAATATGCTTTCTGGAAACATTAACTCTTGAGCGATTCCAACAAGGATTTTGTTTACTGGAAACTTTGTAAGAGGCTTAATAATTCGAGAACGAAGTAAAAGAAAAAATATTTAAATGTAATATTAGGAACAAATAAATGTAGTAAATAAAAGGGAATATTTAATGAAGATATTTTTCCCCTCATTTAAAAGATCAGTGTTTTAAGTTGTGAATATAAAGATCATAAAGTAGCACTCTATTTAATACTGTCTTACTAGCGTCTATCATTTTAAATGTATGAATTTTTTCTGCTACGGATGGTCAGATTTAAAATAAAAATTGGAAATTTTCACTAAAAAATATTTTGCATTTAAATCTTTTCTAATCTGCAAGCAAAATATTTTAGTTATACTATATACTGTAATAGTTTTATTTTTGTGACTTGAAATCTTCCTACTGATAAGTACAATTTGTAAATCTACAAAAGTAAGTATCAGAAATTTTACACCATAGAAATACTCTTTATTTTTCTTTTAATATTTCCTTTATTTAATACAACTTTACTATCTCAGAAAGAAGCTGAAAATATTTTATGTTGCTAACATAATCTCAGGTTTACATTTATATTGTTTTAAATTTTTGACCAAATTAAAAGGAAGAAAAATGTTTTAAGAAAAAACTAATAAGCAGGAGAAATTTCGTCTTTTATAGTATACAGTAGTTTTACAGATTAATAAAAGAATGTAACTAATGATTCTGTCTTACATCCGATAAAAGTGTCTGCATTATGAAACATACTTTACTTTTATTTGTAATAATAATTTTATTTTTTATTTGTTTTCTATATCAATAAAACATAATGCTTAATGGTACTTCATTCGTAATGTTTTTTCGTCTTCCTGCTGTCTATTATCTCAATAAATAACAAGTATCAGTCATTAAATAAAGAGTTCTCTGGATATTTGTCAAAAGAGAAACTATATGAAAGAGGAAAGGTATTAAATAATTTTGACTTAAATATTTATTTGCATGTTGCTATACTGAGAAAAAATACATACTGTCTTCATCAATAATGAATAGTTAGTCACTTTCTCAATCTCTAAACTTGAAATATACATGTCCGTGCTATGCGAATAATCAACTAAGATGAATTGACGAAATGATCTAGAATTTCTAGTCTCTTGTTTCATAGGCGATGAAACGATACTGAATCGGTTCAGTAGCGTGAAATCATCGCTTGATTTTGGGAATGTTTTCATAAACTAGAATTATTGTTACTGAAACTAAATTCTTGTGTTCTCATCCATTTGCAGAGATTTTTAAACACGTTTGATAACGACAATATAGGAAAATGTTTTTGAATTCTAGTAGGAAACTATAGAACACTCTAATAAATGGAACTAGAATTTATAAGAAGACATGGAACTATTTTTTCTAGAACCACAACTTATATTCTAGATGTCAGAACATATTTTTTTCCTCAGTATAACGCGACTTTAAAATAAACGTATCTTTAAACTTTAAGAATTTTTTCTTTATATTTTAGTATAGTAGCCTACAATGTGAGATGGTTAAAAATTTGAAAGCTAAATAAAAAATTAGTAAATAAAAATGAATAATTAAATTGACATATTTTTTCTTCATTTAAAGGTTAATTTTATTAAGTTAAAGACAATTAAATTGTGTCATATTTAAAACTATCTTTCAGGTGTCCAATTTTTTAAATTATGTGAAATTTGTATCTCAAATTTGTTCATTTCCAAAGATTGAAAAATTTCACAGAGAAGCGGGTGAGTGTGCGGGAAGGGGGTGGGGTCTCATATTTAAATCGTCTAAATCGGCAAGCATTTTTTTTTCTTTTTAGGATTTCGCTCATCTGATGAAACCCTAACCGTCTCAATCCTCTATAAGTCAGTCTGTCAAAGAATATGTACACAAAATACTGCATATATCAGAGACTTCAAATTTTGTGTATTTAAAGCTGAATACATCTTTTCTCACTACAAATTAAAAACTTTTGAAAAAATCTATTATTTTATTCAAATTAATTTCTTCAGTGTCATCCGTTCATTTTTGCGATTTTAACTTTAAAAGAGAACCTTAATTTCAAGGATTTTCATGTGGACATCATAGCTTGGATGTAAAGCATCTCGCTAGTAAACAGAATGTTCTTAGTTCAAACTTCGGTACTTATATTTCAAAAACTATTGATATTTAATAATGGTTAAGCATTTTAAATTTCGTTTAAACAATTTGTTTTTGGTTTTTAGAAATTTAAACTTTTATTTATATCCACGTTATTTTATTATTGTTGATATTATTATAAATATTATTTTGTATTTTCAAAAAAAAAAAAAAAAAAAAATTCAAATTTTGCATTTTATTGAAATAATTTGATTTGAATATTTTAAATATGATTAAAATAAATAACTGCCCTTTATAATTATTTTAAAATTAAATTTATTGGTGTTATCATCTATGTAAGAATTTAATAATTATAAATTAACAACTTGGATTTATCAATTAAAGGATAAGTTTTTTAAAAGAAATTATAAACGAAACCGTCTGTGCGATCTGCGATTGCATTTATCCACACTTTTTTAATTAATAATTATATTTTGTAAATTTATGCATGTAAAGAAAAAAAATCATTTCGTAAACAGCACTTTACAGTATTTTTTTCGCTTGCATAAAAATATTTCAAATATATTTAAAAATCTCAGAAATAGGCAGAGTTTTTTTAATAAATTAAAATAAGATTGAAGTAATGTTTTTTAATCTGCATTAATAACAACTTTATTTATTACTTATTCTACTTTATTTATTTCTTTTTAAATTATTTTTCTTTCTCTTTAATATATTTTTATCTCATGAAAAATACCTAGAAACATCTTCATTCAACGACTCTTACTTGATAATTCGTTGTTTATTGAGGGAACTGACAGTAGAGGAAAAAATATTGAGAATGAAGCAGCATTAAGTATATCTTTTATTCATATAGATTCAAATAAAAAACAAAATTTTTATCATAAATAAAAGCAAAATATATCTCATAATGCGTACATTTTTATCGATAGCAAGACAGGATCATTAGTAATATACTTTTATCAACATGGAGAAAAGCTCATGTCTTATGTAGTGAATATTGTGAAGTTTCACTGTTTTTCTAATACACTGATATGTTTTATCTAAAAATATTTATTTTTCTCCTATTTATCCTGTTAATTGAAAAATACAACTTTAAAATCTGGATTAACGTTTAATAATTTATTTAGATTAAATTAAAAATAAAATTTTATAAGAAATTTAAATTTAAATCATCTCACTCGTTTAAAGAAGGGTTTAATGACACGTAAAATGTTCTTAGCAAAAATTATACACAACTTTTTTTATAAAATGCGTTTTCGGAAATCTCGTGGGAAATGTCATCATGGAATGTATTTACTGGAATCTTACGAAGACGTTTAAGATCTTCTATGCAAAATAATAAAGGATTGATAAATACAAATTAATAATTAAGTAAAGGTATTTCTTTTTCATCTAAAGAGCAGTTTTATTAATTTACAAAAATAAAGGTATTAGAATAACTCCACATATAAAATAACCTTCAGGTGTCCAATTTTTAAAAATATATGAAATATACACTACAGATTGGCTCATTTTCGATCATTGAGAATTGAGATTGGGAACATAGAAAAGTGACGGTATACCTTTTCCATTTAAACCTTCTCTAACTGAAAAACTTTTTTTTAAATCCACCAACTAAGGTATTTTGCTTTCTACAACCTACGCTTGACAAACCTCCGTTCCGATATCACAGGCTCTAAAAACAGACTAATTTAATCGGCTGTTAAATGAAAACAGAAGATTTAATTATAATTAAAGACCTAGTAATGATCTAACTGTAAACGAGTTTCCATTCATTTCCCTTTTACTGAGAAATTTCAAAGCAGAATCAGCGGCTGTTAATGGCTGTTTTCGTGTTTGAATTAATAAGATTAGATAAACATTTGAAAATCCGCTAATATGAAATGAACTAAGTTAACAAAGTCTCTGTCTCCCAGTATATTTTAACTCTGATCTAAGAAAATTATTTTATAAAAGACATTTTAAAAGTATTGTTTTAAATATGAGGCAATTTTTACAAAAGATTTTTTTTCTTTTTTTATATCCACGTTAAAATACTTTTATTGTTAGAATGGAAATATTTGCTCTGTCTTACAATTGGTAACAAGCATTGACATATCGAAATATAAAATAAATGTGTTCCGTAAATATATATTTTTAATTTTAACTGTTTGACAATGTTAAATTTTAAAAGGTGTCAATTTTAAAAATAAGTCGTAATTTATCCCATTTACTTCTTTTAATGCATGTTAATGAATTTATTTTTTTAAAGATTTCTTTCTCTTTTTAACACTCATGTGAAATACTTTTGTTGTTAGAAAGGAGGTATTATTTGCATTTCATTAGCAATGGGGACAATAATTAAAAAGATCACTACAAAATATGAAATAAATGTTTCATGTAAATATGTTTTAAAATTCAAACCATTTCGCAATATTAATGTTTGGCTATTTTAAATGTTAGCTCCATCAATAGCTGATAGGTTATGCACTCGACGTTGGTAGACGGGAGGTACTGGGTTCGAGCCCATTCCCGCCCATCGGCCGAATCTTTCGGAGTTTACAGTGGATTACTTCAAATCTTCAGAAACCTTGAAAAAAAAAAAAACAAGTTAGTTCACTGGAAAAAAAACCTTACTGGGTTTACTCCCCCTAAGGTCTATATCACTCGTGTAGATAGTCGTCATAAATAGCACGCCATTATTAAATATGCACAATTCTCGACATTTACTACTTTTATCGCGTATTAATGTATTTGTTATTTTAAAATTCTTCCTTTTTAAAATATTTCCATGTGAATACAATTTTTATGATGCAATTATATATGTTTTCCTGATTTTCACATTTAATTATTTAATTCAAATTTTAAAGGTTATTTTTCTGTTTATAATAACCACGCCGTGTAAATAAATTTTTAATTCAAAAGAAATATTTTTTGCACTGTTTTTAAAATTGGAAATAAATTCAAATAATAAACTTTTCTAAAATATGTTAAAAAAATCTCTAGAATTGCTGAAAATTTGAATTTAAAATTTAAAGAAGCCTTAAATAATTAATCAAATTAGAAAAATAAATGCAGTCTGCACTACAGGAGGTTCTAATATATATCCTTTAAAAAATATTGAGTTAATTAAATTAGCGAAGAAATATCTCTAGTCTCAAAAATTTCATTTATGGCAGCGATGAAAGCGTTAATTAATTTTTTTAGGGTTCGCATTTAAAAAGTTAAAACGGAACCATTATAAGATCGCTTCTATGCCTATTTATATGTCACAGACATTTTACTCATTAACTATTGAACGTGGAAAATTCAAATTAAGAGATGTAATAAAGCCTGTTTACCTACATATTATTAAACATTCACAAATATATTTAGGAAAAAAAAGTAGAGTTACTCGATAATTAAGTTACTCGAAAAAAATCTTTTCTTTGTATATCGTGCGGGTATCATCGGACAGCTTTCGTAACGTCGAACTCAAAAAAATATATTTTTTTAATTTTAGACATTGTTTTTTCAAAGATATCGTCGAACATGTAGCGCAAAATTAAGTCCCACCCCCCTTATTTATTTCTCAATCTATTGAATCTAACATTATGAAAAATTTAGAGTTGATAGACCTCGCAGGAAAACTGTAGAGATTACTCTAGATCACATTGTTTTCGAAAAAAAGCGTATTTACCGTTACACGTGAAATTAATTTGAGGGCATTCAGCAAAGCTGTTGAGGAGAACTAAAGTACCTATTGTAGCAGAAATATAAAAACATTGTTGATACGGATTTTCGGAAAAAATTGTCTTAATTAACCGAGTTGTAAATCCTTAAAGACACAGATGGTTTACAGAATGTGAAAAGTGCTGTACTCAATGTACAGTGGCTTCGGAGCCCAATTAACCTCTGAAACTATGGGAGCACAGTGTCATTTCGGGGCCCCCTTTCAATCGGGAAGTATTTTCTAAATTCAACACACCAGGAAACTTAACAATTCTACTAATATTATTCAAAAGTCTGGCTCAGTTGACAATCACCCATATTTCATTAGACAACTCGTTTAAATTTCCTTTTTATAAAAAAATTGGATACAATCAAGAAATTTTTTTTAAAAATTATTTAAAATAAAAATGCAAATTGGATAAAAAGGTTTAGACCACATAAATTGTAAATATTTTGAAATATATCTCTCAATTTTGGCAACAATTTAAATTATTAATATATTATAATATGCATGCCTGCCTCTTTCAATAATATTCAAATTCAATATCTCAAGTAGACATCAATCTAACATTACAATTGCATATAAATAAATCAAATATAAAATTTGGGGACGTCTGTTTTCTCAATTTAGGGCCCCTTCAAAATTTCCCAACAGAAGCGCGTGCTTTTTGTGCCTATATAGTAATCAGGGCCTGATTGGTTTTTAAAGCCTAGATAACAAATTTAAATGGTATATTTGGGTAATACAATAGACAATAGTAGTAAAAAAGTAATGAGAGTCAAGTTGTTAAATACAGGCTAATTTAATTAGCATCAATCACATAAATACTATGAGATTCGCGATTAGTTTGCTTTGAATGGATCTGTCAATACGCCTCCCGTATTATTAAAACTTAATTAAAAACATATCTGGAAAAAGGGGCATGAACGAAGACGGCGGTGCAAAATTATGAACTCATTTCCCAGAGCGCTTATTACAATGACAAGTTTAAACTTTAAACATGTATTTTATTTTAGCTACACAGTAAAAAGAAAAAAAAATATTACTGCGCTGAATTTAGTTTGATGAATTGCCAAATGAGCTTTAAATATGCACTATTTTTATTGTCAGTACCGAAATAAGGCGATAAAAAAAACATATTAGGATAATATAAGAAAAACAATTATACAGAATTGCGATATTTGTTATTATTAAGTCTTCATGTCTCTGTGTAATTTTAAAGTTACCCCAATCATACATTTTTAGTATATACTACTATACCTACCCTACGTTGTATAGTTTTTCAACAAAATATTAGTATTCTTTTAGCAACGATTTTTTAATAATACAGTTTTTAAATCATATATTTATGATGCGGAATTTTCTGAGTGGGAATAATACTCGCAATTGATTTTTTTTTCTTTTTTTTTTTTTTTTGATTAAAGAGATGATTGCATTTTAAAAATCTATGAAAGAAAATATAAAAAGGTCATTGCATAAACGTCACTAAAATATTTATTTATTTATTTATTTATTTTTAAAATATATTTCAATTATTTAACCATGTTTTAAAAACTAAAAAGAAGCAGGAAGTTTCTTAATAAATTAACAAAATATTAAAAGAATGTTTTTAAAACTGTATTTGCAACATGCGGTCAAATATTTAAGTCTACCGTCTTATTATTTTTTCCTTTTCCCTTTCATCTATATTTTACCTCATGACAAATATTCAGACTTATTTGACTCGTACTTTCAAAAACTCGTATTTGATAGCTTATCATTAAATGAAGTAAAAGACAGGAAAAGTTAGTGAAGCACCAAAAGTTAAAAGTGAAGAACCACTAACAAGGGGATCACCAAACATGGTGTGCACAGATTTTAATGATTATAAGGTATGATGTAGGGGTCATGCCATTCATTATTCGGCTGAAAGGGTTCCTTCAAACGGGCCTTAGTTTTTGAGAAATCGGGGGTCAAAGTTTAGCGTTTATTTCAAATACGTGTTAGTATAGCCGTTTGACAGCAGCTTCGTGGCGCCGCGATAACGTGCGGAATTCCAGACTCGGACGTGGTGGGTTTAACTCCAAGTTGGAGTTTTTTTTTTCTTTATATATTTTTTACATGTTACATATTTTAAGCAGAATTGAGAATTCTACAGCTTTGAACCTATGAATATTTTCTTATGGGGATAGTTTACTTTTTACATTTTTTTTCTTATTTAAAAAATATTGTTCAAATAATAAACTAATTGCACTTCAAAATTCATAAAATAAATAAAAATAAATAAAAAATGCATATATAATTAAAATTTTTAAAAAGTATAAAAAATTTGAATATTTTAAAATCCCTTCTACTTTAAATATTAATAATTTTGCTCAATTACATTTATACATACTGCTAAGTAAAAAAAATAATATCTTTGTAAATTCGTTAAATTCACATTCTTCATTCAATATCAGTTCATCTGCCTCAATAAATTGACAATTACCTCATATTTCTAACATTGAATTATGAAATTCTTTAGCTATAGCAATAGAAGCACAGGAAATATCATCCGGTGGATAAATTTGTAAGCAGATTATCATTTTGTAACAACATCTCGCAATATTTTAATGCATTCGTAATTTCGCCTTTTTGTTCCTTCTCCAAACGAAAATTTTCTGTACTAGTGCTGGTTCCTTCCATTACAGTATTTTTAGCATTCAACCTTCGCTCGACACAAATCTACTTTCGCTCATTTTTCTTACCGTAATTTTACCTATAAATATACATACCAATATTTCAAATCTTTTATTTGTCTGCAAAATAAACTAAATGACAACAGCAAAAAGAATTTCTATTTTTGCGTGATTTTACCGAGAAAAGAAAGCAGACGAATAAAATAAATATATATTTTTTTTATGTATCGTAAATTTTATTTTATTAGCAGACAATTTTTCCAATCTAGTTGGTTTTTTTATGAATAGTGTTTTAATTTGTTAAAATAATATATCTATATATATATTAATATAATCTGTCATTTCTTATTGGTGCAAACGATAAATAATGTTGAGGTTGAACTTTACAGATAAATGTATTTACAGATCAGAAAAAATTTGGATAATATTTTAGCACTACTGCATTAATATTTTATTACATTTTCGAAGGTATGCATTATTTGAATTAACTAATCCTATAAATATTTGAGAAATTGCATCTGAAAAATATTTTGTATAATTTATACAAAAGAGTATACATTTTCATTTAAAAAATTCCACAAAAAAAAGCGATAGAAAAAAGAAAAATTATTATTTCAGAATTGCTCTTAATAAAAAAAGAAATTACATAATAATTAAAAACAAGTTGGAAATTGCACGTGAAGCGTAGCAAATGGGGTGCGTTCGTACGATAACGAAGTTTTAAAATATTCAGATCTTGCTGATATAGTAGAGCGTACTTTGGATACAGTATAGTGGTCGAAATCTTTGTGTTCCTGTAAATATGCAGGGAGTAATGTTTACTATACTTCATTAACGTATATCTTATTCATAAAATGTGAAGTAGTTTAATATAATAAACAACCCCCAAACAATGTTTCCCCGTATAACATTACTTTGTGGAATGCATTTGTGTGGCCCTGTAATTTAATAATAAATATTCTTTGCATCACAGATTGTACAAAATGTATTTTTAGTACATATTTCATAGATTCATCTCAATTCTGTTAAGTTCAAATGAGTGTAACACCATTAAAATGCATTTGAAACTTTTTTCCCCATTGACCGTAATGTAACGGAATACTTTTGATTGTCCCTGTAATTGATCAATGCATCCGATTTTCATAAAATTTCAAATGAGTCGACAAAATTATGTAATAAATATACGTTTTAAATTTCAAACGATTAAAATGCATTTGAAACTTTTTTCCCCATTGACCGTAATGTAACGGAATCCTTTTGATTGTCCCTGTAATTGATCTATCCATCAGATTTTCATAAAATTTGAAATGACTCGATCAAATTATGTAATAATTATGTATTTTAAATCTCAAACGATTCGGTTGGGTAGTTTTTGCGTTGTTATATGCGGGCAGACAGACAGACGGACAGACAGACAGACAGAGGGACAGACGGACGAACTGAGCGACAACAATAGGTGCTACGTATATACATAATTACGAACCCATCTAAAAAGGTTCGAGGCATAAATTAGTTGTGCAGTTTTGTCAATAAAAATATTAGTTTAAAAATTGCAGATAAAAAGAAATTTTCATGAAATAAATTCGAAAATATAAATTTACTTTATTAAGAAAATATCAAAAAGTCAAAGCTGTAGAATTCCCAATTCTGCTTAAAATATGTTACATGTAAAAAGTACATAAAGGAAAAAAACCCCAACTTGCAGTTGAACCCACCACGTCCGAGTCTGGAATCTCGCACGTTACCGCGGCGCCATGAAGCTGCTAACAGCAATACTAACAGGTATTTGAAATAAACACTAAACTTTAACCCCCAATTTCTCAAAAACTAAGGCCCATTTGGAGGAACCCTTTCAGCCGAATAATTAATGGTATGACCCCTACAACATACTTTGAATTTATCAAAATCTGTGCGCACCATGTTTGGTGGTCCCCTTGCAAGTATACTGTTTTGTTCATATGGAAGGCGGAAAAAAACCTTCATAAAACTAAAGCATGTTTCATAATGCATGCATTTTTAGCGGCAAGAAGACAAAATCATTAGTTAAATATTTTTATTAATAAGTAAAACTTTCTTTTAGTAGAAGGGCAATTTTTGTCTTTGAGATTTGTTTTACGGCAAAATATTTTTATATGCATTTGATCAAAAATTTTAAAGGAAAAAATTTAGAATTTTATTATTGTGAAATATTCTATACAAGTTAGATTCGAAATAATTAGTCGGATGATTTCAAAAATTCTCGAAATTGAGGAAGTGTCATGTTTCAGATCAAATGTTTCAAACAAAAATCCTTGTACTTCTTTTCAGCTTTGCTCTAACTCTCAAAGTCTTACTTCACCATGTCTCTAAAAAAAAGGCTAGGTTTTCACAAAATGTTTTTCAATGCTTTGTGTTTTCTCATTTTTATAGTTTTTATAAGGAAATTTTTCTATTATGCTGAGTTTTATAACCGCAATTACTACTTATACAATGTTTATTTATAGCCCTTTCTGGTCCGCCTTTTTTCCATTTTGCTAACAAAATTAGTTTTATTTTAATAACGTTATTCTTAACTACGCGAATAGGCTTATTGAAGTTTAAATGTTATTTCATTGCCTGAAATGAAACGAATATACTTTTTTGAGTACTATTCAATTCATACTTATATGGTAACAAGCTAAGGAAGAGTTTTTGGAGATGATTGGAAAATAACCCATTACAGCAAGATTTGAGAAGGAATTACAAATTTCTAATGTTTTATTTGTTTTATCACACATGATTGGTTCATAAAAGTTACTTAATTTTTTAGTTTAAAGGGTGAAATATGCATATAAAATAAAGGAATCGCTAACGGGCAAAGATAATTAAATAAACTTTTACTATTATTATTATTAAACGTCAAAACATAAATGAAGTCATAATAAGAAAGGCATAGCCATATGCTATCACTTCTATATATATAACTAACAAGGAAGGTCTCCATACTGGGCATACCCAGAATTTTTTGAAAAAAATGCTAATTAAACAACTCATGTATGTAATAAAGTATCAGTAAAAATTAGCGGCGGAATTACAGAAGAAAACATGTAAAAAAATAAAATTCCTTCAAATATTTGGCGTGAAAAGACGAAAGTGTCACGCGGTTTGGCGAGCAGCACTTTTACCCGCCAAAAGCAAACTACTTTAATGCAACTGAAAACTAATGGATTTTTAGAATGTGTGTAAATGATATTTAATGAATTTAAACATAAAAAATGAGAGAGTTTAATATATTATAAACATGTATATATATATTGTATTGCATATATATATCATTTGTTGCTGTAGTTATTTTATTACCTGTGGAAAAAAATATTTTCAGACATTAAAAATTCTTATTCAGAAAAATTATTTTCATACATTTAAGCGTATTAAAAAATAAAATCGAGATGTTTCCATGGCAACAAAATCAAATTGACAATGCTCAACTGGACTTTGAACTTGAAACAATTTTAATTAGTTTAAATTTAAATCAAAAATTTTGATGGTTAAATTTCAATATAAAATCATATAAATATCGAGATAACGAAATTAAACTTAAAACAAACTAAAACTGTCAAAACCAAAGATATTTAATTTATCTAAAGAAGTTGAACATGAAACTTTTTCCTTTTAAAATGTAATTGACATAAAATACATTTTTTGAAATTGCTTTTTATCGCCAACGGATGATAAATCGCCAAATAAAGAAATTTTCATTATTTTTTTACGGACAGGGAAGGGAGGTTCCGCCGAAATTTTTTTTTATAAACGTATATATCCTCATGAGAAGAACATTCTGTAATTTTTTCAGATTTTTCGGAGTATGCCCGTATGGAGGTCTTCCTTGTAAGTAACTGTTAAGACAAAATAATACTCGATGAAAATACATGTGCTATTAATAGTACACCAGACCCGAAAGGGTTAATGAAATTTATACCTGTATATTAGTGAAAGTTTTTTAGTTTCTACGATGCGTGATAGTTACAAAAACATTAAAAAATAACCAATAAATTAACACTTTACTGCACGAATTTTTCTATTTTTATGAAAACTATTATTAGAAATCTATACATCGGTCTAATAATGGAAAACAGAAAAAAAAGATTTTCATATTTTTAGAAAAAATGTGATATTTTATGGTGTGTGCAATATTTGCACAATGAAGGTGTAAAAATATAGTGTATTGCAATATTTGGCAATTAAATGAGCTTAAATTAATTAATTTATCTGTTACTTTTTTATAGTATCAATATTGTAATGTTTTTAAGTTGAAATAATGTTTAAGTTAAAATTCAGTTAAAATAATGAAAAAAAAAATCTTACCTTAACAGCTTGATCGAAATTTCTTTTGTTTCTGAAGAACAGAACAAATTCTAGCTTTACAAATAAGTGTTATCCTTTTCTTTGGATTGTTTCTACTTAGAGATAGATATTATTTTGGCCAAATTCATGGCACATTAGTGAAAATTATATTGTTTTTTAGTATGTACCAGATATGGCACGTACTGCAGTAGAGGGAAAATATACGTCCGATAGATTTCTATTAGTCTATAGAATTCGTCCGTCTTTTTTAAAAAAAATTAGCAAATTTAAAATAATTTATTATGTTTAGCTATTTCTGAAAAATAATTATATATATGTTTTCTTTTCAGGAGAATAGCTCATTCAGGACTTGAAGTGGTGCCAAATATGAATTTACTTCGGACTGATCGTACCATCATCGCTATGATGTAAGTAACGGAAATTATGTTTGATTTTTCAGTTCGATATTTTTTATAACATTTAACCGTTCGCGACGAGAGCCCTTTGCTTAATTTATTACCTTTTACCAGCGGTTTATCTAAAGAGAAAAATTTCTGCAATAAAATCGTGAAAATGGTCTGATTACATAAGGTAAAATTTACAATAAAAAATAACTGGTTGTAATTATGAAGGATTCTGAGAACCTTAACCAGTAGAACGTATACAGGTTGCTCGACGGCAAGGGTTAAAGAAGAACCTACTTTTCTTTTACCTTTTATCACCCGTGTGTCTTGTTGATTACTTCATGATTAGTCCGTTGTTTTGATGACTTGTCTTGAATTGTTTTGTCTTGTTTCGGATGTGTTCAGCATAAACGACTTTCTTGTGTGTATATGTTCGAATGCAGCTACGTATTATGTGGTGAATGATGGGGTAAAGGAAGGGAGTGACCATCTTACTCTTTGGTCCTGACTGGGCCACGTAAGTGTGGAATACGATGGGAATAGAGTCTCCCAAGAAGAATGCCGCTGCTGCGTTTGTTGCTACACAAATTGCCTGAGGCCACAATAACGGTGTGCTTCAGACAAGATGACAGCAGAGACTTTTTCGTGGATTTTTTTCTTGGGTATAAAGAGAACAGATCTGTTTATACCCAACAACTGACATCACGCTACAAGCAACTAATTTTACTAAATTAATTAATTTGACTAAAACAACTAATTTGACAACCTCGTGAATGTTTTTTGTTTGCTTTCTAGTTTTCTCGGCTTCCTCCACTTTCATTCGCTGAACACTAAAATCGGCGATTCCCATTGGTTGTTGGAAGATTGGTGGGTATAAAATACCGGGATTCAAACTAATCTATACAAGTTATTTATCATAGTCCTTGTGGAAGATGGTCTCTACTTTGCAGTACAGACATTGGATTTGATTATCAACATCTATCGTTATGATCTGTGCCTGTACACGATTCTTGTAGTGTAACTTGAATATTGACGGATTGTAGCTGGTTTTTTGTTCTTCCCTAGATGGTTGGATTCGCTTTCTGCAGCAAACGATTAGGCTATTATTAACCCAATGTCTAACCGCACACTGAGCGAGCACTCTGCAATCGTATCACGATATACTTGTTGAAGACAGCAAAGTATTGAGTATTTGAAACGTATACTGAACTTTGACCCCAATTTCTCAAAATACAAGGCCCATTAAAAGGAATCCTTTTACCAGAACAAATAGGGATAAGTACTCTACAATATACTTTAAATTCATCAAAATCAGTGAGCATCATGTTTGGTCCTCTTATGAAAGAGTTCTGGCTGGAACGATGTTTGAACTTTGGAACGAATGCCAAACTCAGGATTGACGGCAGAGTTTATTGTTGTCAATCAATTTTACTTTTCTTTCGAATAGCTACATTCTTTGAAATAACATAAAAGAAAAATGTAGAACGATTTATATTTTTCTACCAATGTGATATACGAATTTTTTCCAAAAAATAAAATTAAAATCGAAAGTTGGATACTAATATATAATTTTATAAATAGTTATATCAATTAAATATCAAAATTAGATAGTTCTTGAACTATTTTTTAAATCTAGACTTAAGTATTTTGTGTAATTTTCATTACAGACCCTAGTAAGGTGTGGCGTGTGAAAAAGTTAAAAATATTTATTAAAACTGCAACTTATCCTTTTTAATTTATGACGGAATATAGAAAATAAAAAGATGTTATAAATTTTTAAAGCGGATATGAAAGTTTAACGTTATGTAAAAGCAGTGGTGCAAGAAGAAAATTATTTAGTGCATATTAAAACAAATATGCATTTTAGATGTCGGTAAATCTGTTTATCGTGCAAACTCGTTTAACTTTCATAGTAATAGCTATGTTCCTCGTTCGTTAACCCATTAGTTACAGAATCAAATTAGAAAGTTTGCAGGACATGCTTTTCAACTTTCTCCCAACTTTACCTAATGTTTAAAGAAACTTTTGAAGTTCTATCATTAAAGTAAAAACCTTTTTCTTATATCAACTAACTTTGTTCCGTTAATTGATGTTTTGTTAACATTTTATTTAAGAATAATACTTCAATAAAGTAATGTTAACATATTTTTTTTTAATTCGTGTTGTCTGCTTGAAAATTAGCATCTAAATCAAATATATTAATTCGGTTGCCTGAACCCATTTTTCTCAACTAATATACATGAAGCTATATTTCTCCCCTCCTAATGAGATGAAAAGATGTTTCTTCGTAAAACCATTTTCTATCTTGACCTTCATAGGTATAAGGCAGATCAAAATCGCCCTAAAAATGTATGCTTTTTTTTTAAGAAACAAATGTGATTTGGGTAGATATTACCCCTTGACGGGTTAAGCACTGCCCAATAGCGAGTTAAGAGCCAATTTACATTTTTTTTTTTTTTTTTTTTTTTTTTTTTTTTTTTTATGAGTGGTACAAACTTTCATAAAACGCGTACTTTCAAAGCAAAGCAAATTGCGCAAATCGATAACATAGTGAAAAATCTTGTCAAGAAATTTAAAAGGACAAGATCTGATGCCAATACAAGCCGATCTGGAAAATTGGAGATTACGACAAAGAAAGATATGTCAATTCAGGCGTGAACAGTGGTGACTAGTAACCCGATTCATTACAATCCACCCACCGACGTAACGTCTCTTTGCGCAAATAGGATTTAGACAAAATAATGTCATGCGTATTTTGCAAGCTGGCAAGTGGCACCCATACCAGCCATGATACACTTTGCACGAAAAAAATAAATAAAAATAAAATAAAACATTGGATACTTCTTGCATTATTGCTATGGAGACTTATGACTCTTTATGTATACTTAAATGGTGTAGATTTCATTGCTGGATTGTTCGTTATATTGATTCAAACAATACTTTATAGATCAATTATAATGAATTTATTCGTAAATACAAATTTATTATATTTCGAAACCAAATTTCAAAGATTTCCTAGGAAATACCTCCGAGTAAAATGAAGTAACACAATTTATTATGGACAGTAAAATAACATCTATTCCTTACAAATATATTGGCGCAGCATGTCCCTAAAGGGACTTTGCGCCATAAAACCCTAATCAACCAACCAACCTTACAAATATAACATTCAAGAGAATGTCTGAAATCATTTGATTTAATATAATTCACTTTTCTTTAAATATTTTAGAAAATAAACATTTCTTTTACGATATTTTAAAAATAAGAAACTATTTTTATGTATTGGTTTGTTAAAGCTACTTCTGAACATTATTAATCCACCGTAGCATTCCCAGAATGTTATGTGTGCAATTTTTCTCCATGAAATGTCATTATAAATAAGAGAAATTGACAGAAAAAAAGCAACAAAGAAATCATATAATAATGATTGACAATGCCCATTCTATGCAATTGTGTTGCAGTTATTGTGATGAACTGTGTTTGGATCATTCATCACTTACATTATATCTATCTAATTACAAAAATATTTTAGTTTACTTTTTTGTAAATGGAAAGAGGCGAAGAAAAATGGGAAGGACTATCATAATATACAAGTGAAATCATTTTATGACTGTTAGATTTTATTTTAAAATTATTTAGCTTCATGTATATAGGAGAAAACCAATTTCTTATCAACAATTATGTATGGATATACTGTTATTTATTATTTTCCTTCCCTGCATTACAATACAATCTTTACATTCTATGGTTAATTTAAACTTAGAACATTCTTTTAACCCTAAAATAGCATAATCCAAATTAGTATTGCATATTAAAAAGTTAACATATTTTTAATTGTATCCACTTTTAAAAAAACACTACATTTTTTATTTATATGTAAAAATCCTTTTGTCTGACCAATTGTAACTGAGGGTATAGTCTCAATTTTAGCATTAAGTTTTTTAACAAATTTAAGTGGCAATATTGCAATAGTTGAGCCACTATCTACAACACATGGTAAATTATAATTATTTGTATATCCATACACAATTAACTGTCAAATATTAGGAGAATTATTTTGTGAGCTACTTGGAAGAGTATCAGAGGATGGCGACTCATTCCTAAAAATACATTCCCTTTCCCAATGAAAAGTATTACTCACACTCCTATTTGTGCATATCATACAAGGTCTTGAAGGACAATAATCTTTAAGTCATATGCAGGGATTCCTCAAATAATATTGGATATGTTTTCGACTATTGACGTTTTCAAATTATTTACTTTTGACATCAACTTTCACCATATTAAACTGTGAATTTTAGTTACAGCACTCTGAATTGCATCATTTAGTGTTTCATAAGTTATGCTGGACATTTCATTCTTATTTTACAATGTATTCAGCGTAATATTAATCTTCAAATTTAAAGGCAATATCTTTTAATCATTATTCTTCGTAAATAAAATACGGTTAAAAGCAATTTTTTGTTTAATCTACATTTTTTATAGAAAACAATATACGGTGAGATTTTTCAAAATAAGAAGATTGATAGTATACACCCGGACGAAATATAACTACTGTAGAACATATTGTCGCAAACCTGTTATTTAGAGACAAATACAGGGTGTTTCACCTAACTGAAATAGGTTTGTCGGTAATAATTTTGCAAAAAATTAAAATATTTTAATAAAAATGTAACGATATGTACCTAGTTTTGTATAAAATATGATAACATCATAAAAATTTCTTTAAAAAAAAAACCAGGGTGTAATCGATGATTCCGTATGACCTGATAATCACAGTCGAAAATATGGAACGCCAAATGAATACTGCCGGCTTGTATAGTGAAAGCCTCAACCCCTTTGTTTTGGTGGTATCAAATTTTCAACAAAAGTGAGCTTGTCTATCAAAAGTTTTATTATAGGTGAGTTTTTCTTTTCTTTTATGAGTTATTATTGTCAACCAAATTTGGATTAGAACAGAACAACTTTCATCTTTTTGTTAAATGAGTGGTTTGCGATACTAATTCCATAGTAATTATTGTTCGTCTTGATGAGTACTATACATGGAACTACGAATAAAGAGAAACTCGCATTTTCTCAAAATGGTGACGTATCAACTATAACTGGTTTCACAGAGGCTCATTACAGCCGGAATAAACTTCCACCAATAAATTCAAATACATTTTTTCCATATTTAAACGTTTTATTAAACCGGAATTTCAGTCCCTTTTTTTGCCAAAAACACATACAGCAATCCCTTATCATTTTCGAAAACCTTCGCGAATGTCAAAATCACGAATGATGAGACTATCTTCCAATACGTGAAAAAGGGTTAGGTTCTATGATTTTTTGAAATGCAAAAAGCAATTGAAACATAAAAATATATTTATTAAACATAAAAAATACATGCTGTAAATAAATTTAAATATATATAAACATATTGTGTTAAAATTTTGGTAGCTGGTTAAAGTCTGAAAAAAAATTATTGATATACGATTGTTTGGAATAACAGATCAACAAATATTTTGTTTAGGAATTTCCGTAGAAGGAAAAGTTGTGGTTTCGATTTCTCTTTTAAATTTAAGACTCTCAGAGCTGAAGGATTAAATCCCTTTCTATTGCTTTTTAAACAAGTTATCGTTGACGTTTTGAAATTTTCCATATATTTTTTACAGAAAGATCTTCATTTGCATTAAAATATTTGAACTATAGAAATTTTAGGTTTTTTTTTAATATTTTTAGCATCAAGTCATGTTTCGCGTTTCTTGATATTAATGATCTATATCAGGCCTGTCAACATTTCACTAAGCAAGGGCGCATATCAGCTCTGGTCAAACAATGAAGGGAGCAATCATTAGCAGGGCTGCAATAAAATTTTCTTATAGTATTAGTAGCGATACATACATGAAAATGTACATCGAAATAAAAGACATAAGGCTCTTTGTGGATCTGAAGTTCTATATAAGGAAGAAAAAAATCAAAGCAACTATAAATCGTAGTAAATTTCGAATTGTACATTTTTAAGTGAGATGCTACCTCAAAAAATATGTTGTGGAACAAGCCAGAGACTTTAATCTGGCTTTTAATTGAAACAAAATGGTAATCAGAGATATTGTTAAATTTTTTTAGGATGAATGAATAATTTTTGATTTATTTTGGAGGCATAAATTTGCCGTTATAAAAGATTCAAAGAAAAAAAAGGCAAGCATTTTAGTAGTTAATCTTTGGATGGCTTCAAAGAGATATCCAAGAAAATGAAATATGTAAATGATTTCATTGATGAAAATGATTTCGCACAATTTTATATATGCATATATATGTATAGATAGATAGATATATAGATAGATAGATAGATTAACAAAATGAGAAAAACGTCTAAAATTTCAAAGATTTAGGGGTGAAAATGACACATTTCTACCCATATTATAAAACAATGGGACAGTGTAAAACAACAAAAAAGCTAAACTTTCATGCACGAAAAGAAAGGGAAAGGATGCGCTTGTTTTTCTACATTTTTCCTTTTAACATATTAAAAAAGTTATTTCCAATTTTTACTAATTTCCATCATATTTTTCTTTAAAAAAAATAATAAATTTGTGAGGAAACACAATAACACATGATTCAATTTTTAAAATACGTAACGCCTGAAATACATTTACAGAAATTTAAAAAATATCTCTCAAAGAAGTATCAACGATTTTCAATAAAAGCATCCTTTTAAACAAAATTTTATTTAAAAAATGAAACTTTTATAAGGGCAACAAAAAATCCTTCAAAGGGCGCCATGCTACTCGCGGGCGCCGCGTTGGACAGCCCTGATCTATATTTTACCTATGTAAGTGTGTTCATATTCTTGGAACTTAGGCTATATAGTACACTGAAGCTGTAAAGTTTCAAATAGTTTATGGAATTACTGAAAATAAAGCGAGTTCATTTAGTAAAAAATATTCTTTACAAAACAAAATTTGCGAATAAAAAAGTTACGTATTCGAAAATGTTGAAACGTTCCTTCTTTTTTTATATCGCGAATAATCAAAACTCGTAAAAGTTAAGGGATACTATACTAATTTTTACTGGTGGAATTTTACCTAAACATTTTAGTAACTGAGTTTCCACTATACTGTGACAACCTGTCAATTTCAGTGAATTATAATACCCAGGCCAAATATCACCTTTAGAAACGGATAGAATTTTTTTTTCACCAATTTTTAAGAAAATTTTGCATGACTTATATACCACTAAAATAAAGCTAAATTTTCTATTTAAAATTGACTGGTGGAAGTTTGCTTTGGCGGTAATGAGAAAATGTCAATCTGATGTAAAAATTGGTCGCCATTTTGTGATAATTATCTCTGTTACTTCACTTGCAACTGGTAGACTTTATATGGCACTATATGTCTAATCCCATTTATTCACAGCTCCATTCTACTATCAGTACGCCTATTTTGTAAAAACAATTTAGACTCATCCTGTGTATAAAATAATTCTAAGCCATTGATTAAACTTAATATTTTTAAACATATATATTATGAAAAATAATCTTTCATTATTCACTTTTAATAGCCTATTTCTCTCTTTTTCTCTAAATCTGAAAATCCGTTTTGATATCTTTTCAATTGTGAAATCAACTAATGAATGCAAGAGAATAATATTTGACAAAAATAATCCTCATGTTCGTTTGAGGCTGATTTCCGCATCTCTCAACGGTAAATTTTAATATTACTAAATCCGCTTATCTGGAAAAATAAATTATCATTTGTAGATGAGATATTTCTAGAGATATTTTTAATGAAAAGATGCAAGTTATATGAGATATTTAAATTATAATATAATCAACGTTAAAAAGAAGAAGAAAAACATAGTATATAGCTATGGTATAGCATAGTTTGAAATTCACAGTTTTTACATTTCAAGATCAAATAAATTATTAATTTTTAAATGCATTTTTATTGCAATATTTTTTGTACTGTCATATATATTATTAATTTCTTCCATGTTTGGAAGAAGAAAGTATTGAATTCGAGAAAACTTTCGGCGGATTTACACGTTTTATGGGTTAGAGATCCCGAAAAATACGTATAAATAAAATGTCTGTCTGTGAGTCTGTGACTCCGTCTATCTCTTTGCCTGAATGTGATAAAGATTTTGAGGGCGCTCTAACTCAAGAATTAATGAACGGAATTTAATAAAAATGTACATTATTTTAGTCCCTGATATTAATTGGTGCTGTTTAGCTTTTGGTGCAAATCACCATACAGGATGCACTGGTTCGCTACATTTTTCACAATTTTCTGAATAACTCTATCTAAAGAGCTAATGCATGAATTTTCATCGATCTTCAGATTGAGTTAGACTTTGGCTCAAACTGTTGCTGATTAGATTTTGGTGTAATCGCTTAATAGGTTGCGCTGCTATGCTGCATTTTGCAGGATTAACGCGATTTTAGCGATAGTAATAACTCAAGAATTAATGTATGGAATTTTATATCTTTAGAATCCTCATGATGGATATTGATTGCTATCTGATTTTGGCATTGTGATAGCGAATTTTGAGTTATTATCATGTATCAGCATTCTAAAATTGACAATTTCAAAACTAAGCAAAAAATATTCAAATTTGAATAGCTCTTAATTAAAATTACTAAAATTTTAAACATGTTTTTTCTTATTTATGAAAACAATGTATGTACTCGAATATGAGTACATAACTTTATATTCATGAAGTTTGTTCATAATGATACATGATGTTTTTGTTTATTATTGTTGATGGTTGTCAAAATCCCCCTGCGAAATCTTTTTTTTTTTTACAAATTTATCCATTTTTGTGTTTCGAAGGCTAAAGAATACATTCTACGGTTTTGCTCAGATCATAAATAAGCATCATTTTTCTCAGTGAAATAGAAAAAGTTTCCGGGATTGGCACAACCAACTAGTTTTGTCAATATTCCTGTTTCTCATCTAATATATATAGCGCACGAAGATGAAGAATATATCAGTAAATACGATTTTTTACCGACAATTGGCGTTGCATGCTGAATTTTCATTATACTTTTAGGTTAAGAATCATCATACTTAGTATTCTGACATCAACATCTCTTTTTCTGTGCATATAAAAAATGTACAAATATGAAGGCCTATTATACGAAAGATTTCTTAACTGGCATTTGCCATATTGCAATTATATTTCTTTAAAACAAGTTATTTGAATTTTAAAAAATTCCATATAATTATAAATTTCTGAAAAATTTGTTCAGAAAATAAATTTAAAAATTGCTATCCAGAAGCATCGCATGCGTCTACTGGTTTACAAATATATGACTGGTATTTTGTTGATGCATTTGAATACGATTCATTTAAACAGTAGTTTTATGAATTTTTGTGGTAAAAGTTGCTGTGATAAAGCATCATACATTGTCTTTTTTATGTCTTTTATAATTAAATTTTACTGTTTTCTTTTCTATTTATTCAAAAGTTCATAATAATTCTTTAAAAGTACCTTCTTTAGTTCTCATGATCAGATACGTCCTGTTATGTTTAATCCTTAGGCTATTGTCTCATTTCGCTACCGCAAAAAAAGTAATAAAAAATTAACAAATTGGAAAATTCACGTCAAGAGTAGCAAATGAGGTGCGTTCGTACTATAACAAAGTTTTAAAAATATTGAGATCTTCGTGTAATAGTATACAGTACTTCGGAAACAGTACAGTAGCTAAAATTTTTTGTGTGTCCCTATAAATATTATCTGCTTTCTATTATACAGCAATAATCTTTTAGTAAAGCTCGGCAACGTACATCAATTCATAAAATGTGAAACAGTTTAATAGTATTAAAACGCGCCTCAAACAATGTTTCCCCCTGTACCATTATGTAATGGAATACTCTTGTATGGCCATGTAAATTAATAGCAAATATTCTTTGCAACACAGATTGTGCAGAATGTATTATTTATTATATATTTAATAGTTGCATATCAATTCTATTATTACGAAAGAATATAATATCATTAAAATGCACTTGAAACTGTTTTTCCCATTGATCGTAATGCAACGGAATGCTTTTGATTGTCTCTGTAATTAAACTATGCATCCAATTTTCTTTAAAATTTGAAATGATTCGACAAAATTATGCAACCGTTATCTATTTTAAATTTCAAACAATTCGGTTGGGTAGTTTTGCTCTGTGATACGCGGACAGACAGATGGACGGACTGAACGACGGCTATAGATGCTACGTATTTATATAATTACAAACGCATCTAAAAAATTCGAACCATTTTAAATGCGCAGATGCGTCTAACGCTCCAACGTGTATAAAAACTAAAATAAGTTCATGGTCTAATACTTTCCTCATTTATACATTCGATAAATTTAACCTGAGCCGGTGAAATTCTGTACTGTTTTAAAATACAAAATTTTAATAGTTCCCAGATGCTGTTCTGAGGTTACTAGATGATAAATTAGTGCTATAGTCCTGGCTCTATTTCCTGCCAATAATTTAAAAATCTTCATAGCCTTTTTATTTAATGGGTAATTTCCGTTAGATGGTGTCGTGGAAGGATTTTGTAATCTATTCATCCTTCTATCTGTAAACGTATCTCGTATCTGTTGGACCACCACTGTCAAAATTATTTTCGTGAATCTGAAACTGAAACATGTAAAATATTCAGTTTGACTTCCTACAGGATGAAAAATTATTTATGAGTTTTGCGATAAATTTTATGTACTAGATGAGTACAAAACGGTCATAGCCATCGCAGACAAATCTTTTGCTGAAAGTATGGAAAAAAAAGCTAAGCCCCTTTTTTTCATACTCTACAATTGCATAGTCTATAATTCCACTGCATTCATCTTTATTTTACTAAAAATAATGAATTATTAAAATTCAAATGAGTGGTAATGATATTCAGTATAACAACAAAATTTCTATTTAAACTACTGAATAAAAAATTAATATGAGGATATTATTATAACAAGGAAATTCAATCCAATGTTCCTGTGTTACGAAATATCACTTAAAACCTTTTTTTAATTGAAATAAGTAATTTATTTTTTATATTTAACATATTCCTCTAGATTGCTCTCTAACAATGCCAAAAACCCTTTTCTAAATAATAATAGCTATTATGCGTTCCAATAAAGTTTTGAAGTTTATAAAAAGCTGTAATTTCGTACTAGCATAGAAATTAGAGGCTGAAGAAATCGTCAAAGGTTTTATTAACTTGTAGTAGTATTTTTTATTCTTTACATTTCAGAAATTTACTAATAATTAAAGAATAAATTTCTATTTATTTTATATAAATTGATGAAGTTGTTATTGAGCCATAATAAAAACTTAAAATTTTAGTAGTTATTTGTTTTGTAAAATTAGAGGTTTCTGTAGCTTTAAAAAAAAGCAAATTTTGTAGATTTACAACTTTTTTTGCGTACTGTGTACATATAAAATTTTAGTAACCATACAGATTTTCGTAACTTTACGTATGTATAATTACGATTTTTTAAAAATCTGTGTACGTTATGGAATATTAACCATGCAAATGCTGAATTATTTATCTTAATTTAATGCAAACGGATTTATACACATTTTCACAAACATCTGCAGGTGATAGATGTAGATAAAAAAATTCATGCTTAAAAATTATTTTTCAAACCTTAAAAAATAGTAAATTGGGATACAGATATGAAACAAATCGCATTTGAAGGTACATCTTTTTTTTTTCGACTTGTAAAAATTAAAAATGCACAAAATCTAGAAGTTTAAAAAATTGGTAGTAAAACCAAAATTTATCCATCTGATATTGCTAATGTCAAAAGGATGTCAGTGTTACATGTTTTTCTTTTATAATATATATGCATAGCAAAAAATTATTTTGCTTCTTAAGCAAAATCGCTATTAGATGAGGAAGTTAAAGAGATAATTGATAAAAAGGTACTTTTAGAAAATTATTAGCACATTAAACCTTCTATAAGGATGCGTCTGTCAAACGACAGTTTGTTTTAAAAGATTTTCAAGTTCCTGCAAATCCAACAACATGAGTAAGATTTGTCTAAGACGGAATATTGTCTCCTACAAGAAATCTTCTTGATCCCGTTCGTTTCCGCTTTAGACAAAAGTTTGCTATAATTTCTTGTTTAGGCGCATTCGTAATTATGTAAATGAGTAGCACCTATAGTCGCCCTAGCCGTTCAGTCTGTGCGTCCATCTGTCTGTCCATCCGCATATAACAATACAAAAACTACCCAAACGAATTAGTTGAAATTTGAAATACATAATTTTTGCATATTTTTGTTGCGTCATTTAAAATTTTATGAAAATTTGATGCATAGTTCAATTACAGAAACAGTCAAAACTTTTCCGTTACATTACGGCCAATGGGGAAATAATTTCAAGTACATTTTAATGATGTTACACTCCTTCGAACGTAATAAAATCGATATGCATTTATGAAATATGTACTAAAAACTAAAATATGCATTCTGTACAATGTGTGGTGTAAAGAATTTTTGTTATTAATATGCAGGGTCACGCAAACGTATTGTAGTACATAATGGTATAAGAGGAAACATTGTTTTGAGTTGAGTTTAATTATATTAAACTATTTCACATTGTATCAAATTGATACTCGTTGCCAAGGTTAATAAATGGTATCTCTTGTATAACAAAGCGGATACTATTTACAGGAACACGCAAAAGATTTCGTATACTATACTGTATCTAAAGTACTGTATATTATTACACCAAGATCTGAATATTTTTAAAACTTCGCTATATTACAAACGCACCACATTTACTACTTTTGACGTGTAGTTTCCAACTTTTTCAATTAGTCTAGAATTTTGTAGCATCTTTATGAGACCATATATTCAATAACATTAAAAAATGCTTTATATGATAAATCCTTTTAATAATAAGTACTGTAATACATTTTACTATTGTTTTCAGCAGCAACATATTATTCAACTTAGAAACGGTTGATATTTATTTATTTATTTGTGAGAGCTTCTTACAAAAACAGTTGTGTCATATATTCTCTCAAAGTGCAGATGTTAATAAAGTGCAGATAATTGAATTTTTCCGAGTCACTTTATCAAATTATTTTTGGCAAAAAGGAGAAATGTTACCAAGATATTCATTTTGTACATGATCAGGAAAATTATTGCTAAATCAGTAGTTTCTACTGTCTGAAATGCTTCACTGGAATAAATGTCAGATTTATTAGCTCTTTTGGATCTGATGTACAATTAATATTACATGCCTTATAAACGAGTATTATTTTGTTTTAACAAATACTTTTGTTACTATTCACATTTAGTAATGTTCATATGGGTCTATGCATTTATTATATGACTTAATTTATGTTTAGGCATTTAGTAATAAAAAAATATTAATAGTAATAGTAATAATAATAATAATAATAATAAATAATAATAATGGTAATAGTAATAATAATAATAAATAATAAATATTTTCTTATTTCCCTTTGCACCGATTGCGATTATCCTATTTTAAAAATATATTTCATTCTTTAAATTTAAAATAAAGTTTAATTTTCTAAAAGAATCATGCGTAATAAAACGCAAAAAACATTAGAAAGTTGCAATACCAGTCAAATCTTGTAATGTAATATTTTCTAAACATCTCCAGAAACTCTACCTTTGGATATTTTCATTATGAATATGAATTGAATCGTATGAATTGACAATGAAACATTCGTTTAACTCTAATTTTTCTATTTGGATAGTTAGTGTTAATGTTATTAAAATAAAAGTATGTTTTCTAAAAATTGATATAAAGTCGGAATCGAAAGTATTAAATGAATAAATTTTCAATTCCTTTTTTCAAATTTCGTTGTAACATTTTAATGTATTTGTTGTATCAAATACATTGGGCATATGTTTTAAGGTTTAACCTATTTGTGCCTTATTCTTTGTTTTCTTAAATTTGTTGGTAAAATCATTTTAAAATGTTTCAAAATAAATTAGAAATGCTAAAACAAAATACGAAAATTATTTTGCATTTATTTGATAAAATGTAAGCGTACTAAATATTTGTAATCGTATAATATGCATGATTATATCTTTTGCAGTGATTTTCATAAAATAAGCTTTTAAATTATAAATTATAAACTAAAATAATTATTTTCATGAACTACTAAAAATATTTATTAATTTATTTACAAAGACTAACAGTATTATATGTATTAGTAATAATAAATTAAGAATAATTGTATTTGAAGCTAAAAAATAATTTGCTTGATGGTCATCTTTAAAAGACTTTGCATGAAATGTCAATGTTCACTTGTTTACGATCGCCAACTCTGAATGATGCTTGTGCTGTTCCTATGATTATTATCTTTTTCTAAAAATAACTGTAACTGTCTTGATTTGTTCCAATGTTAGTTATGCAATGAATAATTATTTGTTCTGATAACGCCTTGCGTGTAGCTTGGCGAAACGTTTGCTCTTGTATTTTTAAAGTGTTATTTTTTGTATGTAAAGTTTATTTATTTTTAAAAAATGCATTCAAGTCTGTCTTAGTTTATATTATTCAATCTTTTAATAGTTTTTAAATTCAGACGTTAAATGTCAAAATCAAACAATAAATGCCCCCAAATGACGTGTGCACCCATCCGTGCCTATCACCTTATATTTTTTTGCACGTTACAAAAATGCATAAAAAACAGACTTGAACATATAGTATCACAATTTTTAAAAATGTATTCTTAAAACGTCTGCAAACTACGATTATGACTCATAGTTTTGTGTCCGTAATAGAAGAAACACAAGTAATCATTTTACGTTTCATCATTTCGAAAAAAGAAAAATATCTAATAATTCCGATGAAAACCCTCATTTAACTAAATAAATACTTATCTGATGCTGTCATCTTTCTGTAACAAATAGACATTCATAGGTAATAATTTCAGGAAAATGTCATGTATATAGAAAATTTTAAAATGCTAAAATACTTGGTAAAAAAAATTTCATTTTTTTCTCTGTATTCGTCATTGTATATGTGATAAATGTGCTCATAAAATTAGCCTTCAGGGTTTTTTTAATAAAAGTATATTAAAATGTGCTAGACCTCATATTTTTACTATATATATAAATAATATATATATATATATATATATATATATATATATATATATATATATATATATATATATATATATATATATATTAAATGTAATATTATGTATCTAAAACTCCATAAACCGTCTTGTGTAATACATATTTGAGAAATTTAAAAAAAAATCAATATCTAAAAAAGTAGAAAAATTTGTAAAATTTAATTTAAAAAAATTCATTATATATGCAATTTAAAAAAATATTTTTTTCAAAATTTACTGTTAATTCAACATTGAAATACATAGAGAAAAATACAGTACCATTTTAACCACATTTTTAAAATAAAGTAAAACTTTTGAAAAGATAACATATCCCCATAATCTTGAATGTAGTCACATCATTACAAAAAAAAAATGTACAAATTCATTTGACCACAGATACTTTTATCATATTCCAAAAATGTAATATATACACTGGTGTCCAAAAGTTAAGCATAATTGGTAATTAAGTAATTATTTTTAAGTAATGAAAGAAATATGAATCGGAATGTGCTGAAACTCCAGGTGTGTAAACAAAATAGTACGCGTCATATATTTTCGCGAAGAGTTTACCCCGAAATCGAAAAGGGGACCGTCAACAAATTGAAAAAGAACGAAGATCTTTTGGATAACCCTGTCAAAACTAATGTAGCAAAAGCGTTCAAACTGCACACTATGATTAATTGGCTTTTTGTAAAGTACTGTGTTAATTTTTACAAGGATAGCATGTATACTCGTAGAGAAATTAAGGTTTTTATAAAAAAAGTTTTTTGCTTATAATTTGCAGAGTTCTTAATATAAAATAATGTTCTTTTTTGAAAAAATGACAAACATCATTGTACACAATACCCTGTCATCAGAATTAAAAAATAATAAAAATTGTATGACAAATGAGCAGGTTTACTAAATAATTTTTTACTGCACATGCGTGAACGCTATTAAAATTTCATTTGCATATTATGTTAGTTAAATGTACAGAGCAACTTTTGTGAAAGTCTCAAAAACATAGCTTAAAAATTCTGAAAATTATCGTTGATAGAATGAGATCATAATCCGCTATTCCCTAAATGAAGCAAAAAGATGAGGGGCTGTATCCATATTCCATTGTTTAGTGCCTACACAATATTGCACGTACAACTATATTTAGGTAAAACCCCTGATTTTTTTGCTTCCTTTAGGAATAACGGATTTTGAGTTGATTCTATAGGCTCCCATTTTCAGAATTTTCAAGCTATGTTTTTGAAACTTTTACAGACGTTGCTCTATACATTTAGCTAACACAATATGCAAATGACATTTTGATATCGTTGACGTATGCGCAATGAAAAATTATTTACTAAACATACTCATTTTTCATACAATTTTTATTATTTTTAAATTCTGATGACAGGGTATTGTGTACAATGATGTTTGTCATATTTTCAGAAAAGAACATTATTTTATAATAAGAACTCTGCAAATTATAAGCAAAAAACGTGGAAAAATTTAGGACTGTTTTTATAAAAACCTTAATTTCTCTACGAGTGTACATGCTATCCTTATAAAAATAAACCCAGTACATTAAAATAAGCCAATTATATCATAATGTGCAGTTTGAACACTTTTGCTATATTAGTTTTGACAGGGTTATCCAAAAGATCTTCGTTCTTTTTCAATTTGATGACGATCCCCTGTTTGATTTCGGGGAAAACTCTTCGTGAAAATATATGACGCGTACTATTTTGTTTACACACCTGGAGTTTCACCACATTTTGATTTATATTTCTTTCATTACTTAAAAATAATTACTTAATTACCAATTATGCTTAACTTTTGGACACCAGTGTATATCTACCCTATATATATAAAATCCTAATGAAACAAATTTGTAAAACGATTTTATGAAACGACTGAATAAATGACTGATTTTGTTTTACAGCTGCTATTTCCCCTAAAATATGTGATATTTTGTGTTGAAATCAACACCAAAAATCCATATTGATCCGCAGAAATAGAATTTTAAAATTAGAATTAGTTTCCGAAATATTATTATTCTTAATTTAATTTTTTATTTTTTATGATAAATTTCAATTCAATGACATTGGAAAGAAGGGGTGAAAGGGAAATATATAGGGATTATCAAATTTTCTGTTTTTTTCCGTCATTTTTATGAAATTAAAATTATTTTTCATTTCAGTCATTTTCAGTCGAAATTATGTTTTTCAGGAAATTTTCAGAAAAAAACACTTATTTCACATTTCGAAAGTCAGAATTTAGTTCATTTTAAAAAACAAAGATCGTCTGTCCTCTTACAGTTTGACATAATTTTCATTAATATGCCAAATATAGAAAAAAATATTTTCTTGGAGGGAAAAAAAATGAAAAGAAATTTTTGGATTTCTTTACTGTTGTCAAGATTAAATTGAAAAGTGAAACTATTAAAAACAGAAGGAAATTTTCAAAATAATGATTTAATGATTTTTAAAAGCAGAAAACAGGAAAAAATACGTCAAAATATTTACACGTAATATTGAAAAAAGTGCACTACTCTGTTAGCCCGTCGACCAAAATACTATCGCCAAATTATAAGATTAAATGAGAATAATGGATGATCGTGAATGCAATTTCAATGACATTAAATACGATACACGTGTTTAAAACGACATTGAGTGATTTTTATTTCGACTTTTTATTTGTATTTTTATTAATATTCTACTACTTATTTGGTTTTTTTTTTATTATTTAAAATAAAAATTACGTCAATATATATAATTTTACTATTAGTTTCGCGATTTGTATAATTTGGCGAAATCGGTTGACGGGATAACAGAGTAGTACCGAAAAAAGTACAAAACTTATTAAAATAAGCTATTTTTCCTAGGCCAAACTAGTTTATCCTGACGTTCATAGGATAAACTTATTTTTCCTTGACCTGATTAGTTTGGCCTAACGGTCATATGATATACTAGTTTCCTACTATTCATTGGTCAGAACTAGTTTATCTTACGCCGATGTAGTTTATCCTAGGCCAATTCAATTTGGCATAATTTTATTGATCCCAAAAACTACCCCGGCGCCAATCTTCTATTGATCCTCAGCCAGTGCAATTTAACGTGATTTATTGATCGCAAATTCTTGCGTCAATCGTGTGCAAAGTAGTATTGCCATCTGCCCCGAATAATACATTTTATTCGATGGTAGTTGGGATACTGTCCCCTATCTTCCCCAATTCACTACAGTCGGTTTATACAAAATAAGTTTCATACGACAAATTGTGTGTAGCAGGATCAAAGAATGAGACGAGAAGCTATCATAAAATTTAGAGGAAAATTTAGAATACTATGTACAGTACAATTTTGAAAATCCGGCATTTTGTGACCGCGACTTCAGCGGATTTTTGAAAACTCCTGATTTTTAATAGAATATAATATGTACTTCTGATATACTTAATGGTGCACTTATTCAAAATTAATTCAAAGCCAATTTATATGAGAGAAAAAATCAATAAATATTAAAAAACATTATTTTTTATATTTATTATTCTTTTAATTCTTAATTCGTTTGATTCTTCTTTGATTTGAATTTTCAATTAATTTATTCCTGCCGGACCAAATGATTTTCGTAAGAGCTGGGATGGAAATTGGAAAGAAACTTTATGTCTATGAAGACCTCAAGAAGAAAACAGCCCAGTCCTGACTTTATCCGTCCCCAGTCCATCTTGCATTTTTGCCGATCACACCGAAGCTAGCATATGGAAGTAAATATGGGCTTCTGATCGATTGAATAATTTAAACAGCAATTGTTGTTTGTAAATCAATTACTCTGAATGTGGATGTACGTAGTAGGTGTAAATCGTGTTAAAATTATAATAAAGAGATAATAAGAATAATAATAAGAATTTTTTAAAAGTAATATAGAACAATTGGATTTGTAAATATCGCATAATTGACGCGGTTAAAAGAAAATGTGGTTAAATAAATTGTTCTATCATGTTATAAAAATTAAGAAGAAATTCCAATTTCATTATTATCCTTATTATTATTAACTAATACAGAACAATAGAGAAACATCATCATTAACTTCTTTAATTCTAAATTCCTGAAAATTTTATATTTTTATCTGTTAATAAATATGTAAAATCAGAAGGAAATTAATCAAAATCCATCTTTGTAGAAGCTTTTCAAACAGAAACTGATGATTAAATAAATGTAAACTCAAAAACGAACCAAAACAAAATGCTCTTGAAATTATTCAACCAATCACAAGCCTGTATTTTCTTCCTTGTGCTAGCTTCCGTGGAATCGGCAAAAATGCGTCCATATCGGCCTTAACCTCTCGAAAAGAAGTAATCCAAAAACTGAGTCCCGACCAAGCGTGGGGAAGGAAAATTGGGCGGGTCCATAAGATCCTGACACCGAATAACCAAAAGACTAGCTTACAAAATTTTGTAAATTTGGATACTAAACTTCTATTATATTAAAATAAATAAATAAATAAACGAGCTTTTGATGAACTTCGCTGAATTCCATAGATGTGTTCGAAATAAGCGGATACGTTTGAAAATTTTTGAATTTTAGCGTGAACATGATTAATTTTTGAGAAACTGGTTCTGAGTTTGAATAAGTTATTTTTTTTCTTTTTTTTTTTTTTTTTGAGTGTATTTAACACTGGTTGGCATCAATTAAAGCACGTTAAACTGAATTGCCTTTCCAAGTATATTTTCGAATACAAAAACATAAATATGAAATTGTGTTCAATTTTATGCATAATTTCATATACTTTTCGATGGTACGCTAATGAAAATGACACAAAAATCGCTATTTCAGCGCTCGATTATTCGAAATATTTTGAAATTTAAGGTGGATCTGCTTGCCATAGCCATAAACAGAAATATGAAATTTGGTTCAATTCTATGCATAATTTCACATACTTTTCGATGGCAAAAGGATGAAAGTGGCACAAAAATGGCTATTACAGCGCCACTTTCCGGCGACTGTTGATTTCAGGAAGTGGACTTTGAGCCATCACATGTCCTCCCTGAAGGTTTGAGATTTTGTGTTTTGTATTGTAAAAATGTGCTATTCCCCGCCGGAAATCTACAATGACCCCCCCAAAGCTACTGAAGTCCCTCCTGAAGAAAAGTGTCTGAATTAAACAGTATCTAGGCCAAACTATTTAGCCTAACGAATTAAAGGAGGACCTTCAGGCCAAAGCCGAAAACGTACACAAAAAAATTAATTTCATTCTATGCATAATTCAAACATTTTTCTACGGCATAGTAATGAAAATGGCACAAAAATCGCTATGATAGTCTTTCTATCGGTAGTTTCCCAAATTCTCGCAAAACCCGCTTGCCGCAGCCAAAGACATACATAAAATATTTTGTTCAATTCTTATAAATAACTTTCATGCACATTTCGACATTACAATGGTGACAAACGACAGACAGACATTTTATATAGACATGTTTCTAAAATATTTGACCAACCTAAATCGTGTAAATCGCCGAAAAAAGTTTTGATTACAATACTTTTTCTTGAAAAGGCAGAAGAAAGTAATAAACTTGTTCTTTCTGTTCTTTCTAGATTAAGTTGTTATATTAATCACACCAGATCGTTAAATTAATATTTTTCTCAAAACTATTTCTAACCTAGACTTAATAATTACAACTTAAACTGAAAATTTAATTTATTTTGACATTTTTGAAAGTACGTTTGGGAAAAATATATTTAGCATGAACATATTAAATATTTTAAACGTCATAGTACTACTAATAGTTTTGTTTAAGTCTGATTAAAATCACGCCATTTTATATTACATTGCTTTAAACTAATAAATCTCAACTAACTACTCTCATTTATATTAATTGGTGTCTTACCAAAGTTGGTAAAAGGCATAGCGATTTATGAAGCACTTGATTAAACTTTTGAGGCATTAAATATTTATTGTATGGCAGAATAAAATGCTTGTTAGGGAAAACTTGTGAAATCTCTAAGTTTAAAATAAAGTTGGTTAATGTAAAATATAATTATAAGGAATATTAAAGTTGCAAGAATAATCATTATTATCCATAATTACCAAAGTTATTTATTGAGTAAACATCATCAACAAAGCATCTGATTCGTCAAAAAAAATTACCTTTAGTGAAAACATAAATATAGTTTGTTGCTTCGGTCCCATAAAAATCCACATGGGTCCAGGTGCACATCAGAAATTTTATTGGAATGATTATACATCTTCACCGGACTTGTCTTTAATGTGTTATTTAGCTGATATTCTATATTAAACGATACGCCATCTTGGAAAAAAAAACTTCGTCATTCATTAACAAGTCAGCATACAGTTAATAACTTTCTAACAGAGCAAAAAATATGTTATAATGCAATAACCGACTGCAGTAAATATTGTTCTCTACGATTTTTGAGCTTTAATGTTTTTACAGATTTTTGCCGATTCTTCCAGGCACAGAAAGGGGTTTAAGGGTAACAAATATATAAAAGGGGGCATTGGGGAGAGAGGGGAGAGAGGGGAGGGGAATACTTGGGATCAATGTTCAACTTAATACTGAAATTGTTTAACAACGCTGAAGAAGAGGTCTTTTAATTAATACGATAATAAGTTGTTTGGCAGTTTTACGCTTGACTGCAACACTGTACGGGTCAGATATTGAAATACAGTAATCCCTTATAACGTTCGCGAGTTTTCATTATTCGCGAAATGAAAAATGCGAAACATTTCAGCATCCACCAAGACTGAAATTGATTATTCGTGAATATTACCTTATGTAAAAAAAATAAAATACAAAATAAACGCACATTTTTTATCAATTTTTATCTTTGAACTATGTGACACTGGGTACTCATCTTTTGTATAGCCTTCTGGATAGCCTAACTTGTGAAAACTTCAGCCCTTGTGTCTAGGGAAAATATAGATCTGTAATTTCCTTTATTTAAGTTTTATGCAGATTTTTTTTTTTTCATTTTTTCAGTTTTCTAAAGTTTGAAATTTTTATCTATACTAATAAAATAACAAATTGCTCTGTCTGTCTGTGTATGTGTGTGTCTGTGTGTGTGTCTGTGTGTCTGTGATGTCTAGTAAAATCTATGGGACGTACGAAGCTCAAAAATATTTTGAGAGTAGCCCAGTATTTCTCTTGATGCACCTGAAGCTCAGAATTTTAATTTTTTGATTAGTTTCATAGATATTAATTATGAAGCGAAACTCACTCTTTTCAAAAAGTCATTTTTTTATGTTCGGTGAAAGAAATCGTTTGCACATGCGTACAAACCCTTTTATGCACCTAAACGAAAGAAGAACCATTTATCCGCGTTTATTACTGATTTTGGATCATTTTGTTTAAATCCAAATCAACCAAATTGCCCGACGCAGTAAAACTTAAGAGACATATTTCGAAAGATCATATTTTTAAGTCTCAAATGCAATAATCAATTTGAAAAAATGTTGCATTTAACCCTTTGAAAACAAATATAATATAATTTTTAAGATATAAACAAACCAAATATAAGATATTAAAGTTGAAACTTTCTTCTAACCGATGGTGCAATTGGTTTTAAATTATTTGGATTTTAACCCTTTCAAATGCACTGGCAAAAGAAGGTCATTTTTCAACTCGCAGAGAGGGTATTTTTTCTATGCTAAAATTATCTTTACATACATATATCAACTCAATCTTTTAAAATCTTCTCAGTAGAACAAATTTATATTCCCTATAGAAAATTCGAAACGTTCGGACCGATAGAAATATTTTTTACAAAATAAAATGTGCGAAAAATTTGATGATATCAATAAAAACAGATCGTTTTCATTGCGCTTTTGCCTTAGCAAAGCGCAATTCTATAGGTATCGGCAAACAAAAACATAGTCATAAAGCTTAAAAACATTCTTATAATCTATGATGCAATCGGTTTTTAAAATATAAGATTTAACCCTTTCAAATACACCGGCAAAAGGAGGTCACTTTGCAACTCACGGATAGAATATTTTTTCTACGCTAAAAGTATCTAAGCTTACATATTTCAGCACAATATTTTAAAAGCATCTCAATAGACCAAATTTATACCCTTTTAAAAACTTTAAAACATACGGGCGAATAGAAATATTTTTTACAAAATAAAAGAGAAAAATTTGACGAAATCAATAAAAAACAGATTGTTTCATTGCGGTTTTGCCTTTATATGGCGCAATTGTATACGTCCTGAAAAACCGAAAATATTTTCTTAAAGCTAAAACGCTTTTATAATCTATGGTGCAATTTGTTTAAATAAAATACGAGAATTAACTCGTTCAAAGACACCGCAAACACGAATCACATCTCGGATCATGGAGAATAAATTTTTCCTACGCTAAAAGTAACTAAATATCTGTATTTTAGCAAATCTTTTTAGAGGCTTTCAATAAACCAGATTTATATTACTTACAAAAATTTTGTAACTTTCGTATGGATAAAATTATTTTTTTACAAAATAAAAGATGTGAATTTTTTTATGAATTCAGTAAAAACCTGATTATTCCCTCGCGGTTTCGTTCGCTTTCGGTAAGCATAGTTTCCAAAAAATCAAATTACATAGAGAATAAAATACCAAACAGCATGTGCTTTAAATTCAATAACTTTTCGCGATTTTTCCATTTAAAAATATAAATTTTGACAAAATGGAGTTAAAGATATAAAATCATAGAAATTTGAGTTTCATTTAAGGGTCATTTAGAAAACAAATAACACATTTGAAAACTGAATAACATCACGGACCCGGGCAACGCCAGGCAGTAGGGTGGTGCGAAAATACAAAAGTTTTTATTTTCGAATCGCTATTGTGCGGAAAAGTTGCGATTGGTAAATAAAAGAAAAACTAAAAAAAAATTTTGAAATCGGACATTATCTTCCGATCGCGCAAACCACCTAAAAATTTTAAAAAATTGAAAAATTTCGATTTTTTTCAGAATTTTTAAAAAAAATATTACATATACATATATTTTATCACTATAGTGAAAAATATTTACATATTGTACTATTTAATAATAATAAAAAAATAAATTACGTTTTGAGAATATCTTCCGATCGCGCAAGCTCATTAAAAATCGGGAAAAATTTAATTTTCAGTGATTTTTGATGCATTAAGAAAATAATTAAATAAGTTCAATTTGCGGTCTCATCTTAAAATTTAAATGTAAATTAATGTGCATGTTATGCTTTTTTGAACAACCGAGATCTTACCACGACGAGATCCCTGCAGGGCGAAAAGGTTTAGTAGTTCGCGCAACTCCTGTTAGCCACGTTGCGAAACAGCGTTGAAGTCGCCCTATTTGTCCACATTCTTTTCTCTCCCGAACCTCGCCCACTTGCACAGTGCGCCATTTCGTATATGTGAGACCGTGAACGAATTTCGTTTGTTAATTAGATGTATTGTGTTACTTAAAATACATTAACATGTGACAAGTACACGAATATGCATACGTCGTGAACAAAGAAAATTACTAGACAATCTTTTCATTGTCCTATATTTTATCATCCCCAAGATATTTTTTGTCAAATATTCTTCACGAATATAGCGCCTGTACGAGAAACTAAAGAAAATCCTTTAAAAGAATTTAAATACTTCTAAAATCGTTAAAAATACTTCTAGACTTTTTCAATAAATGCGTCCATATAACACGCATTGATATGTAGAATGATACATGTTTGAGGATGGTTTATAGTAATTTTAAACAGTGTATGTTATCCATCGTGATATTTGTCTCAGGACTGAGGAGGATAACTAAATAATCGTCCTTTTTTCATCAAAATGTATGTCATGTGGTTCTTCTGATTCTACTTGACTTTGCCGTAATTTTTTTCTTTCTGTTTGTTTTCGTCTAATTTTGAATAGGTCAATAACTTGAAAAGCATCTGTTTTAGTTATTACAGGAATATCTTCTAGTACACTCAACGCTTTAGCAGCACCTGCACTTTCAGATACACCATTGCGATCGCAATGTAAAGATGTAGATTGTAACTCCACTTTCATTTGCCGTGGTAATTTCTTCTTCTTAAATCTGATAGGCTGTATAGGTCATGGTAATGATATTTTACATATACCTACATTAGCATTAAAATTCTCATGTATTTCATCTAAATACTCAAGGTCTTTTATTTTCGCTTCAACAAATTTGGAAGGTTGCCTTTTCAATATATAGTTTTGTCTTTCAAGTCTTGTACTCAGTTTTTTTCTTTTTTTAAAACTTTAGTACCAATTTTTCCCGTTCCATCCTTTCTCTGGAGGTAGATAAATCTATGCTCAATGACTGGAATTTTGTTGTGTTTTTGAGACACACAATTAGTCTCAATTAGACACTCCCTCAGATCTGGTGACTTTTTACAGGAGCAATATAAATTCATTACACGTTTGCAGGCTGAATTATCACACAGTTGAGTTTCTTGTTTTTTTAAATTCATCAAACTTTTTTATAAGGTTTGGCTATTCCTTGTCTCGAATATAAGATTTCGTTAGTTTAGAATATTATCGTAGTAGGCATTAATTAGCTAAATGATTCTACAATCAAACACTTTTGGGATTGACGCCTTCTAATAAATATATTTTATTTTTTGCGCCACTGTATTGCTGACAAATGAGAAACTCACTTTAATGATGTTGAATTTACTTACTCTAATTAATTGCTAAAATTACCTCTTCTCAAGGTAGCATTGAAGAACATCTTCGTGTGTTGGAAGAATATCTGGCATAAAATCTCTTGGATGACCGAATATAGGACAATGAAAAGATTGTCTAGTAATTTTCTTTGTCAAAGACGTATCCAGATCCGTGTCCCTGTCACATGTTAATGTATTTTTAATAACACAATACATCCAATTAACAAACGAAATTCGTTCACGGGCTCTCTGATACGAAATGGCGCTCTATGCAAGTGGACGAGGTTGGGGACAGAAGCATGTGGACACGTAAGGCAGAGCTTTCTTGATATACTTGATATGCTTGATATCTTGATATTATTATCAAGATGGCCTTGCGTAAGGCGACTTCAACGATTTTTCGCAACGTGGCTAACAGGATGCGCGCGAAACTCTAAACCTTGAAGAACTACTAAACCTTGCAGCGATCTCGTTGTGGTAAGATCTCGGTTGTTCAAAAATGGCATAACATGCTCAATAGTATTAATTTACATTTAAATTTTAACATGAGACTGCAAACTGAGCTTATTTAATTATTTTCTTAATATATCAAAAATCACTGAAAATTGAGTTTTTCTCGATTTTTAATGAGCTTGCGCGATTGGAAGATATTCTCTAAACGCAATTTATTTTTTATTATTATTAAACAGTACAATATCCAAATATTTATCACTATAGTGATAAAATATGTGTATATGTAATATTTTTAAAAAAAACTTTGAAAAAATCGGAATTTTTCAATTTTTTTGAATTTTTAGGTGGTTTGCGCGATCGGAAGATAATGTCCGATTTCAAAAAAATTTTTTTAGTTATTCTTGTATTTACCAATCGCAACTTTTCCGCACTATAGCGATTCGAAAATAAAAACTTTTGTTTTTTCGCACCACCCTACCAGGCAGGTCAGCTAGTTGCAAATAAAATATTTTAATAAACATGAAAAACAGTCGGGAATATTTAAAAACATGAGCAAAGATTTGTTGAAAATGCAATACAAGTCAATTCTTCAGTGGTGAATGGTCTTAAATTTAAAATAAGAAATTGAGGCTGCAACTTTTCCTAAATAGAAATTCATAAACAAAAGATGTGTTTTGTCAAACAATCGTACATCACAAAATTTGTTCAACCATACACTAGCAAACATACTTTGTACATCATGTTTATAATTATTCAAATTTATTTAAAGCATGTATTTTTAACTATAATAATTAATAAATATTTATTTTGCAAATTCAATTCCTCTATTCCATTTTAAAATATTATACCTTTTTATGCGCTGGAACCGTCTCAACCTTCGCGAATTTCATACTCGCAAATGCGTTCAAGAACCAGACCTCGCAAAATATTAAGTAATTGCTGTATTCCATATAGCCCGACCATTTCATAATACCCGAACTTCATCTCCCTTTATATATACATATATTTATCATTGTAGCTATCAACAGTTTTCAAATCACTGCTGCATGTTTTTTTTCTCCAGATGTTTTCATTTTTCATGTCCAGTGCTTTGGTGATCCAGTTAAATACAGTAACTTTTCTCATACGGTCACTCCAGGTAATCTGATGTCGTTTTCTTGGTTGTTACGGATTTCTGGCACTCTATTGCAGATTGTTTGTTCTTCATCTATTGTCTTATTGTCTTCTTACTGTGTTTTGAATTAGCCGATTTTCCTTTTAATCTCGCAATAGTACCTGAAACTTTTATCTGGCTTTTTATCCCGGTTATTCCGTTGTCATTATAACTAGCATACATCTTTCTCTACTTCGCGCTATTTTTTATTTTTTGGTAACATCGATTTTGCATCCCATGTTTTTGCTCTATACATAAATGCAGACAGAATATATTGATTAAAGACATTTTTCTCAAGCTAAAACGGACGTGGCTTTTATGAATAATACAGTTTTACCCAAAATCACTCCATTATTATTTTTAATCGTCTAGTGATTTCATTCATGATGCTGTTTTCTGACATTGTACGCAATTTCCGTGCAAATTTAGGATTCAAATACGGCGAAGTGCCAATGAATTTCTTTCTAGGACCTTCTTTAGATTTTATTTGAGACTTGTGTGTTTCCGTGCAATGTGTTTCCTTATAATATATACCGTTGCGCAATGCCGTAAAAAAACTACCTGCTCTGGTTCAGGAGTCATTAGTTCAGAGTTTTCCCATTTATCTAAATCGTAGAGGAAAAAGCTTCCTTTGTTTATATTTATTTAATGCATTTAAATTAAAGTGTCAAAATGTTTGTTTTTTTAGAAATTCTGAAAAATAATAACGATTACTGAAAGCTGTCAACCTAATTCGCTTTAAATGAAAATGTTGGATAATCGTTGTTATTTCATTGCTAAATCGTTCTTAAACAAAACAGGCAACCTCGCATATGAAAAAAGCATTAATAATAGTATTATTTAAATAAAATAATTTGCAGAACTTTAAATTCCTTTTCATTAAAATTTTTATAAAATCCACAAATATTCGCGATGTGGTGCATTACAGCATTTGAAAGCTATACTTTATTATTGAGCAAAGCTTTGTCACATTTGTTTTATAGTCCAAGAGCCGACAGCACAAAAAAGAAACTTTTAATTTAATAGGAGAATAGGAATAGGACAATCTAATGATCTATGTCTGCTGGAAGTGAAGTGGTGCATAAGCCCAAAATTAATACCACTAGTGACTCGCTCGTAGGTTTATCATTGTGTTTTCTTTCTTCCAGTTTTCCACGTTTACATGCCTTCGATTGTAGGCAAACACAATGTTAAATCTATCAGTAAAACACTACTGGTATTAATTTTTTGCTTATGCATCACTTTACTTCGGGAAGATATGGATCATTAGTTTCCCCTATTGCAACTCTTCCATAAAATAAAAGTTTTTTTTTTTTGTGCTCGATAATATAGGTTTTTGTGCTGCCGCTCTTTGACTATTAAGTTCAAAACACATTCTTTATATAATATGAAACACTCTAAAACTTATTAAATACCCTCAAAATAGCAATAATCAAAATCAGGATCATTTGAGTCTTTTTCAAAGTCACTAAATTTCAGAAAATTTGTGTATTCATAACTGTATATTCATGAAACAATTTATGGCTTTGTATTCGTAAAACCGACCAAACTCTAACAAATAACCGTATCGACATGCGGATGGTGACATTCCATTCAGAATTAAAAAAAAAAAAAAAAAATACGTCATAAACAGCATCTCTCTTAATCTGATAAAAAAATTTTTGAATTCCCACCGTCACACGCACACATACACGAATTAAAAGGGCCCAGCCCTTTGCCCCAAAAATATGATAAAACAACTTTATTTTAATGGTACTCATCGGATCTTCATTTTTAAAGCCAAAAATAGATTCTTCACAAATTTTCCTCTAAAAAACATCATAAATGTTACTTTTTTTGTATTGATAAATCCTGTCGTAACATTATCTTCGCAATTCATGATCGCAAGTCAGTAAAAGATAATCATATTGTGACTTGCGAACGATGTCATTCGATTCATAAAAATTTAAAAATACATAAACTATACTTTACTTGACCAACTTAAAAAGTATTATTTTTCTGTAAGGGATGAGAGGCATCGGATCTTCATCTCTAACAATACGAAGTTTTTCCTAAATTTTTGTGAGGAGTCATCAGTTGTACTTTATCAAATTTTGCTCAGAATTATCTCTACTCAGATACTAGATGATTTTTGATATATTTCATCAAAATAAAACAGGCAACTACTGTTGTGAAAAAATATATAGAAAAAAAAAATTAGAAATCTTTGTAACTTTTTTTTAAATTCTAAATATTTTCTAGATAATACATGAAAACATTATATCTATTTTTTTAAATGTTAACTATTGCATTTAGGATTTCAAATTTATATATATATATATATATATATATATATATATATATATATATATATATATATATATATATATATATTGCATTTTTAAATCATATAAAACAATAACTTATGATTTTCTTACATAGATAATGAATTTAATTAAATGAACTTCCATTTATCTTTAAAAAAAAACATCAAATTCTCACTGAAAATTTTTATGGAATTAAACAGGTAAAGTAATTATACGTATATTTTGCTGATTTATACTTTTGTTTTACATTTTAAGAAATGCACATGTTTTACTCAATAACCAGTTAACTCGTTTTTTACGATTAAATATCCTGTCGAGTCGCTAGGAAAGTTTAATTAAACAAGTTTCTCATTAACCGTTATGTTATTTAAGAAGATCTTTCCTCAATAAACATGGTGCCAATTAGTCTTAATGAGAAAACGCAGTTTAAAATTAATAATTTACCGCATTTTCATATTATGGTTTTTAATATGCTATAGTTAGATTAAATAGAATATGATCAAATACTTTTTTTCCGTAAAATGAAGTATAAATAGTGAATCAAAAGTCTTTAAAGCAATTTTATTTCCCAAATGAAAAAAAGATTGTATTTTTCTAATATTGTAGCGATGACGTGTAAAGTAATTTAAAGGGAGTGGTCCCCTTTGAACTTTATTTTATAATTTAAGCATCTTAACCTCATCAGTCCAGAGACAAATATCATGTGGAACTATAAAAACTAGTTTAAAATTACTATAAAACATCTCCAAATGTGCATCAGTCTATAAATAAATGCTTGTGATATGCAAACATTGATTTGAAAAGTCTGAAAGTAATTTTAAAAACATTTAAATTAATTTAAGAAATGTTCTTTAGTATCTCCTCCAGGCAAAACCAGGACTTAAAGGTTATGATGAATTTTTACATGCTTATAAATCACCCAATGAAGAAAAATTATTCTATCAAGAAATTGTTCAAATTTTCTGGCTAAATATGAAATACATAATTTTTTTTGGAAAACATTAAGTAAATTCTAACCTTTTACTGTACGATTTTTTCTATTTCTAAGAAAAAAAAAAATATTTGAAATCTATACATCGTTAAAATAATGGGAAAAATAGTAAAAAAATATTAAATTTCAAATTTTAGCTAAAACTTGATATTTTATGGTGTATGCCATATGTACGCAATTTCAGTTTTAAAATATTGTATTGTTGTACATGTACATTATATGACCAAAGGCGACCGGCCACTTGCGATTTTTAACGCTTTGTTAAATATCTAGAAAAATATACGAGGAATTATCCTGAAATTGTAGATGTGTAAACAGCATAGTATAGGTTATATACTCCTGGGAAGATTATTTTTCGTGAAAACCCATAGGGGACAGTTAACAAATTGAAAACGAAGGAATATCTTTTGGATAACTCTTTCAAAGGTAATGCAGCAAAAGCGTTCTGATTAAGCTATTTATTGTAATAAACTATGTTCATTTTTATGAGGATATCATGTATACTTGTAGAAAAATTAAGGTTTTCATAAAAACGCTCCCAAACTTTGCCAAATTTTTTGCTTATAATTTGCAGAATTCTTAATATAAAAAATGTTCTTTTCAATCATGACAATCAACATTGTACTTAATACCCTGTAATCAGAATTTAAAAAAAATAATAAAAGTTGTACGAATAATGAAGTAGATTTACTAAATATATTTTACTGCGCATGCCTTAAAGCAATTAAAATGTATTTTGCATAATGTGTTAAATTAATATATAGAGCAACTTTTGTGTAAGTCTCAAAAACATAGCTTAAAAATTCTAAAAATTATCGTTTATAGAAAAAGCTCAAAATCCGTTGTTCCCAAAAATAAGCAAAATGATGACGGGCTGTATCCATATTTCCATTGATTAGTGTTAATAGAGATTATTAAAAGTACTACTATATTTAAATACATCCCCTCATATTTTTGCTTCCTTCTGGGATCAAAGGATTTTGAAATTATTCAACCCGATATCAACGATAATTTCAGACGATAATTTGTTCAATCAACGATAATTTTCAGAATTTCCAAACTATGTTTTTGAGACTTTAGCATAAGTTGCTTTATACATTTAGCTAACACATTTTACAAATTATATTTTGATTGCTTTTATGCATGCGCTGTGAAAAATTATTTAATAAACCTGCACATTACTCAAACAATTTTTATTATTTTTTAATTCTGATCACAGAGGATTTTGTATAATCTAGTTTGTCATAATTTCTGTGAAAAACAATTTTTTATGTTAAGAACTCTGCAAATTCAAAGCAAAAAACTTAGCAAAATTTGAAACTGTTTTTATGAAAACCTTAATTTTTTCTACGAGTATAAATTCTATACTAATAAAAATGAACACAGTTTATTATATTAAGCCATTTAATCATACTATACTGTTTGAACGCTTTTGCTACATTAGTTTTGACACGGTTACCCAAAAGATATTCATTCTTTTTCAATTTGTTGACGGTTTCCTATGAAGTGTCGGTATAAAGTCTTCACAGGAGTATATAACCCCTGCTGCTTTGTTTGCATAGATGGAGTTTCAGTATAATTTCTCATGTATTTTTCTAGGTTTTTAACAAAACGTCAAAAATAGCAAGTGGTCGGTCACCTTTGGTCATATAGAATAGATTACAACTAAATAAGCTTAAAATAATAAAATTTAGCTACTTAACACTCTGCAACTTTTATTACATTAATATTTTTACGTATTCAGTAAAAATATTAAAAATAAATTTTACCTTGATAGCTTGATCGAAATTTCTTTTATTTCCGTAGAACATATTCGCGTTTGAAATGAAATAGACGCCCTCTCGCGGACAAAGTCTGAAACGAAATAGAACTGATACCGTGAGCATCTTCCGGTGAAATTAGTGTTTAAAAGGCCGATAAATAAATAAACAGTTCTATAATAAATAAATAAATAAACAGTTCTATAACGCATGCAACGTTGGTATTAAAATTATTTGTATTAAAATTATCTAAAATTAAAATTTTATACACAAAGTTTAGATCTATAATATAAAAAAGTACATTTAACTTACTCATGGCAAAATAACATGACAGCAACACAATGCTTTCATGATTCGCTTGCTCCAGCTTTGCAAGAGTAAGAAAATTTTTTTATTTTCAAATTTTTGCTTTCCTTTACTAGCAAACCTGAAATAATATGGGGATTTCCTTTTGTTTGGCTTGTTTGTAAACACGAGCCTACAATCCCTATTTCTTCTTCTTTGCATTCTTTAATGCCGCACATTACTAATCTCTTTGAATCAATAATTGCTTCAGCTGCTCTAAAGCAATTACTAGATTTTCCAGCATCTAGAAATTCTAAAATTGTCGATATTTGTAATTTATCTCCCATAATTAAATAAAAAAGATAAAAAACTGCACTTTAAATAGCTCTTTAAACGGGTTTCGCTATGCTACAGCATGGAACAAACAGCAATACGTAAACAAACGATTATCAGGTCTATACAACGCCACCTTTCGGTCATTACAAACGCGAATTCTATTTTTCGTCAAATGCAACAATATGACTTATACAAAATAAGTGTTATTCCATTCTTCGGGTTATTCCTGTTCAGGGATAGTGATCCTATTGGTTAAATTTATGGTACATAATGAAAATTATAAATTTTTAGATATGTTCCAGGCATGGCACGTGGGAGAAGGGTTAAAATATGACTTTACGTACTATTCTCGTACAATTTTTTATGTGCAGAAAAACTTTTTATATGATTGTAACTCCAATACTTACTTTTATCAAATAAACCATAAAGAAAAACCTAAAAATAATAATTCGAGTTACTTGAACAGCATACATAAAAGTTTTTTTTTATTTTGATCAGGTCTATTCATCAAAAAATCATGTTTAATTTTTTAAATTGTGGCATTCAGGGGAATGCCACAATTTTTTTTTACTTGTTCTACGTGGTGTATTTAATATTTTTGTGCATGTATTTAACATTCAGTTTATACTTATTTAAAAAATATATATATTTAAATTCAGAGTTAGTAGAATTTCCTTCATTTTTTATATACACGAGAGAAAAAATTTGTATTAAAAGTAAAATCCCATATATCTAAAAATCCATCCACAGTTTTGTGTAGTATATTTTAATGGATGTGGAGAAAAATCGAAGCCAAAATATGTTTATTTATAAAAGTAGTAAAGATTTAAAAAAAAGTTAATTTAATTTTTTTTTAAATTTCAGTAAAACAGGCTGTCTTACATTAGAAGAAATATTTAGATTTTAATATTAAGTAGTGTGCTACCACATATCTTACAATATTATTCAAAATTGAAGAAATGGTGTCAAAGGTACTGTGTCCCATTAAAGGGACAGCGGTGTGATCTAATTGATTTAAACTATATTTGTAAAAAATTGTATTTTTTTTTAAACTTTAAAAGAGTATACTAGGAATAATAAGGTACATTTTAAGCAAACAATCAGAAAATCGATATTTTCGTCATTTTTCGCCAAATAAAGAGTACCGATTCTTCTTTAGTTCAAAGTATGACAGCCATTTAACATCCTCCACATAAGATGAGGGTCAATTTCTTGGTGCGTTGGTAATATATAAATACATTGTACCAAGAGTCGTTGCGGCGTCTAGTCCGTTCTCAACGTACATATAGTTAGTTCGCACACCACAGCGCAAAAAATACCCAACCGAATAGTTTGAAATTTAATATGTGTATAACCGTTGTAAAATTTTGTGGAGTCGTTTCAAATTTTATGAAAATCGAATCAAAATTAAAAAAAAAAACAAAAATAAATGTTATCTTTATTCTATGAAACCCTATCATATATAATTAAATTAATGATATCCCATGGTAGGTAATAATGCTCTATGCTGCTATGGTGATGACGTCCTATTTAAGATGAATTTATTATTGTTGAAATATGAAGGAATTTAATTTATCTATATGTAATCGTTATAAATTTTGTATTTATACCTTTTTTCATAAGAGTACAACAGCAATTGTACCAAAATCTGAATATTTATAAAATTAGTTATAGTACAAACGCATATCATTTGTCACGTTGCACTTATAAATTCCGATTTTTTTGGGAGGGGGAGGGGTGAATAGGAAGTGTACATATTACACATAAAATAAATCTGGGATTTTCTCCAAAATCGATTGCCTCAATCGGATTTTCGGTATACATATATATATATATTCCAGAGCTATGAATGTGGAAAGTAAATGGATTCATCCTTTGTAATTTTATCCCAGTGGTGAGGTAAAACTTCAAAACTTCTGTAAATAAATCTAATCTATCAAATAAGATTTTAGACGAAGGTGGCTATCCCTAATGTATTTAATCAAATTGCAGTTCAGAGTTTTGTCTCGAATTTTAGCCCCGAAATTCTCTTCCAGGTGTACCTTGTATTTTAGCGGCGACCTATTATTTTGTCTCCCTCCCTTGATAATTTTACACATGAAGTGCCTGATTTGATGCCAACTATTTGGCTTTTAAATACCTAGATATTCCATTTCCACGGCATCATGAATAGTGGTGCGGTGCAGTGTCAAATCAATTTTTATTATGAAACTGACAAAATAGAACTTCGATGAAAGCTAAAATGTTATTAAGATGGCACAGGTGCTTGTCCAGTAGGTGGCATTGACGTAGCTAGCGGGAGGAGGTACGCCCCGGGTTTCACTCACTAAGGTGTGACACCCAATCTTTATATATAAATATATACACATAATCTTATAAGAATTTGGAAAAAAGTTCTGGAATAAAATGAAATTTCTAGCGACGACGCATCAGAGTTAATTTCCTTAACTTTCAGAATGTGAAAAATACACGGCGGGGTGTCAGAATAAGATATGCACCAGGGAACAAAAACCAAACCAACCTATCCAATGAGTGAATAGCGAAAATAAAACTTAAAAAGATTTTTTTTTACATATAGACATGGCATTGACTTATGAAGACTATGGGATAAGTGATGAGTTGCTCATGTGCATTTTTTTACGTAGGAGGACAAAAAGCAATTCCGGAATGATATGGTCATTTTTTATAATAATGTAGATTTGTGATTGAAAAAATGTGGCAGATTGGGGGTGACATCATGGTGGTTGGAGGGTGACACCATTTACAACCGCCCCGGGAGTCATCCATCCTAGCTACGCCACTGGCAGATGGTCAGGCAATTTCGTCCATTACCAAGTATTCAAACTCGTTCATCTGGACTATAGTCCAGTAGATAGGGAATTGATCAATGGATATAAGAAAAGAAATTTCAGAACTACAGATTTACTGTACTTTGTTGTACGTCAACTGTTTATAGTCTTGGTTTACTGTGAAAGTGTATAAAACAAATTTCATGCATTTTCTTAATGAACTATATTTTTCAAAATGGCCTTGATCTACTATGGTTGTGAGTCCCTCCTATAATAAAATACTATTGATATCTAATAATATATTTGTTTTATTAATACACACCAACAATACAAGAAAACTTTATTTCATTTGTTCAGTTTCAATAAGAATGTATACCAAAAATTTAATAAGCTACGTAATGTTAATTTTTTCTGAGAATAACCATTATAAATAATAAGCTTTCCATGTAATTAAACATATGTTTATGCATGATAAATTATTCGTTTATTTACTTTCATTATTTCGCACAATCCCATCTATAATAATGATTGAAATCTGCATTTTAAATATTTTTAATCAAGAACTTGTAATAGGAAATTGGCGATCAAATCCTAACGAAATATTCACTTTATGAATACATATTACATTTGATATGGAAGTTTGCATGGAGACTTAAGTCGGCATTGGGATTAAACATAAAATTGAAAATCACTTATTCGTTTTCTAAGATTTAATTTTGTGAACGAAAAGTAGATTGGTATAGTTCATTAAAGCATAAAATTCCTGAAATTGGCGCTTAATACTTTGAACAGCATAATGTAATTTACAATGGGTAGAGATTTATCAAAACATGTTAGTTAGCCCATATAATTGTTTGGAAACTTATAAACTACATTTAAAATCTATATTTTTGCATACTGGCTGAAGATTGTTATTTCAATTTATACTTACAAGGGAACCGTTTTTAATGTTGCTCTAACTTAGCATTGATACTTGGCGCTTTTTAAAGACATGTAGTAGGAAGTTTGACAATCGAAAAAAAAATCTGTATAAGCCATATTTTTTGGATTTTGCACTAGCACAAGTTTCTGAAAATGCGATTTTCGAGGCCATTTACCGCGTTATTAACATTTGTTTCTAAAAAAAAAAAAAAAAAAAAAAAAAAAAAAAAAAAAAAGCATTTAAAAACATAAATTAGTTAATAATAAAAATAATATGTTGAAAAAAGTTAAAAAAATTCCTTCAAAAACCTACGAATTTGGTTTTGAAAAATTACTACTGCATTATATTCACATTTTTGGTGAAAAAAAAAGTTGACATTTTTCAAAAGTAAGGTTTTCCGGCAACCCTGGTCGAATGTCACAGCTCCAAAATTAAGTTAGAGATAAATACGTAGCACCATCACTTAATTCACTTTTGGTGTGAAATAAACAAAAAACGTGTGGCACTCGGGGACTGCCGCGGTAAAGCTATTGCATAGTATTTTTTATCAACTTATGCAATTATAATTATTTATTTATTTTTTATTTATGCAGTTTTTTTTTTTTTTTTTTTTTTTTTTTTTTTTTTGTCTTTGATATTAATTCAAGTTACACTTTTTGAGCGTGATGACCGATAACAAACATTTTTATTCTTTTATTGAATAAATGAGAAGTTAATATCGTTTAAAATATTTTTATTATCTTACAATACATGTAGGTTAATCAGGAATTTTTATCATTGAAACTATACGTTTATGGTAGCTGAAATAAAAAACATAAGTTTGAGACTTGATATTCTCAAAATATCTGAAAAATACCGCGTCAATGTCTGCCGAAGTCTACCGAAGGATACCGTGCCGAAGTCTGCCAAACTGAAAGGGACGTTAGCCGGAGTGTTAGGGTTTTTTTTTCTCGTTACGAAATTTCTAGATTCTTTCGCCGCGCTCAAAGCCCGCAATAAAAGCTATGCAATACCTTAATAAATTACCAAACAAAATTTGTCCGCGCTACGAAGATTAGATCGCGAGTTATATACATTTTAAATTTTCCTAACCTCACCGTGGGGGTCTCCTGTCCCCAAAAATTAACACTGTCTCATAATAAATTAGCAAACAAAATTTGGCCGCGCTACGAAAATTAATCGCGAGTTATAAGCATTTTAAATTTTCCGACCCTCACCGTGGTGGGGGGTCTCCTGTCACCAAAAATTAAAACTGTCTCATAATAAATTACCAAACAAAATATGGCCGCGCTACGAAAGTTAGACCGCGAGTTATAAGCATTTTAAATTTTTCGACCCTCACCATGGGGGGGGGGGTCTCCTGTCACCAAAAATTAAAACTGTCTCATAATAAATTACCAAACAAAATATGGCCGCGCAACGAAAGTTAGACCGCGAGTTATAAGCATTTTAAATTTTTCGACCCTCACCATGGGGGGGATTTCCTGTCGACAAAAATTAACACTGTCTCATAATAAATTACCAAACAAAATTTGGCCGCGCTACGAAAATTGATCGCGAGTTATAAGCATTTTAAATTTTTCGCCCCTCACAGTGGTGGGGGGTCTCCTGTCACCAAAAATTAAAACTGTCTCATAATAAATTACCAAACAAAATATGGCCGCGCTACGAAAGTTAGACCGCGAGTTATAAGCATTTTAAATTTTTCGACCCTCACCATGGGGGGGGATCTCCTGTCAACAAAAATTAACACTGTCTCATAATAAATTACCAAACAAAATTTGGCCGCGCTACGAAAATTGATCGCGAGTTATAAGCATTTTAAATTTTTCGCCCCTCACCGTGGTGGGGGGTCTCCTGTCACCAAAAATTAAAACTGTCTCATAATAAATTACCAAACAAAATATGGCCGCGCTACGAAAGTTAGACCGCGAGTTATAAGCATTTTAAATTTTTCGACCCTCACCATGGGGGGGATTTCCTGTCAACAAAAATTAACACTGTCTCATAATAAATTACCAAACAAAATTTGACCGCGCTGCGAAAGTTAGATCGCGGGTTATAAGCATTTTAAATTTTTCGACCCTCACCGTGGGGGGTCTCCTGTCACCAAAAATTAACACTGTCTCATAATAAATTGCCAAATAAAATTTGGCCGCACTACGAAAATTAGATCGCGAGTTATAAGCATTTTAAATTTTTCGACCCTCCCCATGAAGGATCTCCTGTTACCAAAAATTAACACTCTCTCATAATAAATTACCAAACAAAATTTGGCCGCGATACAAAAAGTAGATCGCGAGTTATAAGCATTTTAAATTTTTCGACCTTCCCCATGAAGGATCTCCTGTCACCAAAGATTAACACTGTCTCATAATAAATCATCAAGCAAAATTTGGCCGCGCTACGAAAATTAGATCGCGAGTTATAAGCATTTTAACTTTTTCGACCCTCACCGTGGGGGGGGGGGGTCACCTGTCACCAAAAGTAACACTGTCTCATAATAAATTACCAAACAAAATTTTGCCGCGCTACGAAAATTAGATCGCGTGTTATAAGCATTTTAAATTTTTCGATCCTCTCCATTGGGCGAATCTCCAATCACCAAAATCTACATTATTCTACCTTATTTTATCTTAAGACGATTCTTTTCTATACACATTCTATCAGGAATTTTTATTATTGAAACTATAGATTTATAGTAACTGAAATAAGAAATATAAGTTTGAGACTTGATATCCTCTAAATATCTGAAAAATACCCCGTCAATATCTGCCGAAGTCTACCGAAGGATACCATGCCGAAGTCTGCCGAGCTGAAACGACGTTAGCCGAGTGTTAGTTTTTTTTCGTTACGGATGTGTTAGGATTTTCCTCGTTACGGAATTTTTGGATTCGGTCGCCGCGCTCAAAGCCCGTGATAAAAGCTATGCAATAGCTTAATAAAAACCCAATAACAAAAAAATTAAATCATAAAAAATACATTAAATATGATTTTAACTCCGAATTATTAGATCTCTAATATTTATGTATAAGGCTACAAAATATTCCAGGTCTCGATGCGAGTAACACCAAAAAAAGTTCTTTTTTTTAAATATATGAAATACTTATTTTTAAACTTCTACATAACACATGCTTCCTTTATTCTATACTGAAAAAAAATATAGTGATGCCAATAACAATGAAATTTAACCGGATTGAAATATTCAACAATAAAGAGTTACATTTATATGTGGTCGATTATCAGTTTTCATATCCTTCCAATGCAGATAATTCTTTTAAATCTATTTACAGGTGTGTAAGTACAGTAGTGGACATAAATATAAGACACCTATCTAATTTGACAGACACTGAAAGAAAACACTCAGAGCTTAAAAATGCTTTATCAAATACCACAAACACATAAATATTTTCTGCTATCAGATGTAATTGTTTTACAGAAATTATATTTTTATAGAGTTAAAAAAAAATAAAAATACCATGGACAGAATTATAAGACACCCTAATATTTTAATTAAAGCAAAATTTTTTTTTCCAAAATAATGTGCAATATGAAAATTTTCTGCACGAATTTATGACATCAGGAGTTAACTAAAGCAGACGATAACCAACTTCACGCATTTACAAACATGCCACGAGGTACAGAATTAAAAGAAAATGAAATTCAACTTCAATTAATAATATTTCAAAAGTTATTAAACGTTCTAGATGTGCAGTTTCAAATTTTTCAAAACAGGAATTAATGGATCGGTGATTAAAAGATCTGTACATACTCCTTGCTTGTCCTCGAGAAACAGGCGCCGTGTGTTTTCGCTCGTTAAACAAAATAAGATACTACTACAGACATCAAAAATACTTTGAAACTTAAACGTTAAAAGAGAACCATTTTATATTGTGTTGTATAATGCCTCCTATGGAAAATTTAAAAAAAAAAAAAAAAAAAAAAAAAAAAAAAAAAAAAAAACTAGTCGTTGGAGGCCACCGTAATACTTACCCATCATTTATATGCATATGAAAATAAAATATGTGAAAACTATTTATACAGTGTATTTCAATTCCAAAACTAAATTTAAATGTTGTTAATACACATAGTAATACTCTATTAATGAATTACTGATGCACCAATTTCAACAAATTATATAAAACGCCAAACTACTCAAGAAGTACCAAACTACGTAAAAGAAACATCCTTATAACTCCAAAAATAATAATCATATTAACTAACAGTTTGCTGCGTCAGATTAAACGTCTCATTTTCAATTAAAATATACCTCTGAATTGAAATTTGAATGAAATACAGGATCATGAAAAATCGAAGAATGTGGAAAACAGGATTACAAATATCTCGACAACTAATAATCCGATCGACTTCATTCTTTATGCAAAATTTGTTTTTTTGTATTGCCTTTTACATGCATTCCTTAAAATAAAAAAATTCGAAAATTTTTATATACCTTTCTTCAGAACGAATTTTTCGAGAATCGGAAAAAATAGTTCCGTATAATCGAGGTTGCTGATATTCAATAGGCTTCGTCCCATTCTTACATACTAAGTACATAAAAAATTTCAAGTCTCTATCTCAATTTGTTTGTGAGATAGAGCGTTTACAGACAGACAGACCGACAGACAGACGGACGGCAATTTTTTTTTTCTAAAAATATGTTTTTCGAAATCTCCAGTGTCTAAAACGTGTAAATCCGTCAAAAAAAATTTTCGATTTTCAAAACGATTGCAAGACTTACCCTATACTACGTATGATGGGTAAGTAATAAAAAAAATCACCGCTTCTAAGGCAGCAGAAAATGCAACATTTAAACTTCGCTAAACAAACTACGACCTGGACCTCCAAATGGTAGAATGTGTTATTTTCTGATGACAAAAAAAGTTTCGTTTGGATGATTTCACTATTTTTGACATGATTTATGGAATCTCCTTATGTACATATGATCCCCCAAATAGGTGGAGGCTCAGTTTGGCTTGGGCTAATTTTTTTGGCTCATTTTTGTGACTTATTAAATCGAGAAAATGCGCAGATTAAATATGGAAAATTTTACGGTAAAATTTTACTGGTGGGGATAAACAAGGGCTCTTAAGACTTTTTGTGACACGTATACGTGTCGGTCGTTCCCAAGGGGTTAAACATCAACTAGCCATATACAGTGAACTTTTTTGTGGCGAAAACTACATTGTCCAGCATGATAATGCGTCGATTCATACATTACACGTAACAAAAAATTGGCTTTCAGAGCAAAGTATGAATGATCTCCTGTGGCCTTCTCATTCCTTAGACTTAAATTCCACCGAAAGCTTGCGAGGGATATTAACTTGTGAGATTTACCGAAATGGGAGGCAGTTTACTTGCGTCGAGATGGAAGACCTAATGAACACTACAAAAAATGTTTGGGAAGAACTGTCTTGCGATATTTTGTTAGAATCGATAGATTCGATGCCGAATCGCAACTTTTACGTTATGAAAAACAATGGAGACTCCACCAAATTTGGAATAATCATATTAGAAGATTTTCTTTTAAATCATTATTGTCTTCTAATTAGGTTGATCACTGTATTTGAAAAAAAAAAAAATGGTGTCTTATAATTTTGTCCATTATTTTTTTAAGTTTTTTCATTAAATTGTATGAAAATATCATTATTATAAAACAATTATATATGATAACAAAGTAATTATATATTTTTATCATACTTAATGTAATGCATTTTTAAGCTTTATATCGTTTCTTTAAACCTATGTGAAATTCGGTAAATGTCTTATAATTATGTCCATCACTGTATATAAATACATAAATACCTATAGTCGTCTTCTGGTCCGGAAATAACAACGCCCAACGGAATGGTATGAAATTTTATTTCTATAATTATTTCTATATTTTACAGGATATCACAAAAAAATTCAGGTAGATTACCGACAGCAAGTTTAACAAGTTTCAATTAAAATATTTAAAGAAAATAAATAATAAATGGCTAATAAATTCATAGCCACTACAATTGACATATTTTAGTACGTAAATTATTTTTCGAAAAAATTTAAAAAAAAAAGAGCGGTAAATGATCTTTTTTATAAACCTTTATGCATTTCAAAAATACATGAAGCATATTGATTAATTTTCTTGTTTTCAAATTAAGATCATTTTCTTTCTGCAAGCGTCTTGAGTTAAAAACAAGGAAGTAAATAAAAGTCGAATTAATTAACTTGGCGTGTGTAATTAATGTTCTTAATACTTGTTGCAACATATTTAATTAACTTTTTTAATATTTATTACATTTTCTATCAAAATAACTACAGTTTATTAATTGTATATATTTAACATTTTGAAGTGTATGTCCGAGTGTCACTCGGGTTATCGTTTTCGGTGAAACGAACTAAGGGATAGGCAGTCGGGGTCAATTTTTAACTCTCTAAGCTATAAAAATATCTACCATATATGTTCGCTGTCTTTTGTATTATGTCTGTTGAATCTTTTATTTTGAAAAAAATACGTAGCAGTACTAAACAATAGTACTGCTACGTAGTATACGTAGAAGTACTATACTACGTAGTACTATGTTCTCATACTAGATATATGAGAATATCTAGAATCAGAACTTAATCTGAATTTATTGTGAACCTTATGGTGTTGCTGTTTATGTGTTGAAATTTTCCCCAGAAAAAAAAAATTACTAAATAATGTTTATAGACAAATAAAATTTATTTTCAGATTTTTATAGAATGTTCGGGTAAGTTTTTATTCAAATTTGTGTAAAATTTGAAGTTAAAAAATTATATTTTCTTATGCGGAATTTTTTTTATATATAAAACATGTTTTTTTTAATAATTTCTCATTAAAGATTAAATTTTAGTACACTTAAATTGTTTCTTGAATTATGAATAAGTACAGTTTGAAGTTTTCAATAGAAAAATTTATTCCGCGTATTTAAAAAAAAATCACGAAAAGCACTAAATATCCGCAATCCAGAGGGAGATATACAGCTCTGTTAAAATATCTCAGGCCTCAATAAGGTAAAATATATTATCTAATCTTATTAAAAAAAACTCATAATGTAAATAAACGTAATTATTTAAATAAACGTAATATTAAACTAGTAGGAATACAGATTTCAAAGGTTAATTAGCAGATATCTATGAAATATTTTTTTTGTCGGTTAATCTATTACTGTTTTACAAAATACTGTTGCTAGATCTTCATTTAAAATAATATTAATAGAGATTTTCCGATAAAAATTCAAGTATTCATAATAAAAATATACTTCATTATTTAACCCAATATATCATACTATAAATTTCCCATCGCTATAATAGAGCCTATCTGGAGACATGAAAATACTTTTTACATCTTTAAAGGTGATATAACTGAATGTACAAAACATCATAATTTTTAAATATATGTTGCACAATTGTTACCAAAATTTTAGTTTATTCTCAGATTACAGATTTCTTACGAAAAAATTGTAATCTGCGTATCATTTTCCTAAAAAAAATAATTACAGGACTAGTTTTGTAATTGATACTTAAAGCTACTTTTAAAAAAATAAAGGGTATTTAAATTTAAAATACAGCTATATATCATGAGAAAGGGCAAATAAATAGAACCTATGATTATTGTTTAATATTTTTGTACAATTTTGTTAGTTTATTTAAATATATTTAAATATATATGTATATTTAAATAAATATATTTAAACATATATACAAATATATTGCCTAGGTTTAGATTCCATACTGAAAACTACATGTTCTGTAATACTCTATAAATCTACATTTTAAATCAATTCGAAAATTAATATTTTACACAGCTTAATAATGAGTGCGTTAACAGATCGCAATTTGAGTTACATAAGGTTACACATGTGCAACCCGAGTTTTAACAGACCGATGTGACATGACTTCTGCGGGTTATCCGTAGCATTCAGAGACAGAAATTACCCAGATTTCGGACAAGACTTCACTCCAACTTATCACGCGACTAAAGATCGAGTTCGGCCATGCTTCGGGTAACCCATATTACCTTCAGAATTTTGTTCTGTAAAGTGATTATGTGGTTGTAGAATCTGATTTTTTTTCTCTTTTTATAGCTTAAATGTGAGTGTTAACTGGAATATTTCAGTTACGATTCGTTTTTTACGCAGTTTTGGTTATTTAACGCATAAATCTTATAAAATATAAAAGTAAGCACGCAATCTGAACATACCATTTTTCCATCGATTGACCGCATCTGCGATTCAGTCTAAAATGGGTAGCAAAATCTCTCTCAGATTGCTGATAAAGTATTTTCGACATAAATATTAGCTTTTGAACTCTTTATTTTCTAATAAAAGTGTTAATTTTAAAAACGCCATAATCTTCAACTGAGGAATAATCAGAAAATATTTGAGCTATCAAAAGTTCAGCTCCTACCGTGTTTGTAAATGTAAATAAAAAAAATACCCATAATTTTACCCCAAAATAGTCAGAAATTTTACACTGAGAAACTAAAATGACACTCCTCCCCAATTTTCTTAGTAAACCGTTTTTCAGTATCTGAACGTGCACCTTGTTACGCTCACCTGAAATATTTCAAGTTTTGTATAATAACTTTAAAAAGTGTGAAAATAAACTATATGAATATTCCTTCTTTACATTTTTAACATATATTGAATACTAAAAAGCGGTAAATCATTTATGTAAGCTATTAAGTAAGCCAAGATATTTGATAGATATTGCAGACTATATCCCTGTACTTTCCTTCCCTTTGTTATCCTTTAATTTTTCTCAAAAAACAGGAGTAACTGTGTTGCCATCACTACAGAAATGCCATTAAAATCTACGCAGAAATTAATATCTTGGGAAATAATTCGAATTAACAACTTTTTAGATCTTATGTGGCAACATCGAATTTTTGCGGTTAACGGATACAGTAATTCCATTGCTTTCTTTTGTATTCTATAATACTGGAGGAATAGTTATGAAATACAAACAGGTATTCATATTGAATTATAATGTACTATAAATAAAATGTTATTTTTCGATAAAAATTAAATACACTTTTTTTCCAGAGATATTATCATTGCTAAACTTCGAAATAATATCTTTTCATGAGATAGTTTTAAATCAATCACAGGTAACTAAAGCTGTTGATTGATTGTGACGATTCCATTTATTTAGCAGTTAGAAATTTAAGACAATGCGTTGTACTGATTTACGATTTGACTTTCATCGTAAAATATCTTTAATGTTTTCCTGTTGTATTCCAAAATGTCGAAATATAAAAGGATTTTTAAAGAAGGGATTAAATTGTTTTAAACAGCATTCTTTTTCATTGAATTCAAGACATTAATTAAACTTAACAAGTATATCGACAATATTTCATTGCAGTTCAAAATTTATGGAGGCTGGAAACAGTAAAATCAAATACAAAAAAATAACAGTAGTAAAAATGTTGGAAATTTATTATGTATATAAAATTAAAAAAAATGCTATATAAAAATAATTGCAAAGTAAACTATTTTCTAGAAAATAAACATAAAATGACACACGGCATTTTAAAAGCACATTTAAGGCATGCGTGTAGTACTTACCCTAAAACCGCTGCATTTGTGATTATTTTTTTTAATTCTTTATTTTATTTATTTATTTATTTTTGAAATGAAGTTACGAAATAATTTAACACTTACTATTCCAAATTTTCTTTATTTTATGTCCAGCGGTAATTAAAAACAAAGTTATAGCTCAAAATATATATTGGAAATGAACTTTCTGAAATGTCAAATGACCGTATAAAGAGCAACAGAAAGGTAACTAATACAATTTTATATTCTTTCAAATTTTAATCGTTTAAAAGGCGTATAGATAATAGTCAAAAAGTGTCCAATCCGGGACTCGAACCCAAGCCACCGATATGGCGCACCGACGTTTTACCAACTAAACTACTGAGAACGATACCCGGCCTGGCACTTCTGACTAAATATGTTGACAAGGCTAAAAACGCAGCAGAAGATGGAATATTTTTTCGTGAGCCACCAGTTCTGGAGAAAACAAAGACAGGGTGAGAAATTTTTTACAGAAAAATTTCCAATAGTTAAGTAGATTTAATAGAATTTTATACACAAATATATAATATATATACAAAATAGACCCCATCCCGAAAGATGAATTTTTTGGAGTATATGTAATACCACTAAAAATAGAAAATATTTATCTCGTAACATAGGAATGACTTCTCGTAAACTTAAATATTGTATTAAAGAACAAATGAGAGATTTGAAATGCAATCGACCAGCAACAGCACTGTCAAAACTCAACCAGAAGCAAAATAGCAGAAAAAGAACCGAAAAACATTTATAAAAAGTATAAAAGCAAAAAAAGATTTACAAGTTAATTTCGAAGATACAAAAGTTATATGTCCCTTGAAGAATTATCGTGAATTAAACATCTGAGAATCAATAGAAATTATTACTAAAAAAATATTGTTTATAATGACGTTTTATCTTACAACATGCCCACAATTTGGATCCGTTTGCGTAAAGTATCATAAAACAGGTAGTATTCCATTTTCCTCAATATATATGTTTTATTTTCCCAATGTTTTCCGGATGTAACAATTGACTTTCACTTTTACTTCTTTTTGACACCAAATGACATTTGAAAAATAAACTGTTGAAAACAGCGTCTTTTGTATTTTCTGGAAAAGGCTTTGTTTACAACTGAAAGTATAAAGAATTAAAGTAATTAAACATCTTTTTAAATATATTTTGTCATCTTTTTAAGTATTTTAATTATACACAAATGTATAAATACCTACAAATATGGTGTGGATTTTAAAGCTGTAAACTTTTTACATATTTTTTGTGTTACGGCAAAATCTTAATTTGTGCTTTCTGAAAAACTGCGTTTTTCATTATTTCGAACAAAAAATAATTTCTTACAAGAAACAATTTCTTAAAATTTGTTTAAGATACCGAAATAAAATTTTCCCACCTCACAAGATTCTGTTCATTTAGTGATACGTTATGAATCAAAATATAGCTTCTAAGTTTGTATATATTAATTTAAGAGCTATTTTTATTGAAAAATGCATTTTTTCTTTTAAAATGATCATGTTTTTATACAAAATTTTGTACGCTTCATAACACATTTAAATGGTTTGCTAATGTATTGTTGAAAAAAAAATGGAAATTTATTGAATAGATTTCATTACAGAAAGTTTGTCACAAACGTAGTTCTTTACAAATATTTGACTAAATATTACCTAAATTCAAAACGTTAATTAAAATTCTATTAAATTTTTTTATAAACTCGTAATTTTATTCTCTATTTTAACTAAAAATATATATGTATGATATTAACTTCGTTTTCTTTTCTTAAAAAAAAAAAATGCGCTGAAGATTAGGCACATGCTTTAAAGAACAAAAAATCTAAAGTTCACTCAACTTTCCAAAAACATATTGTAAGTATATACAGAAAAACAAAATAAGTAGAAGGGGTTATACATTTCTGACGTAATGGAATTTATATGGTTCGGATGCTGGATCTCACGTTTTGGAACTGGAAAACTTTATCCTTGCGCCACATATGCTCTATGACGATGAGATCACCACAGTATTTACCACTTACATTCTGTGACATCCCCAATGCTATTTCCTATAGAGTCGGTCTCGAAACGGGTGGATATTACGTTATCAATAAATTAAATCCCCAAATCGTCGGCTAAGTATTTCGAAAATTTGTACAGTTCCTACGGCAGTTGTCTATAACAGATTCGTTTCACACAGAAATGGTACTTATGACTAAATTTCCATTTGGAAATTCAGTCAAAAGTACCGTATCTGAAATACGATGTTCATTTACACATACAAATCAGAATTATATTTTCCTTACATTATTTGTTCGAAAAAGTTTTTATAAAAATCGTTTCATCCTCTGAAAAATACTGTAAAAATTTAAGAACTTCTTATTTTTTAACTTCTTTATGCACTGACGGTACTTTTAAGTATGTTTAGTATTATTTAATGGCGGCGGAATATCTACACGAGGGATGTCCCGAGGGGAATACCCTATGAGGGGTCTGTCTAAAGAACCTAATCTGTATTTATGGAAGATTATTCAAAATTCAAAGTAAATCAAGAAATAAGCGAGAAGTTAACATTTTATGATTTGCTTGCACCGGTTACAGTTAGAGCTTGAAGTATTTTTTCGTCAGTCGGTGTAATTGGATTATTTAATAGTTATTATATACTCAATGTATTAAGTTTTAATAATTACTACGAAGTATTAAGTTTTAATTGTATAAAAATTTAAGAAAGAAATGTACTGTTAGTTTTTTTAATTTTTTAAGAATTTAAGGGCTTTATTAATTATTAATTAATTTTTTTAAAGATTCTTTTCATTTACAAATTACCATGAAGGCTGCTGATTATTCATTTTCTGAATTATCCTTCGTAATGTTAAGTCTATGGGCGTCTGATGCGCATTTTTATATTTAAAATATCTTCTCTGGAAATTAGTATTTTTAACTTCTTTTTTTCATTATTCTCTTCCTAAGGAATGTCCTTTCTTTTCTTAGATCGAAATATATTTCTAAAAAATTTGTTTAGTTTTATATTTTATGCTTTAAAAACTGTTAAAGTTGGAGTAACATTTTAATTCTTCGTATAGAATTAAGCGTTACTTTTACGTATATTTTAAAAACTTTCGAAAATATAGACATGTTTAAAAAAGAAAATACTGAAAAAGAAATCAAAATATTAATTTCCCGATATGATATTTTGAATATAAAAATGCATCAAACGCCCATAGACTTAACATTACGGAGGGGATTTCAGAAAATAATTGATCAGCAGCCTTTTAATGCTCAGCGGCAACAAATATAGGCGCTAATTTTTTGTGAATTTTTATTGTTTTCTCCATTTATTATTTATTTATTTTTATAATACTTTAATAATTCCTATTAACTTGAAATAAATAAATAGTAAAAAAAATCATTTTTAACTTGTCATAAAAAAATTGTCACTAAAGAGGCTAAAAGTTGCTTTTTCAAATATTTCAAAATTATAAATCGAAAATAAACATTCCAATTTTTCCATTTATTCTGTCTTCGATTTATTAAATAATATTTTCACCTCCAACTACCAGAAATATAGATAAAACAATTTTGGTATCCAAAATCTATCGAAATCAAAATCCCCGTAATCTAAAAAAAAGGAAAATTTGACAGAAATGGAAATTTTAACTGAAAGAGTCAGTCCCTTCAATGCTTCTGGCAAATTATCATTTATTTAACGATAAAAAGTAATGAACATGTTAATGGCATATCCATTACCTCTCAAGCTGAAATCTATTTCATTTCTTCAACTATTATTGCATTTTAAAAATCCTTTGTTGAAAATAGAATTATCTTTTTTTTTTAAGGGTGCTATTGGATTATTGAAAATATTATTGAATTTAGATATTATACATATCTATTTGGGATGCTTTTTCATCTGAAATGAGTTATTCATAACTGTTTTTAAAATAAGCGTGTTTGTTAGAAACATAAAATTTAGGTTAGTCATAATTTTGCAAACTGTTAATGGTTTCAAGCTAAAAAATAAAATTTATAATTTCACAACTATTTTAAATTTCAATAAAATTTCTTTTACTGTCATTAGTTTTATTTAACATAACAGCTAAATTACTCTCGAATACCTTCGATTTTCATAAAATTTTAAGTGATACGACACAATTCTGAAATAATTATACGTATATTAAATTTAAAACCCTTCGTATTCTGTCCGCATACAACAGTAAAAAAACTATTAATTAAATTTAATATATGTACATTTGCTTCAGAGTTGTGTCGACTCATTTAAATTTTTATGAAAATCGAAACAAAACTTAACAAGTTTGAAATTGCACGTCAAATGAAGCAAATGCGGTGCGTTCTACAATGAAATTTTAAACTTTTACTCTTAAATATTTACTTTTTAAAACTTTCTACACCGAAGTTTTAAATTCAGTCTTGGTGTAATAGTATATAGTACTTCAGATACAGTATAGTATCTGAAATGTTTTGTGAGTCCCTGTAAATACTATCTGCTTCCTAATCTAAAGGAAGTAAATTGCAGTAAACCTCAGCAACGTACATCAATTTCATAAAATGTGAATAGTTTAACATAATTAAAACGTGCCTAAAACAATGTTTACGTTTAGGAATATTTTTGTGTGGCCTTGTGAATCAATAACAAATATTCTTTGCACCGCAGATTTGTATAGATTGTATATTTTAGAACATACTTCATAGATGCATATCAATTTGATTATGTTCGAAAATGTGCAACTTTGTTAACCCTTTCCGGCACACTGTGCCCGGTCTGGGATACCTAATTTTAATTCCAAACTTGCAAACGGCACCGATAATATTTTAGTAAAATTTTGCTTTTAGAATTAAAGCTTAAATTAAGGAATTCAAAATATCTAAAAAATTCGTTTCTGAATTCCGGTGTCCGTCGATAATTTTATTAAAAGATTTTGCCCGTGCCGAAAAGGGTTAAAATGCACTCAATATATATATATATATATATATATATATATATATATATATATATATATATATATATATATATATATATATATATATGTACCATTGGTCGAAATATAACCGAATGTTTTGATTGTCCCTATAAATAAACGATAGTTTTGATTTTCATTAAATTTGAAATGCCTCGATAATGATACAACATTTATACATTTTAAATTTCAAATGATTCGGTTGGATAATTTTTGCTCTGTTATATGAAGATGGAAGGACAGACAGACCGTCAGTTGGACTGAACTACGACAATAGATGCTACGTAAGTACAGAAGAACGAATGTACTTAATAAGTGAGAAATCTATTAAATTCTATCCAACGTTATTAATTCAATGATATTCCATGATAGGTAATGTCCCTAAGTTGCCCCCACCCCCTTTTTAGGGAGGTAACGTCCTATTTAAAATGGAATCCTATTATTTCCGTATGACTAAATTCAATATGTATAATCATAATAAATTTTGCATTTATTAATTGTTGTATAGAGTGCGACAAATATTGCGCAAAGACCTAAATGGTTATAAAACTACCGTAAAATGCGGTGAATAGGAACAGCGGTGTTAATTGGAACGAAACTTCCCGGTCATACAAATAAATTCATTATAAATAGATGTGATGATATTTTTGTTGCCAATTTTTCTATAAGAAGGAAATAACATTAAGAATTGGAAAATTCAGTTTTGACATGTTTTCACCACTACTAGGGTCTATAAAAAAACTTCAAGAGGATCCTCAAAAACCTCATTTTTTTCAGCGTTATCAAAATTTTGTATGTAACTACAGTATTTTTCGTATTCTAAACCTAAGAGACGGGATTTTTAATTAATGATAGATCTGTAAACAAAATGCTGTATTAAATTCTATTTATTTCTAAATTACATAATGAAAAAATGAAAGATGGCTTGTAACTTCAGAGGTTTAAGATTTACGGGGTGAATCGGAACACGTTTTCTCTCATGATTTATTTTTCTATACAGTAATAGTTTCATGTAATACATGAAAATATATGTATGAATATGTATTGTAATAATATTTTGTTTGTTATAATTACTCGGAGAGTTTAAAGGTGCCAAGAAATTACTTGATTAAACAAAGAAGTCAACGCCTAAACCAACAGACACGGAACACACAATGAAAGAATTTAAAAATAGCAAATTAGTTAGAAAAACAGCACAGAATTATTCTCTGACATCCACAACATTACAAAATTATCTCAAAATGAAAAATCAATTAAAAAAGAGAGGGATGCAACCATTACTATGGGGTGGGGATGAGGGCGTATAAGTAGATCGTATTAATACATGCAGCGATTGGAGCTACTCAAGAGATTCACTTACCCAATGACTACTAGTAAAGAATAATACAGAACAGGGCTGAATTTGTATTAAATTCTACGTCTGCAATTCAAATATAATTTCTTAAAATAAATTTTAATTTTTCATGATTTCAAAATTGTTTTCTAATTTTTAAAAAGGCATATCTTTACTTGTATATAAAATAAAGGATTGGTATCACAGTAACTACGTCTTCCTATTTCTCCCTTATCATTATTACCTGTTTTTATTAACGCTATTAAAGTTTGAATCGGAATAAATAAAGATTATAGCATTTGTTCCGATTCACCCCTATCTGCGGGATGAATCGGAACACCATTAAAAAAATAAATAATATATATATAAACAGTAAAAATGTTTCGTTTTTGCTTAAAAATTAAAGAACAAAACAAGACCGAAGTTTCTAGTACAAAAATTAAAAAATTAAAGAATCATTTGTTGCTTTTTTTAACGTTAAAGATAAAAAGTGTTCCGATTCACCCATTTTATGGTAGTTATAAATGTATCTCATTTGCTACGTTTAACGTACAATTTCTGACTTTTTTTTTTTTTTTTTTTTTTTTGGTCACATCATTACTCACGTTAAGTCTAACATATCCAAAATTTTATTTAATTACTTTACAATGTAATTTTAAGAGATTAAAAAGATAAATGCTTTTCTTAAATATAAATTTTTTCAAAAATATTTATTAAATATTGGAAACTTGTTTATTGTTTAAAAAACGATTTGTATATACTTAAATTAGTTTAACATTTTGTACAAAATGAATAAAATATAATTTATGTGTTTGTTGGATGCAAATAAAATCTCATTCTTTAACAGACTAATAAAATGATGGGAATATCAGAGTATTTTTCGTGTAACATTAAACAAAGCATTGATTTATTGTTTTGATGCTATTTATTCAGTTAAGTAAATGATTGTCATTTATTATGGTTAGAGGTGAATCATAATGTAGTTAAAACGCAAAGACGAAATTTATTAACGTTTTAAATACCTATGTAACAGTTCTTCCATTACCAATTTTTTTATTATTCTCATACAATAGTAAATTATATTATTGTGACTGAGGAAATATTAAAATTAGTTAATTGATTATTTTAAGTCATCTTTCTAAACTATTTGAAATGACATTTTTAACCAATAACAATGGATTTTCTCTTGGAAAAAATCCAAATTCTCTATTTTTCTTTTTTTTTCTGGATAATACATGAAGCAAGAAGATTTGTTGAAATTTGTGAAACAGTATATTTTTTATTTTAACTTATTTATAAAAGGGGTTAGTTCCAATCAACTAATCCCAAAAACTTTTGACGTTTAACCAGCCGAGTAATTATATTTCATTTGTATAAGAGGATAAATAACAAATTAATATCTTGTAATAATACATTCTTTTTAACAGTTAAATAGGCGTACTGACAAGCAAAAATTTTAACCCGGCAACACGAACGACGTGAAATGTAACACCAGGACGGGCATGGGGTGTCAACACAATCTAAACATATTAAATGGCATAAATAAAAAAATCCTCTTTCTACCTAATTCGATACATTTTACTCAAAGTAAGGTATATTTTCTAAAAATATAGTTAAAGTGTCTTCCTTGTTATTAAAATATGATATTCGGTATAATAAAATAGTGTATTCTGTCTACATGGATTTGCGGGACACCCTGTATGTGTTTGTTTCCTTATTTTTGATTGAATTTATAGATCTTGACTTTAGTTTCCCATAGAAATATATATTTTTTTAGCGTATTCTGTCCACGTGGAGTAAGAGAACATCTTGTATATGTTGCTTCTTAGTTTATGAAATGTCTACGATTATTTAAAAATAAAGTGATTCTAATTGCATATTTAAAATAATTTATAATATGTTCTTCTTTACTACCATACACAATAACACAAAATTGTAACAGTTTTTTTTTTTTTTTTTTTTTTTTTTTTTTTTTTTTGGCCTTTTTGGACAAAGATGAAATGATAAATGACCCAAACACAAGTCATCAGATATATTTAATGGATCAAAGTTTGTCATTCAATATTGGATGCGTCTTTCCATCATTTTTGTCAATTTATCATAATTATCATGTATTTTCCTAAGACAAAGAAATATATATAATACTAGTAAAAAATGCTCCAAGGAGCAGTGCAAAAGCAGAATATGATTTTAATTGAGCATTAAAAAGTAATGGACAAGTGCTTCTGTTAATTACTGAGCATGAGGAAGGATAAGGGATCCCTTCTTGGCTACAACTCACTTCAATGCCAACTTTGAAAAAATCATATTTGTGCTTTTTCCATACAAAAGAAATTTGCGGTTCTTTAGTAGAATTTTCCACCGTGCTTTAGATGTTAACCAGGGGTGTAGTCATATAAATAACATAAGATATATGCTCTAAGCAGAGGGATATTCTAGAATGTGTATACTATAAGCTTTCTTGAAAAACAGAGGGTATATGGTGTTCTATTAAAAAGTCCAGAAGGTGTACGGCGTATAGCCTGTACTACATCTCTGATGTTAACTGCACTGTTCACTCTGCACTATACTACAAATCAATTTTCTGTGCAATTATACACTTAGGGTATGCTTGGTGGCAGTGCATGAATGTGATACCTGCAGGAACTAGGTATCTGGCATTATGTCGCCTCCCTTTACATTTATGTCTAATTAAGCTGCATCTTTACTGGTTACTTCTTTACACTATACATTTTTATAGTAACTGCGACTGATTTGTTTTCACGGAAAAAGCGCAAATATGATTTTTTCAAAGTTGGCATTGAAGTGAGTTGTAGCCAAGAAGGGATCCCTTATCCTTCCTCATGCTCAGTAATTAACAGAAGCACTTGTCCATTACTTTTTAATGCTCAATTAAAATCATATTCTGCTTTTGCACTGCTCCTTGGAGCATTTTTTACTAGTCCTTCTATTTTTCCATATTCCACTGGGATACTGCACAACTTGTTTTGTATTTTATATATAGAAATAAAAAATGTTCCCGGGATAAAAAGTTTGTCTTTTGTTTAAAAAAAATTTAAGTTTTTATCTTTAGTAGTTTTCGAGAAAAGTGCTGTGACACAAAATTTTTGTCCGATTTTCAGAATACTCTACAGTACACCTACAGTATGCCATAAAAAAAAATAATTTTTGTGCTATGTTGTGCTTCTTGGTCAGACGAACATTAAAAAAAAAATCATCAAAATTGGATAAGTATTTAGTTAGTTATTGCAAAAAGAAAAATTGAAAAATCCGTGTTTTTGCGGTTTCCTATGCTTAAGCATTATCGCTCAATCATATTATTGTTGCGCGCTGCCGCGTTTACAATGATTCCAACCAATGAGAAAGCGCCATTTCACGGCCAAGTAACCGTTTTCTATATAAGCAGGGGAGTGCGTTGCAGCAAAATGCAGCAGATTTTTAACAGTGTGCATATCCTTGGCGCTATAGTTTACAGGAGTGGTACATTGTTCAAAATTTGAAATTTTGTTGCATCGCCACTGCATCGCTTTGATAGAATATCTCTATTTTGATCGATGAGAATCCTCGATAATGCATTTAAGTAATTGTTTTCTACTTATCTACTATATCGTTTCCGTATATTTATTTTTTCAATCAGCACCAAGGTGCGCACTTTATTAGAAGACGCGCTCTATTAGAGGGCGTATTCTATTAGAATAAATACGGTATATACTTATAGTAAATACACTTTGTTAAAGTACAGGGCCCCAATATTTGACAGGTATGCCAGGCATTTTTGCCATTGATGCCATTGTGCTAAAAACAAAATATAAATAAATGAAAAAAATGGATAAAATATAAATTTGGTATGGTGCAAAAAATTGCCTAATTTAAAATTAAAAATCAAATTTAACAGCCACCAGGGCTAGACACCGTGCATAATTATTCAGTAAATGATTCATTAACACTAGAACGCCCGGAAATTCTACTCAAGTTTGAAAATAATATTTCTCACCAGAATTTTTATTCAAAATTATTTAATTGATGTATTTAACATAAATTTGCGTGGATTAGATTTAAATTATTTCAAGAAAATTTTTCTGGTTCGAATTGAAATTTAGTTACATGATTGGAGTGGAATCGACTCCATCCGGGCGTTCTAGTGTTAAAAAAGGACAAAAATCAGCATGTCAAAAATTTCAAAAAATTCATAATTCGTTAAAAAATTAAGTTAAAAATAAGAGAAAAAAAAAGCATTCTGTATTTTTTTATGCTTAATGGTGTAACTGGTTTTTCTCTCCGATGATCACAAGTACCTTAGATTGATGACTGCCATTCTTTTATTTCATCTTGTAAAAAAACTGTTTAACGTAAAGCTATGAATTTTTGCAGGATTAATTAGCATCGCAAAATCTTTAAAATAAACTTTACCGCAACATTCTATCTGCAATAGAACGTTAGATATACCCATTTATGACCAAGTTTGGAAAATACGCAATTTCAGAAAAACCGCCCAGCGAAATAACGTTTTCTCGATGACTACCCCGGGATAAAAAGTTTGTCTTTTGTTTAAAAAAAAATTAAGTTTTTATCTTTAGTAGTTTTCGAGAAAAGTGCTGTGACACAAAATTTTTGTCCGATTTTCAGAATACTCTACAGTACACCTACAGTATGCCATAAAAAAAATAATTTTTGTGCTATGTTGTGCTTCTTGGTCAGACGAACATTTAAAAAAAAATCATCAAAATTGGATAAGTATTTAGTTAGTTATTGCAAAAAGAAAAATTGAAAAATCCGTGCGCATCATCGCTCAATCATATTATTGTAGCGCGCTGCCGCGCGCACAATGATTTTTCCTATATATTTTTGATACATTAATGAAATTAAAAATAACTTCTGATACAGAATGCAATTTTTTTCAATGTCATAAAATGATTTTTTATAACATACTTACATATTCATTAGCTTCTACCGGAAACTTTTGCATTAAAAGAAAGATGACTGCAACATTTCACTAACGATAATCAATATTATGTATAACTACCCAATTTTTTATCACAGTTTATTGGAAACAATATGGCATTTTTTACAGGGGCCTTCACATAACACAGTCCTAAGAAACTGAAATTTTGCATCTAATACAAAATGATCTCAAAAATGAAACTACAACCAATGAAAAAAGGAGGGTCAAGTAAATCGACGAATCTCTCTTTATAAAATGAAAAAAGAACGCTGGGAGCATTCTACTACAACAGCGTGTATTTTAGGCGTCAAAATTAAATAGAAAGGGATCCGAACGCACATACAATCACCTCATGGAGTTCACGGATGAAAATCTAGGATTAGTTAAATTTCGATTCGCATATTAAAGCCCATTCGGTCTGCCAAGTCAAATCTTGGTGGAAAAGAACTAAAAACACAATTTTAGAGGTTGAATCATAGGTTTAATATTATGTTTTCCCGCTCCCAGTGCGCCATGTTTTTATACTTTTTGGTGCAGAAATGCACAATGATAAAGCTATGTGTCAACCGCTAAAATCGAATTTTTAGGTGTTTTTCATCAAGATGTGACTTGAAAAGACCAATTACGTTTTAATATGTGAATCGAGATTTAATTAGTCATAAATTTCCATCCGTGAACTCGATGAGGTGATTGTCTGTGTGGCTGCTTGCAGGTCTAAAAAGGTTTATGAAAAACTTTTGTCAAAACTTATAAAGAAAGTCAAATTTAAACATCTGTGAAAATAATGAAACTGTAAATTATTAAGAAATATATTTGAATAAATAAAATAAAACATAAACTATGTTCATTTCCTCGTTATAATCCATCTACATGCAAAGATAAAACGATATTGATTTTACAGTTTTGACATTCACTTAACTCAAATATTTACACACACTTTCATTTTTATGATATTAGTAGTTTTAGAATTATAACATTATAAAAATAACGTTGTGTGTGTACTTGTTTTTTCTGTTAAAGAAATCTCTGGAACTATTGAGCCAGTATCAACAGTAATGGTGGTAAATTGGCGATGGCAGTCCTTGTTCCAGCACAGACTACATTTTAAGTCAGTGCCACTATCCCTAATAAGGTGCAAAAGCGAAAAAAACTCTGAAATTGCGAATTTCGTAATATTAAATCATCACTTAAAGGCCTGAAACTTGTCATGGGCTAAATTATAAATTTCAAATCCTCTCTAAGAATAGTTTGTGAAAAATAATAATTCTATAGGGCCAAATCCATGAATAGTGCACTATATATGGCCAAAGGTGCAAGCCACTTTCAATTTTAGACATTTTGTTAAATATTTAGAAAAATACATGGGGAATTTTCTGGAAACTCCAGCTGTGCAACCATAATAGTACAAGTCTTATATTACCGTGACGATTTTTTCCCGAAATTCAACAGGAAACTGTCAACAAATTGAAAAAGAACGAATATTTTTTTCGATAACCCTGACACAACTATTATAGCGAAAGCGTTCAAACTGTAGATTATGATTAAGTGGCTTATTGTTGTAAACTGTGTTCCTTTTTGTGTGGATAACATGTAAACTCCTAAAAAAATTAAGGTTTATTAAAAAAAGTTTTAAAATTTTCCAAGTTTTTTGCTTATAATTTGCAGGGTTCTATATATAAAAAAATTTTCTTTCCATAAAATAAGACAAACACCAGTGTACATAATACGCTGTACTCACAATTAAAAAATAATAATTATTATAGGAAAAATGTGCAGATTTAATAAAAATTTTTCACTGCTCATGCGCCAATGCTTTCAAAATTACATTTGCATATTGTGTTAGTTAAATTTATAGAGCAACGTCTGTAAAAATCTCAAAAACATAGCCATAAAATCCTGAAAGTGATCCTCAATAGAATAAGCTCAAATTCTGTTGTTCCGAAAATGAAGCAAAAAAATGAGGGGGTGTATGAAGGGTTGACATTAATCAATGGGCTTATGGATATAGTACCTATCTTTTTCCTTTATTTTGGGAATAATGGATTTTGAGCTTATTCTATCGACGAACACTTTCAGAATTTTCAAGCGATATTTTTCAGACTCACAAAACTTGCTCTTTACTTTTAGCTAATACAATATACAAATGAAATTTTAATAGATTTGACGCATGCGCCATGAAAAATTATTTAGTAAACCTGCTCGTTTTCCAAACAATTTTTATTATTTTTTTAATTCCGACTACAGGGTATTGTGTATAATATTAATTGTCATATTTTTGGATAAGACCATTATTTTATGATAAGAACTCAGCAAATTATCAGAAAAAAACTTAGAAGAATTTAGGATTGTTTTTATAAAAACCTTAATTTCTCTACGAGTATACATGCTAGACACATAAAAATGAACACAGTTTATTATAATTAGCCACTTAATCATAAACTACAGTTTGAACAGTTTTGCTACATTAGTTTCTACAGAGTTATCCAAAATAAATTCGTTCTTCTTCAATTTATTGACAGTTCCTTATGGAGTTTCGGGAAAACAATTTCCCGGAAATATGTGACCTTTTTTATTATGTTTACACATTTAGAGTTTCAGGAAAATTAATCATGTATTTTTTAGATATTTCACAAAATGTCTAAAATTTCAAGTGGCCTGTCACCTTTGGCCCTGTAGTGTACATATAACCTTAATTTCCATCGTGCTAAATTCATTCATTTTATGTATCGAAATCGAAAAGTCATTACATTATGGCCATTTTGTATGTACAGTCAGTACCGGATATATGGCCACCCGCTTATAAGGTCACCTCGCTTATACGGTCATTTTTCGTAAGTCCGTACTGAGAGAATAGGTATTGTGTGTTAAAATACACCGCCTATATGGTCAGTTTCTAATGGCTTCTATCGGATTTATGGTCATCTTTTGTCTCCCATTTTAAATATCTTATAATTTTATGTTTTTTCCTTCCCTTTTTAGAATGTAAAGTGCCGAATAAATGTATCATTCAACTATCTTCAATTTTCGGCTTCTTTCTATTGGTCACGCGATATTTTTAAATTTTTTAATAGCTTTATAAAGAAGTATATGGACGTACTGAAGGAGGAACATTTTCCTTCTAGTCGGTCAATTTCACAATCTCTGAATCTTCCGTGCCTGTGTTTAAAGCTGCAAGTACGAACTTCCGTATAGTAAAGAAAGACCCTATTCAAAAATTATAGACTGCCGTTCGATCAATTCACGACGAATTGACATAAGCAGTTGTTAACAATAAGGTTGTCACTAATGGGCTTTACCCGCGAGTAGTAACAGTTACGCCTTTGCTGTTATGTACCCTACGAAAAAGATTGCTTATTGGATGAAGGGGAAGTTGTGTTAAAATATTCTTTGTGCATATTGCAGTTACTCTTCTAGATACTCGCAGCTAACGTGACATCGGTAAAGGTTATGGTGAAGCTTCCATACTGAAAATCGTTTCCGATATTTTAAATATAAACACTGATGGAAGCGATAATAATGACAGTGAGTGCGAAGCTGAAGCACAACTGTTTACAAGAAGAAGATTTTAAAGCACAAATTATTCTCAAATTTTTTTTACTAATACCAAATGCACAGACGAGCATTTTAAATAAAAATATTTTAAATAAGAAAACCTGAATAAGAAAAAGAAGCTTTAACAATTATGATAAAAACAAACCTACAAAAAAGATTGTTTTACTACTACGAGTATACTCATCAATTCGAAAATTTAAATGAAAAGCATTCTTTGTTCATAACTGTTTTATTATTAATGATATCTTCATAGCTTATTTGTACATTATTTTACTAATTTCACTAACTTATTAATAATATTTTAGTGCCTAAAGTAAAATTCCTGTTTATACCACTCATAAGGTCATATTTTTTAGGACCGCACAGGTGACCATATATCCGATACTGACTTTATAACAACGCCCAGAAGCAAAATTATGTATTTTTGATGAATATGTAGATTGCGAAAGTAGACTGGCCACGATTTTTTTTTTTTTTTTAATCTTGATGAGTGGAATTACGCAGCTTTTTTCGTCCAAACAATTTACAAACAAAATACACCATCCATCATTCTGTCTGTCTCTACAAATACCGTGTAAAAAAAGACAAATTCTTCTTAAACTACGAGAATTTACTATTATAAAATCACAAACGAAAATATCCTATAAGAGCTTCCAATTTACTCAATATTCCGAAAAGTGTTCTGTTATCTTTATAAACTTCTAAAAACTTTTTATTTTCTAAATTTAATGAAGAATTTATAAAAATAAATTTTTATTAACTGGCCTCGTTTTCGGAAAAGTTTTCAAATTAGCTTCTATAATACATTAATAGGAAATGAATAGGATTTCCCTACTCAGAAAATTCGTTTTTCGGATGCTATCAGACCTCAACTAAATATTTTCAGCAACATAAATGAATTTGTGCATGGAAATGTAACAGAAAAATATTAATTTGAATGTTAATGTTAATTCTTCTACCTCTATTATGTTTGTAAGTTAAACATGTTTAGCTTGAAAATATTTATTTGAAATATCATCGCATGCCGATAACCTTTTCCTAGGCACAGAGCATTTAATAATACACTGAAAAAGCTACCCGGAAACGTTTTCGAAAACTTCAGGCAGCTAATAAAATTTAATTTATTATTATTTTTTTAATTTTCAAAGATAAAATCTTTTGTGAGTTTTCGAAAGATAAAGGAACACTTTTCAGAATCTTGGTTAACTCGGAATAGGTTATTGCAGGTTTCCATTCGTGATTATAGTTTATTTTCGTAAATTAAGAAACATCTGCCTTTTTTTATTTTCTTCTACTTTTTCAAGAAAAAAGTATTGGATTCGGGCGAATTTTCAAATTCCAGTTTTCGAATGGTTAACATGTTTTACCTTCCAGAAAATTCAATAATATGTTTTTACAAAATCTCTGTCTGTGAGTCTGTGTGGCACTCTGTATGTTATAAAAATTTTGTGGACGATCTATCCGAAGACCTAATGCAATATAGGAATTTCCCAAAACTTTCGATTCAATTAGAACGTAGTATAAACTGGAGCTGATTAGTTTTTGGTGTACATTGCCCAACAGATGGCGCTGCTATGTCGCCTTTTTCACAGTTTCAGCAATAGCTATATCTCAAAAACTAATGCACAGAATTTCATTAAAAAAATCAAATTCATATAGCACTTCATATATTATGGTGTCAATTACCTTTTGGTGTAAATCGCTCAACTGGTGAAGTTGCAATGCAGCATTAGTCAAACTATCGCATTAAATCTATCTCAGAAACTAATGTACGAATTTGCATCAAGCTTCAAACTCAGTTAGTCCCTGATATAAATTACATTCTTTAGTTTCCGGAGTAAATCGTTTAATAGTAGTTTTATAGTATTTTGTTAATTTTAGTTTAAAATAATATTTGCTTGAGAATTAGACTGACTAATATCAGATTTATTTTTAACGGTAACTAATTTTGCAGATTTATTATAAATCAATAAAACAGTTGTTTTTCAAAGATTTTGTTTCGTCGAATTTCAACGGGTTTCATCTCCTGTAAATAAATTGCAAATAAATCTATAGAAACATTTACCAAGTTGAAGTGAAAAAGGTATTGAAATATGTTATTTGTACGCGACATAATAAAGCCGGGCGGCACAAATAATAATAATAATAAATTGCACGTGACATCTATGAACAAAATATATTTTCATGATACGTTTTATTAATTTATTACCAAGACAGTGAAAATAACTTTTTCATGTTTCCAATTTTATCTAGCCTTTCTATTTCCAATTTTATCTAAATTATTAATAATACATCTTTATTTCTTATTGTTAGAAAAAATGATTCTGCGACAAATTCCCAGAAAAATAGGCACATAAGTACCACTTGGCATATTTTAACTATTACGCTAGCAAAACGATGAGTTTTCCTAGTATGTATATAATTCTAATTCAGGAAATTTCATATATAATTAAAGTCTAGAATTAGTCTTACGTATATATTCTCTTATTAAAGTTATTAGATATTTCGGTTATTAGATAACTTCTTATTAATGTAAGAAATTAACTTAAATCTAAGCCGTAAACTTAATTTATGCAACAAAATTATCTCAAATGCATATTAAAATCGCTCATAGCATAGTTTAATTCATTTTATTTTATTCGTAATGATTAGCAAATGAAGCATTTCCCCTTCTAGATAGATAAAATGCGAAATAATAAATGGCCCAAATACTAATCATTAGAAATATCGCAGCATAATTGGTTAGATTGCGGCTTGTCAATCTATGTATTGGCTGCCAATTTTCTATTACTTCTGCCAACTTTTCATAACGAATAAATATCGCATTTCTGCAAGGAAAAATCCATATGTAAGTTTAATGTGTGTGTGTGTAGAATGATATATTATCATGATTAAAAATATCCCCTAAATAATAAAAATTATTTTAGAAAACAAAAAATGAAACTGTTTCACAAAATATGTAATATGAACTTTGAAATGTTCAGGTTTACTTAAAAAACGATTAAGATAATCAAATGTACAGGGTGTTTATAAAGTCCCGGACCCATTTTGAAGTTGAATAACTCATAAAATAATAACGATAGATTAAAATTAATAACATAAATGGTTAGATAGACTCAAAAAGTTTCATGACCCTTTGTCAATGAACTTCCACGTGTGCCCCCTTCGTCTCATGGAGAATATCAAGTCGGTAGTCAGTTTCACGCCAGGTAGCGGCAAGCATTTCGGCATCCACAGGGCTATTGCGGTTGTAATTCTGACTTTTAAGTCATCAATGTTCGACACTCTCCTCCTCTAAACATTGTCCTTTACAAATCCCCAAAGGAAAAAGTCCAGCGGTGTTATATCAGATGATCTGGGTGGCCAAGGAATTGGACCTCCTCGCCCAATCCATCTTCCTGGAAAATGGTCATTCAAAGAAGTACGAACGATGGTACTGCAATGAGGTGGTGCACCATCTTGTTGCAAAAAGACATGTGGCTGAAGCTCTTCTAGTTGTGGAAATAGGAAGTTTTCCAACATGTCGGCTGATGGCAAGTATACGACTGATGAGACCGTTTTTTCTGTAAAAAAAGAACCATTTTCCAGGAAGATGGATTGGGCGAAGAGGTCCAATTCCTTGGCCGCCCAGATCACCTGATATAACGCCGCTGGATTTTTTCCTTTCGGGATTTGTAAAGGATGATGTTTATAGGTGAAGAGTGTCGAACTTTGATGACTTAAAAGCCAGAATTACAACCGCAATAGCCTCTTTGGATGCCGACATGCTTGCCGCTACCTGGCTTAGAATTGACTATCGACTTCATATTCTCTGTGCGACTAAGGGGGCACACGTGGAAGTTCATTGACAAAGGTCATGAAACTTTTTGAGTCTATCTAACCATTTATGTTAATAATTTTAATCTATCTTTATAATTTTATGAGTTATTCAACTTCAAAATGGGTCCGGGACTTTATAAACACCCTGTACATTTGATTAACTTAATCGCTTTTTAAGTAAACCTGAACATTTTAAAGTTCATATTACATATTTTGTGATACAGTTTCATTTTTTGTTTTCTAAAATAATTTTTATTAACATCAAAATGGGTCCGGGACTTAATAAACACCCTGTATATGTTAATAGTTAATTTTATTTTAAAAACATCTTAGTATTTTCAAGCCTTTAGTCAGACTCTTTCTCACAGAATATTTTCTTTATTTATACAAATACATGATTCCGTTTTCAAATTGAAAGAGACTTGTGGCTTGGAGATTGAATTAGTAGTATTTTAGGTGAACGGGAAAAAATATTTAATTGTTGTACCATAAATTTTAATACGTAATTTTCTGAAATTGTTATGATTTATTTTCAGTATGTATGTATATCCATAAGATTGGTATATTACACGATAGGGAATCATTACACACTTAATTGTTTTTGCATAGGATTTCTATGGATTCTCTGATAATAATTATCAGAGAATTCATAGAAATCCTTTGCAAAAACAATCAAGTGTGTAATGATATTGCCTATCATACCACGAGTCTCGTTCATTTTCAAAACTGTTAAAGGCTTGAAAGTGCTTAGTCTTTTTTAAATAACGTTTTATTAGCATCTATATTTGATTATTTTAATCGCGTTTTAAGAAAATCTGAACATTTTAAAGTTTATATTACATATTTTGTATTAAAAGCAAGGGGAAAATTTCCTTCCTTCATGTATTTTTATATTTATTTGTAACTGTTTCGTTGTCAGTCAGGTTTGGGTCGAGTTTATTTTAATTTATTTACATTCGGATCGTTTCTGAAAGAGATTTGAGTCATGTGAATTGAACCAATATTTCAAAAACTACTATTTTTTTCAAATGCTAAAAAAATACATATTTAAACTCTTATTATTACTATACAGATCAATCAAAAATTCAATTTCGTTTTCCGCCAAAAATCTGAGTTTCGGCGAAAATGATGACGAAAATTCGACCAGGACAGAAAAGATGTGTATTCGAAAAATCTCATAACTTGCATCGGGAATTTTGAGCATCTCTGATTTGACGTGTATCGGCTCAAATGACACCCTTTTTAGATGCGTTCGTAGTTATGTAAAAGAACTTATATTTGTCATTCAGTCCGTCCAATCGTCTGTCCGTGCGTTTGTCTGTCCGTCCGCTCGCATTATGCGTTTTATTGACTTGTTAGTGATTTTGACTGATTTATTATTGATTTGTTTTGCGTTTTATTGATTTGTTTGAACTAAAACAGCGAAAAGACCTTTTTCATGTTTCCAATTTTTCTAGCCCTCTAAATTAATAGTAATGCATCGTTATTTCATATTACTAGAAAAATGATTCTCCGAGAAACTTTAATAAAAATAGGCATTTAGCCTATACTACCTATTACGTGAACAAAGTCACGAGTTTTGCTAGTAAATGTAAAATTGCAATCCAGGAATTTCCATTAATAATTAACGTCCAGATTTAATCTTAAATATATATTCTCTTATTAAGATTATTAGGTATTTCAAGTAAGAAATTAGCTAACATCCAAGACGTGTCTCTAACAGGGCCCGATTATGACTAATTGGGGCCCTGGGCAAAAGTAAATTAGTGAATCCCCTTTTGAATCATTGCAAAGTTATTCAAATAGAACTGATAATCATTTATATATATATGCGTAAGACATAAACTTATTTTCGTACCTTAGATATAAATAGAAGAAAATTCTTAGCTCCGTCAATTCTAAATCAAATACCTTAATTAATAATTTGTCATATTACTTAAAGATGAATTAAATAACTTCAACATAATGAAAGAATTGAAATTGGAAAAATAAAGTAAATATTTTATAATTTAATGTATGGATTTGGGGGGGGGGGCTCTTAAGGTCCGGGGCCCATGGGCAATGTCCCGATTTGCCCATATGGTAATAAAAGCCTGGTCTGTAAACTTAATTTACGTAACAAAATGATCTCAAATGCATATTAAAATCTTTCTCAGCACATTTTCATTCATTTCATTTCATTCGCAACTATTAGCAAATAAAGTATTTTTCTATCGAGACAGATAAAATGCGAAATAATAAATGACCCAAATATTACTCATCAGAAATATTGCAGCATAACGTTTAGATTGTGGCTTGTCAATCAATATACTGGATGACAATTTCGTATTCTTCCGACATCTTTTCACAATCAATAAATACCACATTTTTGCAAGGAAAATTACATACGTAAATTTAGTGTGTGTGAGTATGTAGAATGGTACATCCACATGATTAAAAATATCTCCTAAATATTGAATGATATGAAAAAACAAAAAATATAACGGTTTCGTTTTTGATCAGGTTCGGTTCGAGTTGACTTTAATTTATTCATGTTTGGATCCGTTCTGGTTGAGATTTGAGTCCTGAATTTGAATTGACCTAATTATATACACTCGAGTCTCTCTATAACGAAACTCCATCCAACGAATTTCTCTATTTAACGAATTTTTTATAGGAACGGTTCATTTTTTTTCATGATTACATTAAAAATAATCTCCATATAGCGAAATATATATCTCCATTCAACGAATTTTTTTGAAAATGTTCTATCATAAGTTCAGAAAACACTTCAAGTTATTAGTAGAATATTTTTTTTTCGTTAATTTCTGGTTTATATTTCATAGCTACATTCCTCTACCTTATTCCTCATGTCCAAAAAAAGGCATTCTGTTTATGCCGGCCAATTAGCTACGCTTGGAATATAGACATTAATGGGTGGGATACTCTCCGTGGAGGTCTTTCTAAGGGAACCTAAACTGGATTTACGCAAGGATCGAAGAAAACCACGGAAAACTCCGAATGGTTAGGCCTTCGGTCGCGATTGAGTTCGAACCCAGCACCTACCGTCTACCAGTTTCGAGGTCAGAACCTCGCGGTCACGGATGCCCCCACCCCTCCCCCAAGAAAAACATATTTTTGCATGGTTACACTTGACTTTGTTTTAGCCAAGATGAACATGCGTTCTTGGAAAAGATTGAAATATTTGCTAGCTTGTGGGGAGATCTGCAACTATCACAAAGCTTCCTAAAAGATAAAACTATTCCATTATTGTCTTTAAAATGGTGTTTGTTTCTTGGTTTGGATAGTAAAGCAGAAATAAGGGGGAATTGCAGAAAAGGTCGTATTTCAGATGGTTTTCATCTACCTAAATTAACTCTCATTACTTTTAGAGTTCAGAGAGGATGTTTGTTGTTTGTGGCGACTCGGAGCATTTTTTATTGTGAGAGATCATTTGAATGAAGAATTGTTACTAAATATCATCTTTGCTGGTGATATCTTCTACCTCATTTGTATAAAATCGCTTCTGGTTTAAACACAACTCTCTCTGATAAAGTAATAATTTTGAAAATAATCAATAAGACACTGCGAAAAAAAAAAAAGTGCCGAAGATGTTTGAGATTCTGAAAAAAATTCCGTTAAATATTTCAAAAACAATTCTGTTTCAAAATTTAAACAATAAATAAAAAAATTTTGCCGTTCTCTATTCAACGAATTTTTTGTCTGAACGATGGATTCCGTTATATAGAGACTCGACTGTATATAAAACCCCTCCGTGTATAACAATTCCGGGGTCAACCCATCCACGAGAAAAAGAAACTGCGACCACGTTAGGCTTAAGTATTCTGAGTAGTTCACAAATATTCGAATTGTTCAATTTATGGGAATATACGTGTAAAAGATTTATCCATTACTCATTTTCTTTAAAAACTACAAAAACTATCTAATAATAATGTTTCAGTTCTTAATAAAACAACCAGAAATAACGAGTAAAACAAGCAATAAATTACAAAAAAACAAACGATGTTAGCAAATTAAAGCTGTTGCCATTCAAGTATGATAAATTCTAAATCTATAAAAAATATTATGAAAAGTTACCTCCCATTTCAAAGGCCTATTTCCTGACCAATGAAAACGTTCCACAGTCATAATGGAGCGTTCTCATTGGTCAGATTTACATTTCGAGTTGTAAATGACGTCATTACATTTTACTTTGAAATCTTTTCACGATTTCAAAAACAATATTTAATTAAAACTTTTTATTTAAGGAAAGTGAAGGTGCGTTTTAAATGCAATATCGTTAGAATTTTTATATTCGGATTGCTTTAATTTTTTTTTTTTTTGTGTGTGTGTGAATGACTCTTGAGAATGACTCCATTGTTACATCATGACTGGACGTGTTCGGCGGCTACGCTCAGGAGACAAGGACATGGAGTGATCTTAATCGCGTTTCAGTACCGTTCAGTACCGCTACTATGCGTTCAGGAACAGATTAAGAACAGACCAAGGATTTGATTAACTATGGTGCTAATTATAAAGATAATCTGTTACAAACAAAGGTGAGCTTCATAGCCGAATGCATAGAACATTGAGCTCAAAACCAGAGATTGTGGGCTCGAATCCTTCGCACCTAAAAACTGTGTTTATGATTTTTTTAAAAATTATTATTGGTTGCTTTATATTAATAAGTAAAACATTTTTATTAAAGTTAACTTTTTATGTTAATAATACAAAAACACATGTATTTCTATTATAATAATAAAATAGTCTTTTATAATTGATTTTTTGCCTTATTCTTTTATAATTTATGTATCTATTATTTGTTCATTACAATCCCCCCATCCACCAGATAGTTTTCTTATAGTTTTGAATGCATATTACTGTTGAATTTTTTTTTAGATGCCTCCCCCCCCCCAATGTTTTTCAAAATTGTTTAAGCCTAAAGTGTCTATGATTGACCACAGTTGTTGTAATTTTTTATCATCCTTTTAAAAATGCAAACACGTCATTTTGACGGGCTGTCTTCTAGTATTTGAAAAATATCATAAAAATATTTTTTTCAAATGTTAAAAAACTAGATATTTGAACTTTTATTATTATTTATCAGATCTATAAAAAATTCGGCTTAGTTTTCCATGCAAAAACTGAGTTTCGGTAAAAATTCGACCAAGACGGGAACGATCTGTATTCTGAATTTCATTTCTTGCTTCGGGAATTTTTAGCATCTTTGATTTGACCTGTATTGGCTCAAATGACATACTTTTTACGTACGTTCGTAATTATGTTAATACGTAGCGCATATTCGTCGTTCAGTCCGTCTGTCTGTCCCTTCGTCTGCATGATACGTTTTATTTATTTGTTACTAAGACAACAAAAATACCTTTCTCATGTTTTCAATTTTATTTATCACTCTAAGTTAATAATAATGCATCATTATTTCCAGGGGTGGGAAAATACATCATTTTGCTCGCCAGTGGCGAGTTAATTTTCTAACGAGGTGAGTGCATTTTTAGTTTTTGAAAAACTGTACGCAATAGAGATATAATCAGAGAAATTTCCAAATTATTACAGTGTAAATATGATACTGTGACGTCGTAACTAAATATACTCCGACTCTCTGCACAATTTCACAATTCACTTTAATAAAACCAACACACAGCGTACACGATGAAAACTATATACATAACCACACTGCGCTATTTACAATTATGTACAGTTAATTTACACATATATCCATTAGGAAAATGCACTTGAAAATATACAGCCCCTTCCGGGCATGAGCTTTCGATGACCCTTTTCCGATGTTCTTTAAAACCTGAGCCATACACGGCTCACACCCGAGCCCGCCGAAAAAAAAGTTCTTTCTTTGCTGCGCACCAGGCAACAACTCAACTCCTTTCGTTTCAGTTCCATTTCAAACAGAAAAGTTATTTTCAAAAAGTCTCTTTCAAAATGAAAAAATCACGGAGCGGACAGTTTTCAGACCTCATGGCACTAGGCATGGAACGTCATCGCAGACTTATTGACGTCGACATCACGGAGCCGGCCGATATCACAGCTCCTTCCCCCTAAAGAGATTTTCATAGGGTGCATACACCTATGAAAATTGAAGATTGGGAAGACGGCATTAAGCCCCTCGTCACTCCCGACACGCCAAACCTGTGAGGTCACAATACCAGAACACTATTAAAATAAATGCATATTAATAATTAAAAAAACTTATGATTAAAATTCACTAAACACAATGAGCTACTCATCTGAGATATCCATCTGAGCCGAAAGAATGGTACAGTACTATTCTCGAATATGCAACATAAAGTTCTATACTAAATAATACACAAAATTAATACAATTAAATAAAATTCAATATATGTAAAATAAATATAAATGAGTGAATTCAATGATTGGATTTTAATATTTACAAACACCATTACTCAGTTCTACTCAGTCCATCGGCATTCCCGTGAAGCCTTCCTGGTCTGTGCTTAACCTCAAAATTGTATGTCTTTAAATATAATGCCCACCTAGTCAATCTAGCATTTTCCCCATCATTGTTTTAAGATAGGTCAAAGGATTGTGGTCTGTTTGTATAACAAACCACTGCCCATCCAGATGATGATTCAGCTTTATAAGATTATATACAATCGCTGCTAATTCGCGTTCAATAGTGCTGTAGTTCTGCCCTGCTTTAGAAAATTTCTTACTTAAATATAAAATGGGATGCTGTTCCCCATCACGAATCTGTGACAGAACTATACCAGCACCATATAAACTTGCGTCGGTCTGCACAATAAACTCTTGGCTATAATCGGGGGCATATAAAACAGGACTCTGGGTTAAACTCCTTTTTAATTCCTGAAATGCTTTTCACATTCCTCATTCCACTCTATCTTTTCTTTTTTTTACTTTCCCTTTCAAGATATTAGTCAGGGGAACCGCGATCATTGCATAATCTTTTATATAACGAGAATAGTAGCCCGTGATTCCCAGAAATGACCTTACTTGTGTTTTAGTTGAGGGTGTTGGAAAATCTAAAATTGCTTTAATTTTTACGTCACTGGGGGACCTCTTTCCCGAACCTACCTCATGACCTAAAAACTTCACACTGTCTTGTACAAATCTGCATTTTGTGGGTTTCACTGTTAAACCGGCCTCTAATAAGCGCTTTAGGACCTCGGCTATATCCTTCATGTGACTTTCCCAAGTAAGTGAAAACACCGCAATATCATCAATATACGGCAAGGCAAATGATTCCAGACCACCCAGAACCATAGAAATTAATTTATAGAAGTAGAAAGGAGCGTTCACGAGACCAAACATCATGACTTTAGGCAAAAATACCCCAAATGGTGTCACAAATGCAGCGTACCTTTGGGCCCTTTTGGTCAGTGGTATTTGGAAATAACCTTTGGTTAAATCCATCACCGTAATAAAGGTCGCAGAACTTACCTTTTCTACTACCTCCTCTATATTCGGGAGTGGGAAAAATTCCGTTCGAGTCTTGGAATTTAGTATCCTATAGTCCACACAAGGACGAGGATCTTTTCCAGGAACTTCTACCAAAATCATGGGAGACGTAAAATCGGACTGCCCTACCTCAACTACTCCTAAGTCTAATAATCTTCTTATTTCCTCCCTCAAAATTTCTGTCTGCCTTGGCGACATTCTATAAGATTTGGCTCTCACCGCCGTTTCATCGACTAATTCTATATCCTTCTCCACTAAATAAGTACGTCCTGGTTCTGAAGAAAACACTTTCTTATTTCGCTCTATGATTTCCTTAAAATTATTAATTTGAATTTCTGTCACTCTTTTCTCTAGCCCACTGTTGTCCACGATTTCCCAAAAATCAATTTGTGTGGGGTTTAGCATGGGGTACGGTATTTCGGCATCTTCTTCCACCTCTTCCGAATCGATATCAATTACCAGATTAACAAATTCCGGCCGCTTATAATAAGGTTTCAATAAATTAACGTGGTAGATTGTCGCTTTATTTCGCTTCTCTGGTAAGTCAACGGTGTAATTCGTTTCTGAAATTACTCCCGTGACCGTACCTGGCCCGATCCAATTTACAGCCATCTTATGAGATTTAGAGGTTGCCAAAACTAACACCTGGTCCCCAACCTTGAACTTTCTTCTCACTGCATTCCGGTCATACCATAACTTTCGCTTGTCTTGGCATTCCTCAATGCGCTTGACTGCCAACTCCTGACATCTTTTCAACCTATTTGTCAGATTCAAAATCATTTACCTCAACAGTTTCTAACCAGTATTCTAAATACGCTCTTAATTCATAAACAAGCTCAGTCCATAACGCACCTGCCTTCCTTTGATGAGTCTCAAATTTTGTTTTCAGGGCCCCTGCTCCTAATCTGAATCTCTTTAACAAAACATTCTTGATATGCTGGTAATCATCTTTTTTTTCTAAGGGTTCTTTTACAATAATTTCAGCTACCTCTACAGGTAACAAAGGTATAAGTTGGGAAACGTAATTTAATTCTCCTAAATTCTCTTTTGACGCCTGACTTTCAAAAATCATAAAAAACAAGGTAGTATCAATTAATTTAGGGTCAAATTTTGGAACTAAATCCTTTAAACTCACTCTTTTATCCTTATTTTCAGCCGTTACAGAATCAGGGGAAACTAAGGAGTTACTATCTGCACTGCATTGTAGTCGCAGCTTCTCTAATTCCAATTGTCTATCTTTCTCTCTTTCTAACCTTTTCTGTTCCGCTAATTTATTTAATTTTTCCTGTTCTGCTAATTTTTCCCTTTCTTCTAAAATCCCTTCTAACATATCTTTTGCAATTTGTTCATCATAATCAGAAGCTTTCAAAATTGCCTGAATTAAAGGCACTTTTTTAATGTCAGCAGATATTTCGGTATCAAATTCTGCTGCGAGCAAAAGCAATACATCTTTATTTTGCCTATTCAAGAATGAAGCCATAATCAAACTCAGAAAAATATCTCAGTACAAAAAAGTAAATACAATTACAAAATATTTCTATAACTTTCCTGGACACAATAGCATTAAAATACCAAAGAAAAACAAGATTTTTTTTTCAACTGAGTAACACTTTTCTCTAATCACAGTAAATAATTAAAACCGTAACTAAAGTATTCATAAAAAATGCACAATAAAATAATAAAGACTCAGTACATTCCTTTACTTTATGAAATCACATTGCTTTAATGCACTACGAAAAAGTCAATAGTAATTTCAGTAACTTCAACTTGCTAATTTAATAAACTTAACACTAACTTAAACATTTAAGTTCATTACCGTACTACTTGTACAATGAAAATTACTTTACTCTTTATGCAAAAAATAAAAATGTATTTAAAATACTTAATATATTCTACTTTTATACTTCTTATTTTGTTTTACTTTTAAAACAAAACAGCAATTAGCAAATAATAATAATAATAATAAATCACGAAAATACTCTTGTGCAATAACCTTAAAAAAAAAGAAAACAAAACGAAACACGCTATTTGAATTTTCTAACATTTAAGCGTATGGCATTGAGACCTCCCCAAAATTCAGCGCGCAAGAGAAACAATAGGGAGTCACCGTTCGATTCTTTAATATTCCGAGCTGAAATTCACAATCTTCGAATGCTGATTTCAATGACCGACACAGCTTTTCAGTCCACATTCAAAATAATACAGGAGAGACGATGAGTTTTCAGTCCACATTCAAAATAATACAGGAGAGATGATGAGTTCGCGGAACTTTTGATTTCAGTTCCTGTATCCCACAGCAAGCCACCAATAATTTTATATATTACTAGCTGTGACGTCGTAACTAAATATACTCCGACTCTCTGTACAATTTCACAATTCACTTTAATAAAACCAACACACAGAGTGCACGATGAAAACTATATACATAACCACACTGCGCTATTTACAATTATGTACAGTTAATTTACACATATATCCATTAGGAAAATGCACTTGAAAATATACAGCCCCTTCCGGGCATGAGCTTTCGAACACCCTTTTCCGATGTTCTTTAAAACCTGAACCATACATGGCTCACACCCGAGCACGCCGAAAAAAACGTTCTTTCTTTGCTGCGCACCAGGCAACAACTCGACTCCTTTCGTTTCAGTTCCATTTCAAACAGAAAAGTTACTTTCAAAAAGTCTCTTTTAAAATGAAAAAATCACGGAGCGGACAGTTTTCAGACCTCATGGCACTAGGCATGGAACGTCATCGCAGACTTATTGACGTCGACATCACGGAGCCGGCCGATATCACAATACCAAGTTCTATCTTATATTAAGCTTACCTCTGTTGCATATATTTCTTAATTTTATATGAAAAAAAAGAGAATTACGAAAATGTATAGTTGTAATTGTAATTTCGTGTGGGATTTTGTCATAACTATTTTCAACTGCTTGTGTATTGCATCTTATAGGCTAGTGAAATAAATCCTTGGCTGGTAAGATTTTTGAAAAATACCCCACCCCTTGTTATTTCTTATTAATAAAAAAATGATTCTCCGAAAAATTCTAATAAAAATAGGCATTGGCATATCCCAACTATTCGCCGAGCAAAACCGCGAGTCTTGCTAATATGTTTATAAGTCCGGAAATTTCATAAATAATTAAAGCCTAGAATTAGTCTTATGCATATAGTCTCTTATTAAAGTTATTAAATATTTCAAGGAAGAAATTGACTTACATTCAAGGCATGTTTATAAATTTAATTTAAGTAACAAAATGATCTCAAATGTATATTAAAATCATTCTTGGCACATTTTATTTCATTCGCAGTGATTAGTAAATGAAGTATTTTTCTGACTAGACAGATGTGAAAAGATAAATGATCCAAATACTACTCATCAGAAATATTGAAGCATAATTCGATAGATTGTGACTTGTCAATCTGCATATTGCATGGCATTTTTTATTTCTTCTGCTAACTTTTCATAATGAATAAATACTTCTGAAAAAAATATTCTATGTATATAAGTATGTGTGGAATGATATATTAACATGATCAAAAGTATTCCCTAAATAAAGAATGACATGAAAAAAACAAAAAATGTAACTGTTTCGTTCTCGGTCAGGTTTGGATAGGGTTGGCTTTAATTTATTGCAGTTCGGATCCTTTCTGGTTGAGATTTGAGCTATGTAAATTGTATTCGAATTGAATTTGTATTTCAAAACTAATAATATTTTTTAATGAAAAAAAAAACATGCATATTTGAACTTTCATTGTTATTATACAGATGAACAAAAAATTCAGTTTCGTTTTCGGACCAAAAGTTTCAGCGAAAATTTGCCCGGACTAAAACGATCTGTATTCCGAAAATCTCATTTCAATTTAATATTTTATTTAAGCTGTATCAGCTCAAATGACGCACTGTTTAGACGCGGTCGTAAATTATAACTGCATAAAATATGGAATGATTATCTTGCATTTTGGGTTATGATTAAAATGTTTTGGTTTTGGATCGGTTTAAAGGGTTATGTACATAGAATTTCCAGATTCAGATTCAGGTATAATAAGGCTCTTGCTAAAACAAAACCCATCGGATATATTGTAACATAATTCGATGTATTGCAGCTTGTTAATCTATATTATATAACAGTTTAATATTATTTTACCCAACTTTTGATGTCATTATTACAGTTACGGAAAGAGAATTGCGTATTCAGTTTTATGTGTGTGCAATAATGATTTGAAAAAAAATAGCAACTTTTGAAAAAAAAAAAAGTTTTTTCTTTTTCTTTTTTTAAGAAAGACATACATTTTATTTTATATCATAATTGTATATATAAGGCAAATAACTATATATCAGTATTGAACACTTTCAGAACATTTTTTTGTCGTGCCACTCTTAATTTTAGTGACTACGAACACAACGTGTTCAGACTTCGATTATCTTTTTCTGGCACGGCTGTGGAGCAAAAAATTCCTCTTTAAGCATTTTCGCAGAAAAGTTTTTTTTTTTTTTTGTGAAAGAAAGAAAGAGTCTAAGATGCACCGTTAAACTGTCCCAATAGTAAACACCAGCCTTTCCAATTCTGAGCAGATATCTGTTCCAGTATTGAACACCTATATGTTACAGTAGTAAGCAATAATCTACTTCGGTAGTGAACACCTGCCTGTTCAAATATTGGACACATTTTATATTTTACAGAAAATATCAAATTAAAGGCCATATATTTTACCAACAAAAAGATATGATAAAATATTAAAAATAAGTAAAATGTTTTTTTTTTTTTTTTCTTGAGAAAGCGAGAACTTTTTGAATTTAGAATTAAACTGTGCTGTCGTCGGCAAAAACCAAAGTTCCGACGGGTTCCTTTATTTCCCAGGTAAAATACCAGTTTTTTTTTTTTATAGAAAAATAAATCTAGTTCAAACGTGCGAAATTTCGATAAATTTAATGAGAAATTTTCTGTCAGAAAATACTGGTATCGAAGAATGTCCTGGTCATGAAATTCCAGGACCCGCACAAACCCTCAAAACATTCTGCTTCACAGAGGTCCTCATAGGATAGTATGCTATGGAGCTCCTCGAAACATTTAAACAAATTTTCCTCGTCAATATCGCTTTCTGAGCTGTTTAAGAGAAAATAATCAAATTCCTTCACAAAATGCATTAGACAATTTTAGCTCTGTTCAGTTATCCATAAAATAAGTTCACCCGACACAGTTTCCTTCTTCATCTGTAGCACAATATTCATAATAGTGTCCCATTTCATCAAGATCCCAGATTTTGACAGAGCTGCCTGCCACTGGCTGTGATACATCGCGGTACCATTAGTGGACGTACACCCTTAAGAAATACATCATAACAATGCAATATTTAAAAATAAATATCATAAACGAATTTTGAAAATTTCTTTTAGTCAGATTAAAATCAAATGTGCCAAAAAAATTGCTTAAACGCGGGCTACAAAGGTAAAAACTTTTATCTTACTCCAAACTACAAAAATTATGATAAAATAGCTGAAAAGTCGCATTGTTGTATTTGTAATCACCTTTGTCCGAAACTGGTGGCTTGAAATTTATGTAGTAAAAGGCTTTGTCACTAGAATGCTAAATGATTAAACATCTAAAAAGCTCAAATCTTTTCGCAACAAAGCGCATTTTGTAGGTTTAAATGTAAAAGGGCTGATTGCTGGTAGAGTGTCCACCACAAGTATCGTTACTCTTTTTAAGAAAAAAATCACGTAACACTAAATCATGTAGTCTTAAAGATTTGCTTGAATAATATAATTTAAGGAATGGACATGGTGTTAAGTGAATATTGTAATGTTTTGTGCATAACTCTTTATTCAATTACGACAAAATGGAATCCGATAAGGACTAAAAGTTCCCTTCCATGAGTTACAAGAGGTAAAATATCTAGAATTTGCAGATTTGTTTCAAGAGACCATTTATTTTCGGTTAATGTTCTTTCTAACGTTAAAAGAACCATAACATTCCATGAAATCCTAAGTGCTAGACAGCATTGTGACGCTGAAGTGGTAATAACTTTCAGATGCTTGAAATCAGCGCCAATTTCTTAAAAATCGTCTTGAGCCTCGAACTCCATACGTGCTAAATTACAAGGAGCCAATAAGGTTATTGCTTTGCATCGTCCAAATTCTCCTCAGTATGACAAGATCTTACAAAACGAAAGGTTTGCAAGGAACGAACCCTGATATTCTGACGAGCGTTTACCCAATACGTCCTATAAGGATATAGACGTGTTGGTTTAACATAGTTTTCCTACCCGTTACATATGTTATGCTTTTATAACTCTGTGTGCAGTGCTTTTACCATAAACAAATGTAGGTTGATGTTTAAGAGAATTAAAAGAATTAAAAAAAAAGAATAAAAGGATTAAAAAAGGGATTTATATTATAAAGTTAAATGCGGTCATGGTTCTCACTGCCGCTCGCCATTGCGCCAAATCACGGCAGAATGCTTCATTTGGTGAATAAATGAACAATCAGATTCGCCAAATTGCGAGTGAGTTTTGTGTGTGTGTGTGTAAATACAGTAGCGATTCTTATTTGCGTTGTTGAACGATTCTTATCGGTTTAACTATTAAATCACATTGTGGCGTTTACGTTGCTCTCTATATAAAGATACTGCCTAAGAACCAATTTAGTTTAGCAATAGCCAAAGTCAAAGGAAGGATTATGCGATAAGTATTTCTCAATTGTTAGTTAATCAATAACTATGCACTCCCTTCACCTGGATAAAAACAAAAAAAAAATACTCGAATCAAGCGCCAAATAGAGGAATGTTTTGCTACTTTTGAAATTAGCCGTCTGCTATGTATTTATGCAAAATATTATTGACCGGCCACTTTTTTCTATCGGTTAGAGTCGAAATATCATAACAATTTTTAGTATATATTTTCACAATTGCAAATCAAAGATAGCTATTTTAATTTTTTATTTACACTGCTAAAAGAATGTCTGAAAGTTTTGTCTATTTATGAGACATTTAGAATATACTACTTTATTTTTAACTTTCTTTTTTTTTACTTTGTGTAGTATACAGTCAAATTTCTATTTTATAAACAATTGCAAAAAAATTTATTTATTTCAAATCATGTTGAAAAAAAGAGATACAGTAAAGGATTAAACATATAGTTTGCAACGTTTTACGTCAAATGTACTCTGCTAGCATTTTTTTTTAATTTGGCTACTGTTTGTTATTTCTTATTCGCCAAATCACTAATGTTGGTCAAAAACCAGTGAGAATCCTGAATGCTACACAATATAAAATGTATAAAAATTTTTTATCTTATATGCAATCTAACGGGATCAAATTCTAACTCAGTGAGATATTTAGATTTGATATTAAACAATTAATTTGAAATTGGGTAAAGTCGTTCTTTTCATCACAGTTTTTCAAATAAAACTTTTTTTCCAAATATCGAAAGCTGATGCTTGGAAATTCAATTGAATACGATTACTAAGTTTATCTATTCTCACAGGGATGGTCTACATACGAGCATACTCAGAAATATCTGAAAAAAATTACAGAATGCTCTTTTCATAACGATATATTTGTTTATCAAAGAAATTTCGGCGGAACCTGGATCGAGCGTTCGTAAAAAAATAATGAAATTTTCGTTTATTTGTCGCTTTATCACCGATTGACAGTGAAACAGAATTTCAAAAATACTCTTTTATGCCGATTACTCTTTAACCTCTTCACTACGAAAGTCGTTTATTTAATTTTTAATCTTTTATCACCGGTTTTTATAATAATTTTTTTAAATTGAATTATAAAAATACTCTGATTAAATAAGATAAAATTTAAAGCAATTTTCAGATGAAATAAAATCGTTTGCTTTTGGCAAAGAAAAATCCTGTCTGCCAAACCGCATGTCGTTTCCATATTTTCGCGCCAAATATTCAAAATATTTTATTTTTTACGGCCTTTCTATTTAAATTCCGCCGCTAAATTTAAAGGATCCTTTATTACATGTGTAAGTAGCTCCCCAACTAGCATTTTGTTTTCAACATATTCTGAGTATAACCAGTAAGGAAACTTTCCTTGTCAGGGAGATACTCACAGCTGATTTATAAACTGTTGTTACACGAAACAGTTCAATGAAGAATGTACAACTGCTATTTATAGAAGTTACAAATGGATCATTTTCCAACATTTGATGTTTCTACTGAGTATGTATACACTAAAACATATTATAATCAATTATAGGAGTGTAAACACGATTCTTAATATTTTTTTGGTTTTGTTTTGTTTCTAAGTATATATTATAATAAAGTATACGCTTAATGTTTTTAAATCTTAATAAAAATGTAAAATAAAAACTTCAAATCCATCTTTAATTTGATCATGTATTTTAAAATATATAAGTGGAAAGAGTAATTTGGTCTGTTTCATATTTTTCTTCTATGCATAGAAAATACACAGATAGATGAAAACACGTATAATTATAGATAAATATAATGATAATTTATGAATTTTCAATAAAACTTGATTATCTGTATTCATCGCATATATATATATATATATATATATATATATATATATATATATGTGTGTGTGTGTAAATATATTCAAGCATATATTTACATATGCGTGTACATAGTTAAGACCGCCCCAAAAATATTTTCCTTTGTTCGTTTCCATAAGACATTATAGTAAATTGAACTATTTTTCCTGTCTAGACAGATGAAATGTGATATGATAAATGACCCAAATACAGCTCACCAGATATATTGTAGCATAATTGGATGGATTATGGTTTGCCAATCTATATTAAAGGGCTTATTTGTATTCCTTCTGTCAACTTATCGCAATTATTAGCGCATTTCCGAAGGAAAAATTTCATAAATGTTTGATAGTGGATTGTATGATGCATAAATATAATTAAAAATTGTGATGAAAAAGAAGGTTATGACAAATTTATTTTAATTTTTAAAATTATAAAAGCGTTTTCTTTCTTCAGCATATGTGGCTCAATCAAATATCTCTACATTAAAGATAAGTTAATAAGTTTGTTTATTTTTACTTTCATATTTTTACAAGAAGAAAGTATTGGGATTCGTGAAAAAAATCGACTTTCGGTTTTCGATGAATTTATACATTTTATAAGGATCTGAACACGATATGACTGTGTTTAGAAAATGTCTGTTTTGAGAGTATGTCTGTATGTGACAAAAATTTTGCGGGCGCTCTGCCTGAAGAACTAATACACAAATTTAATTAAAAATTAGATTCAATCAGACCTTCTCTCTTAAAATGTCAGACAAAAAGTAACTCAAGTTGAACTGAAATTCGCTCATCTCACGTTTTGAAAGGCAGCTTTTTAAAAAGAGTTGAAACAACTCGAGTAGGGAGTTGTTTGTGAGCAATTTAAATCAAGATGAGTAGTTTGAATGAAGCAAATGAAATCAAGACGAGTAAAACTTTTAAAAACAACTGATTCAGGATTCAATAAATTACGGCTCTTTCCTGAGAAGCCAAATCCACTCTTTCGTTTTAAGAGTGTTGATATAATTTGGTATTGATTATTTTTTGGCATAAATTGCCCAACAGTTGGCGCTGCTATGCATTCAGTAAATCTTTACCTTTAGAATCTGTGTGAAGATTCTAATAAATCCTGAATAAGATCAAAATTAAGTCCTGTATAAGGAAGATGGACATAGATAGTTATTAAATTTTGGCACTGTGATAGCGAATTTTTAAATATTCGCATGTAGGAGATAGAAGAAAGTTTTTAGAATTGCACGTCTGACAAGTTTTTTTTTTTTTTAAGCTTAATAGTTTTTTTATACTTTTATTAAGAATTTGATACCGCAAATTTTAAAGAATTATTCTTTGCCTTTTTCAAGAGAATTTTGTGTTTACATAAGTGGAATATATTTATTTAAATATAGTGGTAGCTTGGAACTGAATTTATTTATTAAAAATTAACTTCTAATTTATTCATTTAGGTGTAATTACACAGTGTAGGGTTACTTCAAAATTTCACTTGTCATGTTTGCTGGATCAGTAAATGAAGCTATATAAGTTAAGCAGAAATGCACTTTTATGTTTCTGAAATCCTTTTTCACTTCATTACAGTATGTCTTTTGTCCTCTGAGTTGCTTTCCGTAGAATATTTTTCTTGTCTCCTACATTATCAGGTAAAAGAAAAAAAAAAGAAATTAAGGATTATTTCAATTCTAAACGCACACGAAAATAAATACAGTGCGTGTATAAACTATAAGGATAGCAAAAAATTTAATTTTTTTGGTAGATTTCAAAACAAATGAAACTTTTTTTCCCTTGTATAATGTATCGTTAAGCTGAAAAGCTAATAAAAACGTCAATAAAACTCAATTTTGATTATTTTATTACAAAAATAATGTAATTGTAAAAAAAAATCACTAACTTTGCCTGTGTAATAACTTTAAGAACAGCAAAATAAATTCAATGGAGTGATCAAAGAAACAAATATTTAATGCATCCACCTGTGAGTATGCACATATGTATTATGGACCCGCCTATGAATTTTATGATTTCAAATATTCCATCATTCTCTGACATCATTAATTTTTGGCACAGTTCGAGATTGTTTTTGTACTATTTATCTTCAATTGTAGATCTGAGTTCCTATGCTGAAGAAAAATGCCCTAGTCTTTATACATACGTCTTTCTAGATCTCCCTTTAAGCTATCAATGAGATTTATATAAGATTTTCTGAGCGGCTATTGCAAAACTTCCATATTTTTCTTATAGATCTAAATTTTTTTTTCAAGAATTGTGTGGATAGGTACCTTATCTCGCTGTTATATTGATTGTTTTCCCTTCAGAAGTAATGCAACAAATGAAAGATGGTCTGGGAGAGTTTGTATGTGTCTATTTAAATTTTTCTAAAAATTATACAAATGACAGCACGTCGTTGAATGAAAAGCAGCCCCAAGTTCCAATGTATAAACCACCTAACCTAACTGATGTTTTAATAAAGTCTCTTTTTCTTTTTTCAAATCATCCCAATAATATTTTTCCGATGAAAAGAAGTGAAATTTAAATGGTCTTTATGGTTGGAAATGTTATTGGGATAAAATGTCGAACTGCATCTCACTAACTAGTGAACGTTTCCAGAGGTGTAAATTATGGATTCGGACGAGTTTGGTATCAAATGATAGATCTTGTCATACACTTTAGAAAGTGCAATGAAACTATCCGCCCGAATCCAAACGCTTTCGAGATATCAGCTTTAGAAGTGTGAAAAACCACCCATTTCCATAAGAATAGCAGAGCTATTATGCATCTAACATAACCACCAGTCTGAATATAGCATTCAATTTTACACACTATATTTACAATATAATTTATCCATTACGTCATGCCACAAATTTTCAGAATAATTTGCAAAAAAAAGGTGGTGGAAATAGCAAAAACATATGTTAACATTCTCAGAGTGCAGCCGTACGCGAAAACTTCGTAGAATGCCATGAAATACCAGCAATGTGTGAGTGTAAACGATTTTTCTCGTAGCTCGGGAAAAGGTATAGGCAAGAGGATTTAAAGCAATGAAAAGAAACTTTTAACTTACCAAAAAAATTATATACCTGCCTTTCAGTTTATTTATTTATTCATTAACTCTTTAAGTGCTTATATCTCGAAAACGGTTGAATTAGGACGGGCAGTTGCATTTCACTTTTTAATGTACATGACGAGATATTACTTTTGATACCACACTCATCCAAATCCATAACTTACACCTGGGAACGTTCCCTAATAAGTTGAATAATTTTTAATTCATATTCATATAATTATTTTTTAAATATTCATATATTTATTTTATATTTTGCATATTTTCATATTTTTGAAATATTGAGCAACTCAAGAAATTGTTTAAAATTTTAAATTTGGTACATTTGGACCACTATACATAAATCCTTATTAATTTGATAAAATTTGGTATTGGTATGAAAATTTTTATTTGGTAACCTTTATTTATCTTTTTCACTTCAAAAAATTAGCTTTAATATCAATTTTGTGTAAAATCAGGTTTTTATTCTAAACGTTACGTGATGGAAAAATCAGGTTGGGGTGCTTAAAAAGTTAATCTATCCATCTAAAATAATTAAAATATTGATTCAAACAGTGAATGATTATCACAAATATTTTATTAATTATTAGTATCCCAATAGTTAAATTTATCTTAAAATAACTATTTTGTTTCATTAGTATATTGTCATTAAATTCTGGTTGCAATTACAGTCATAAAGTAAATATATTTATTACTTTTTATGGGATGTCCATTACTGCAAGAGAGCATGTCCATTACTGGAATTTTGGGTGTTTAGATATATTTCTGCTATTTAAAATTAAATGTTGATTCATATTAGAAAATGAGACTATAAGAATGGTTAACTATTATTCATAGATTATTATAATATTGAAAAACTGGAATATGATAATTATAACTATTAATAAAAAATAATTTTAAAAGAGATTCCTTAAGGATGTCCATTACTAGTATATCTACCCTAGATAACATTATGAATTAAAAAAGTTCTAACTAAACGTACGAAAACACTATAAGGTCTTTATTCTTGATTTTCTTTAATAAAAGTTATGATCATATATACAATCACACTGTAAAACACAATTATTCTTACTCATCTTACCATGTATTTCATAAAAATAGATTTCATTGTATTTTTGAGATTACAAATTTCTTACTGGGTTCAATAAACTGCTCACATTACTACTAAAATAAAACAGATTCTTGAATCAACAAACAGAGCTCATTATAGAGATAAAACAATCTTTTTCCGTCTGGTAGACAATAAGCAAAGAAATGAATAGAACTAACCTCTTCTCAAATTATTTACACGAGCACGATATTTAGTTTCGTGGACCTTAAAATTTATTTTAATTTATTTTTCTTTTATGGCTATGTTCATCTGACGAAAATCTACTTGGCTCGCTCCTTTTTCTCTCTCTGTGTGTGTGTCCATCAGTTTATCCATATATCTATTGTTTAGTGTCAATATAGCATACATAATATTGCACGTACACAATATTTGGATTAAGCCCCTCATCTTTCTGCTCCGTTTAGTGAAGAACAGATTTTAGCTTATTCTTTCGATGATACTTTTCAAAACTTATATTTTTGAGAATTTTACAAAAATTGCTCTATTTGTTTAGCTAAGACATTATTTAAATTATAGTTTGCGTTCATGCATGCGTAGTAAAATATTATTTAGTAAACATGATCATTTTTAATGCAATTTTTATTATTTTCTAATTTTGATTACAGGGTATTATGTACAATGTTATTTGTCACATTTCTGAAAAGAACATTTTTTTAATATTAAGAATTCTGCAAAATTATAAGCAAAAACTTGACAAAATTTGGGACTGTTTTTTATAAAAAACCTGAATTTTTTTAGGTATATATATGTGTCATCCTCATAAAAATGAACACAGTTTATAATATTAAACCACTAAATTATAATATGTAGTTTGGACACTTTTGCTATATAAATTTTGACAGGGTTATTCAGAAGATCTTTGTTCTTTTTCAATGTGTTGGTGGTCCCCAATTAAATTTCGGGAATAAAACCTTCCCGGAAATATATAACATGTATTATTTTGTTTACGCACCTGGAGTTTCAGAATTATTTATCATGCATTTTTTAGATATTTAACAAAACCTCTAATATCGCAAGTAGCCGGTCACCTTTGACCATATAATGTATTTAGTACTGTATTCTGCATTTATTCTTCCCTTTGACTTTTAAATCATGGGCGGCTGAACCTGCCATTACCTCATTGAATTTACGGATGAAATTTTAGAATTAGTTAAAACTCAATCAACATATTAAAATGCAACTGATCTGCCAACTCATATCTTGGTGGAAAACACAATTTTAGCGGTTGACTGATAGGCTTATCATTGTGTTTTGCTATACCCAAAGGTATTAAAAAAATAAAGGACTGGGAGCAGGAAACCTACAAATCAATCTTACAAATCGCATTTTCATGTGTTTTCCACCAGAATATGACTTGGCAGACCTATTGCATTTTAATGTGTGAATCGAATTTTAACTAATGCTAGAATTTTATCCGTGATCTCAATCATATTATGGTTTGTGCTCCTGCCTTCGCTTTATTTGTAATATTAAGATTTTTTTCTAACGGTAACATTTCTGAAATAAACCACAGTAAATTCATGTCACTGAAAAAAAGTTTACTTGTTTTGAATGCGTTTATATTTTATCCCAAACTTAAAATATTAATATTAAAAGATATAAGTGAGATAGAATGTGGAACAGTTTTTGCAATTTAACAGATTCCATGAAAAAGCTGAAAAATACGATACCGTTTAAAAATCAGATTAAAATACTAAACAAATAATTCCCTATAATTTTGTTTTACTATCAAAAGATAATAAAACATTTGCTGTCAAATTTCGTCAAAAGTCTAAGAAAATATTAGCCTTTTCCGGAAATTTCTTATCTTATGGCATAAAAAAAAATCTGCAAAGTTATTTTTTATTTAAAGGATTACCTAAAACTTATTCTAAAAAATATTTTTTCTTATTATTTTTGTAAATTTTATCCAGAAATATTTCTGGCTTATTAAAAATAATCATTGAAATTCACTTGAAAAATGTTATGCCTTCTAAAGATGTAGATGCGGAAAAAATCTAAATAGCTGCTTTTTCTTTTTTAAAGTAAACTGGTTATATTACCGTAAAAAACCCTCAAAATATTATTTCTCTTTCAAAAGATTAAAAAATTTTCGAACTTGGTTAAAAGATAAAAAATCGCAGCATTCGTCTTCTTCTAAATATTATTTTTAAGCAATAAAAAATAACACAAAAGATTGTTTTTCTTTAAGAGATGACAGACTAAAATGTTGGCATAAGATTATTTTTTATTATAAGTGTAATTTTTATGGACTATTATTACGAATAGTCATTAAAATCCATGTGCGAAGTGACATATTTAAATAAAATTTATCTTAGTTTAACATTAAAAACAAATTTGTCAATGGATTTGTACGTAAAAAACTTTTAAAATATTAAAAACGTATTTCTGTATTCTAAAAGAACACAATTAACGTTGCTACTGTTGTAATTTAATTTACTGTAATCTTTCTTGTAAAGTTTTTGTAAAGTTATTCTAACATATTGTAAAATTTTTGTAGGATACACCTAGAAAGATTCTAGGCGTATCCTACAAAAACTTTACATGTAAATGAAAATTATATTTAAATGAAAACTTACAGTTGAAAAAAAAATGTATAATAAGTACATTGAAGCATACGATTTTTAAATCAAAATTATTATAATCTCCATGTGTTGAAATAGATAAACATAGTTTAAGTTTTATAAGATCAAAAACTATGCTTAGTAATTTATTAATCTTTAGCCGACATATACTTACCTATACTGCAGTGTGAAGTGTCCAATCATTATTCAAATTAATCTATTTTTAAAAAAAATTAAAAACTTTCCCATGTCTGAAAAGAGTTCTAATTAGTTTAAAATAGCATTTTTTTATCTATCGTTGTTTAGTTTTAAAAAGCTCAAATGATATATGAGGAGCCCAGAAGCCAAGGGGTATAAGTGACAAAATTGAAAAAATTAAGTTAAGTGCACAGGTTATCTGGAAAAATGCTTTTTTCATTTCAGGTAAAGAAATATAGGTCATTTTCTTATTATTTGCTGAGTTATAGAGATAAACCACTTTTTTCGAAAAACAAACAATATTGATTAATTATACATTTAAAGAAAATTGTACTCTATTTTTTTAACAGTTATTGAAATGAGAGTTCAAAGATTAGAATGCAACAAGCAGATGTTTCCTATTTCAATTTAGTCAATTGTTATTGATGTTCCAATTCAACATCAATTATCTTTAAACTCAATTTACTCCAAATCGACATTTTGTCACTTGTACCCCTTGGCTTCTGAGGTCGTCATATATTTTTTTTTCAATTAAAAGTATATTTATAGGTTATTACAACAATCAAAAGAAAATAATAAACGAAAATAATTAAAATAATTAAATTATTACATTCAAAAAGCATGTATTTCAGAAAACTAAGTCATATTTAAAGCGATTTTCTTTTTAATGTTAAAAAAAAATAATTTTTTTAGGCATTATGAATTTCCGAAAGCCAGCGATATTTTTCATTTAACTCTTTTATACAAGCTTACTTTCAAATGTGTATCTAATTTTGCTCAGCAATAACGAAAACAGTTCTCAATGCAGCGATGACTGCTGATTGAGATGAAAAATTCCACAGTAAAAAAATGAACACAATCCACAAACTCCTCACTCGTTTATAATATTACCGTTCAATCTTCCGTAATTGGGTATTTTATTTTTTTAACAGAGTAAATTATCGCAATCTCACAATTTGCGGCAACTGTACGGTGATGGGTTACCGTAGCTTATAAAAGGCAAAGACCAGTTAGACCGGGAAGCGGCAGCACAGACAATCACTTCATCAAGTTCACAGCTGAAACTCCAGAATTACTTAAAATTCTGGTCGCGTATTAAAATGTAATCGATCTGCTAAGTCATATCTTGGTGGAAAACACCTAAAAACCCGATTTTATAGGTTGATATATACGTTTATCATTGTTTTCCCGCTCTCTGTCGCGAATGCGATTAATATTTGTAATTACTTTGGTGTCCACACTCTCATAGTGACTCCATGGTCATAGTTTTATTTTTCACATATGATCACGAGAAATTAAAAAGAAGGTAGTAGAATTCTTCTGGAATAAAGTTTGTGTTAAGTTTTAAGTGAAATGTTTTGAAGCTTCATTTTTTTGTAAGATATTTAAATTATTTTTCACACGTAAAACGACGATGTCTATATTATCGGGTAGATTTTATAGCTTCGATTTCGCATTGTTTGCGATATGTGGTGTCCGAACTAATAGGGACGTGTGAAAAGTAACTGTTTTTTTATTTGTTAACAGAAGTTGTCATTGAAAAAAAAATGGATGCTTTGAAAATCAAAAGAACTCCTCTTAGAACTGGATTTACGAAAACTTATAATGCTTTAAGTGAAGCTTTAAAGGACACAACTCCAGATGCTAATTTAATAGAGAATTTAATGTGTCAACTGGAAGATAAAAGCACAAGATTACGAGCTGTAGATGAAGAAATTTTGAATTTTATGTTGACAGAGAAAGTTGTAGAAAAAGATTATTCTAAAGAATTTGAAGCATGCGAGGAGTATACAGAAAAATTTATTGCTATAAAGCAAAAAGTAAAGACATTTTTGGTGAAACCTATCGAAGAACAACTCCGATCGCAGAATTATACATATGTTGAATGAACTCTGTCCCGACCACTTCGCTTACCAGAAATAAGTTTACAGCCGTTTGATGGCGATGCAAGATTATGGTTAATCTTTTGGAATTCATTCAGCAAAATTCATGAAGACACCACTTTAGATGACCATTTGAAATTTGTTTATCTTTTACAGGCGATAACGCCGAAATCCAAAGCAGCACAGATAGTAAATAGTTATCCGGTTTCTGCTGATAATTATCCAAAAGTAATTCTACATCTGAAAGAAAGGTTTGGCAGAGAAGATACACTTATTGAGATATATGTTAGAGACCTTCTTCAATTAGTCTTAAGTAATAATAGATCATCAAGCAAGAATTTTAATTTATCGTCGTTATATGATAATCTAGAGACAAAACTTAGGTCTTTAGAATCCTTAGGTGTCACAGAAGAGAAATATGCCAGCATACTTTTTCCACTTGTAGAATCTTGTCTACCTCATGATATATTAAAAATCTGGGAAAGACAGCGTGAGAAGACTGCTCAAGGTAAGAACCAATTAAATTCTATCCTTGATTTTTTAAAAAATGAAGTTATTGCGGAAGAGCGGGTTCTTTTGGCTCATTCCAATCTTGGTTTTGAAAACCCAAAAAAATATCATAAATGTAATAATGAATATAATTCAATGCCAACTGCCACAGATTTATTTATAAATAATAAGTCTAATAAGAATTTAGTTAAAAAACGTGAAGATTTGTGTATATTTTGTGACAAGTGTCACTTATCAGAAAAATGTTTTAAAGCTAGTTCGCTTTCTTTTGATGAGAAACGTAACTTAATTTTGAAAAAAGGAGCATGCTTTGTTTGCCTGAAGAAAAACCACATTTCATGCAATTATAACTCTAAAATTAAATGCACGAATTGTGGTAAAAGACATTTTTTTCTATTATGTCAAAATGTTTTTAATGAAGGTGGTAATGTGTCGTTAGAAAGTCATAAACATGAATCAGGGAGTAGTGACACTGTTTTAACTACTCAAGCTTCGGATCCTACTGTGTTACTCCAAACTTTGAGTGTCCGTATAAAGCACAATGGAAAAGAGAAAATCGTGCGTGGAGTTATTGACACAGGATCCGAACGTTCCTATTTATCACGAGATGTAATTAAATATTTGAATTATAAAAGTATTGGTGAAATTAAATTAATTCACACATTATTTGGTAATATTGAAACAAGTGAAACAAAGCATAATAAGTATAGAATTCACTTAAGTAGCATAGACAATAGTTATAAATGTGATATGCATGTTTTAGATGTTCCTGTTATTTGTTCTAAAATACGAAAAGTGCCAACTGGGCCTTGGTTATCAGAATTAAATAAATATGGCATTAAAATTTCTGATGTTGAAAATAGTTCATGTGAAACCGAAAATGAAATTAAATTATTGATTGGTTCTGATGTGGCCGGAAAATTACTCACCGGAAATATCAAAGTTTTAGAAAGTGGTCCGGTTGCGGTAAAAACCCATTTGGGATGGACTCTAATGGGAAAAATTCCAAGTATTAAATCAGAAACAAATAAGGCTGCTATGATTATTTCATCACTTTGGAACAATTGTTCTGTTGCTGATTTGTGGAAGCTGGATATTATGGGTATAACGGATCCAGTTGAATCCAAAACTAAATCTGAAATTCATGAAGAAACTATGCAGCATTTTAAGAGTAATATAAGAATAGATTCAGAAGGGAGGTACGAAGTAGCATTGCCATGGGTGCTAGATAAAGCTTGCTTACCTAACAATAGAGAATTGGCCGAAAAGCAGCTTGCTACAACGAGGAAAAAGTTAATTAATTTAAATAAAATTGAGGTATATAGCGAAGTATTTGATTCGTAGATAAATGCAGGAATAATTGAAAGGGTGGTTGATAATAAAGAAACTAAAGTTCATTATTTGCCACACAGAACTGTATTTAAAGAATCGAGTGAAACTACAAAAGTTAGAGCAGTTTTTGATGCTTCGGCTCATGTTAAAGGTTCCCCTTCTCTAAATAATTGCCTTGATAAGGGATTAAATTTGATTGAAATGATTCCTTCTATATTGCATCGTTTTCGGAAATATCCTGTTGGTGCAATATCTGATATAGAAAAGGAATTTCTAAAAAATAGTATTAAAGAAGATGACAGAGATTATTTGAGTTTTCTATGGGAAACATTCGTTTTGAATCGCGAAGAAGGAATCAGATCCCTAACTCAAAAGAACCAATGGCGACACATTGGAGGAAAATTTAATCCGGCAGATATCCCTTCCAGAGGTTGTTCGATTGGGCAATTTTTACAACTAAGATGGTGGGAGGGACCGGATTGGTTAGCTCAACCTGAATATACTTGGCCTCAAAGTGTCGAAATTCCCGATGAAGAAATTATTAACTCTGAAAAACGGAAAAGTGTCATTTCAGCAATGAACAAGAACACAGAATCTAGTGATTGGTATTATCGACGGTTTTCATCTTTCAAGAAAATTATAAGATTGATCGCCTGGATTTTAAGATTCTTAAACAATTTAAGAAATCCTAATTCAAAAGAAGTTTCTGAACTTACGTGTTTGGAATTAGAACAAGCCGAAAGAAAATTGATAATTTTGATTCAGAAAGACGGATTCAACGAGAAGAATAATCAGAAGATACGTAGCTTAAGACCAATCCTAGATGAAGATGGTATTATAAGAGTGAAAACGCAAGTTATTTATAGAGAAGATGCTTTCAATTTTAAATACCCTGTTCTTTTGCCTTCTGACCATCCTGTAGTCCACCGCCTGATCTCCTGGAAACACCAAGAGCTTTTGCATGCAGGAGTGGCTCTTATGATGACATCATTACGAGAAGACTACTGGATCCTAAAAGTTAGGAAAACTATTCGAGCAGTAGTACAGAAATGTGTAGGATGCAGAAGATTTAGAGCCCAACAGATTCGTCTGAAATTTAACCTACCTACCGGTGCCTGGTGGGAGCGATTGATGAAAATGGTGAAACGCATTCTGAGAAAAGTTCTAGGTAGAGCTTCATTATCCTACGAAGAACTGCTCACCGTGCTCTGTGATTGTGAACAAGTTGTGAATGCTAGACCTCTAACTTATGTTACTGAAGATGTGAACGATCTAGCACCGTTAACACCATCAATGTTTTTAAAGGACATAAGATCTTCAGATGTGAGAGATTTTGATGCAATTGACGCGCAAGAATTAAATAAAAGAGTTAAGTATAGGCAACATGTTCGAGAACACTTACGTAAGCGATTTCGTATTGAATATTTAGGACAATTGCGCCAGCAAAGTTCTTTGCAAAAGAATGTCAAGCAACTGACCGTTGGTGATGTCGTACTCGTAGAGTCTGATAAGAAACGTGCCTATTGGGCTTTAGCCCGAGTGCAAGAACTTATTTCTGGTAAAGATGGCCACCCAAGAGTTGCACGATTAAAAACTGAAAATGGTGAACTTTTGCGACCTGTCCAAAAACTGTACAATTTAGAGATTCCAAAAGAACTTTCTAGTGATCCAGTATTAAGAACGAGAAGTGGCAGAATAGTGACTGTCCCAAAACGTTATTAACTCTAAATTCTGTTTCAACAAAAAACTTTATTCTTATTTTTTAGTATATTTCATAGTGTTAGTTTGAATTTGTAATAATATGTTTAATTTTAGTTGAATTTTGCAGAAGAAAATGTTTATTTACCTTTTTTGAGAAATTATCTCAAATGCATATTAAAATCGCTCATAGCATAGTTTAATTCATTTTATTTTATTCGTAATGATTAGCAAATGAAGCATTTCCCCTTCTAGATAGATAAAATGCGAAATAATAAATGGCCCAAATACTAATCATTAGAAATATCGCAGCATAATTGGTTAGATTGCGGCTTGTCAATCTATGTATTGGCTGCCAATTTTCTATTACTTCTGCCAACTTTTCATAACGAATAAATATCGCATTTCTGCAAGGAAAAATCCATATGTAAGTTTAATGTGTGTGTGTGTAGAATGATATATTATCATGATTAAAAATATCCCCTAAATAATAAAAATTATTTTAGAAAACAAAAAATGAAACTGTTTCACAAAATATGTAATATGAACTTTGAAATGTTCAGGTTTACTTAAAAAACGATTAAGATAATCAAATGTACAGGGTGTTTATAAAGTCCCGGACCCATTTTGAAGTTGAATAACTCATAAAATAATAACGATAGATTAAAATTAATAACATAAATGGTTAGATAGACTCAAAAAGTTTCATGACCCTTTGTCAATGAACTTCCACGTGTGCCCCCTTCGTCTCATGGAGAATATCAAGTCGGTAGTCAGTTTCACGCCAGGTAGCGGCAAGCATTTCGGCATCCACAGGGCTATTGCGGTTGTAATTCTGACTTTTAAGTCATCAATGTTCGACACTCTCCTCCTCTAAACATTGTCCTTTACAAATCCCCAAAGGAAAAAGTCCAGCGGTGTTATATCAGATGATCTGGGTGGCCAAGGAATTGGACCTCCTCGCCCAATCCATCTTCCTGGAAAATGGTCATTCAAAGAAGTACGAACGATGGTACTGCAATGAGGTGGTGCACCATCTTGTTGCAAAAAGACATGTGGCTGAAGCTCTTCTAGTTGTGGAAATAGGAAGTTTTCCAACATGTCGGCTGATGGCAAGTATACGACTGATGAGACCGTTTTTTCTGTAAAAAAAGAACCATTTTCCAGGAAGATGGATTGGGCGAAGAGGTCCAATTCCTTGGCCGCCCAGATCACCTGATATAACGCCGCTGGATTTTTTCCTTTCGGGATTTGTAAAGGATGATGTTTATAGGTGAAGAGTGTCGAACTTTGATGACTTAAAAGCCAGAATTACAACCGCAATAGCCTCTTTGGATGCCGACATGCTTGCCGCTACCTGGCTTAGAATTGACTATCGACTTCATATTCTCTGTGCGACTAAGGGGGCACACGTGGAAGTTCATTGACAAAGGTCATGAAACTTTTTGAGTCTATCTAACCATTTATGTTAATAATTTTAATCTATCTTTATAATTTTATGAGTTATTCAACTTCAAAATGGGTCCGGGACTTTATAAACACCCTGTACATTTGATTAACTTAATCGCTTTTTAAGTAAACCTGAACATTTTAAAGTTCATATTACATATTTTGTGATACAGTTTCATTTTTTGTTTTCTAAAATAATTTTTATTAACATCAAAATGGGTCCGGGACTTAATAAACACCCTGTATATGTTAATAGTTAATTTTATTTTAAAAACATCTTAGTATTTTCAAGCCTTTAGTCAGACTCTTTCTCACAGAATATTTTCTTTATTTATACAAATACATGATTCCGTTTTCAAATTGAAAGAGACTTGTGGCTTGGAGATTGAATTAGTAGTATTTTAGGTGAACGGGAAAAAATATTTAATTGTTGTACCATAAATTTTAATACGTAATTTTCTGAAATTGTTATGATTTATTTTCAGTATGTATGTATATCCATAAGATTGGTATATTACACGATAGGGAATCATTACACACTTAATTGTTTTTGCATAGGATTTCTATGGATTCTCTGATAATAATTATCAGAGAATTCATAGAAATCCTTTGCAAAAACAATCAAGTGTGTAATGATATTGCCTATCATACCACGAGTCTCGTTCATTTTCAAAACTGTTAAAGGCTTGAAAGTGCTTAGTCTTTTTTAAATAACGTTTTATTAGCATCTATATTTGATTATTTTAATCGCGTTTTAAGAAAATCTGAACATTTTAAAGTTTATATTACATATTTTGTATTAAAAGCAAGGGGAAAATTTCCTTCCTTCATGTATTTTTATATTTATTTGTAACTGTTTCGTTGTCAGTCAGGTTTGGGTCGAGTTTATTTTAATTTATTTACATTCGGATCGTTTCTGAAAGAGATTTGAGTCATGTGAATTGAACCAATATTTCAAAAACTACTATTTTTTTCAAATGCTAAAAAAATACATATTTAAACTCTTATTATTACTATACAGATCAATCAAAAATTCAATTTCGTTTTCCGCCAAAAATCTGAGTTTCGGCGAAAATGATGACGAAAATTCGACCAGGACAGAAAAGATGTGTATTCGAAAAATCTCATAACTTGCATCGGGAATTTTGAGCATCTCTGATTTGACGTGTATCGGCTCAAATGACACCCTTTTTAGATGCGTTCGTAGTTATGTAAAAGAACTTATATTTGTCATTCAGTCCGTCCAATCGTCTGTCCGTGCGTTTGTCTGTCCGTCCGCTCGCATTATGCGTTTTATTGACTTGTTAGTGATTTTGACTGATTTATTATTGATTTGTTTTGCGTTTTATTGATTTGTTTGAACTAAAACAGCGAAAAGACCTTTTTCATGTTTCCAATTTTTCTAGCCCTCTAAATTAATAGTAATGCATCGTTATTTCATATTACTAGAAAAATGATTCTCCGAGAAACTTTAATAAAAATAGGCATTTAGCCTATACTACCTATTACGTGAACAAAGTCACGAGTTTTGCTAGTAAATGTAAAATTGCAATCCAGGAATTTCCATTAATAATTAACGTCCAGATTTAATCTTAAATATATATTCTCTTATTAAGATTATTAGGTATTTCAAGTAAGAAATTAGCTAACATCCAAGACGTGTCTCTAACAGGGCCCGATTATGACTAATTGGGGCCCTGGGCAAAAGTAAATTAGTGAATCCCCTTTTGAATCATTGCAAAGTTATTCAAATAGAACTGATAATCATTTATATATATATGCGTAAGACATAAACTTATTTTCGTACCTTAGATATAAATAGAAGAAAATTCTTAGCTCCGTCAATTCTAAATCAAATACCTTAATTAATAATTTGTCATATTACTTAAAGATGAATTAAATAACTTCAACATAATGAAAGAATTGAAATTGGAAAAATAAAGTAAATATTTTATAATTTAATGTATGGATTTGGGGGGGGGGGCTCTTAAGGTCCGGGGCCCATGGGCAATGTCCCGATTTGCCCATATGGTAATAAAAGCCTGGTCTGTAAACTTAATTTACGTAACAAAATGATCTCAAATGCATATTAAAATCTTTCTCAGCACATTTTCATTCATTTCATTTCATTCGCAACTATTAGCAAATAAAGTATTTTTCTATCGAGACAGATAAAATGCGAAATAATAAATGACCCAAATATTACTCATCAGAAATATTGCAGCATAACGTTTAGATTGTGGCTTGTCAATCAATATACTGGATGACAATTTCGTATTCTTCCGACATCTTTTCACAATCAATAAATACCACATTTTTGCAAGGAAAATTACATACGTAAATTTAGTGTGTGTGAGTATGTAGAATGGTACATCCACATGATTAAAAATATCTCCTAAATATTGAATGATATGAAAAAACAAAAAATATAACGGTTTCGTTTTTGATCAGGTTCGGTTCGAGTTGACTTTAATTTATTCATGTTTGGATCCGTTCTGGTTGAGATTTGAGTCCTGAATTTGAATTGACCTAATTATATACACTCGAGTCTCTCTATAACGAAACTCCATCCAACGAATTTCTCTATTTAACGAATTTTTTATAGGAACGGTTCATTTTTTTTCATGATTACATTAAAAATAATCTCCATATAGCGAAATATATATCTCCATTCAACGAATTTTTTTGAAAATGTTCTATCATAAGTTCAGAAAACACTTCAAGTTATTAGTAGAATATTTTTTTTTCGTTAATTTCTGGTTTATATTTCATAGCTACATTCCTCTACCTTATTCCTCATGTCCAAAAAAAGGCATTCTGTTTATGCCGGCCAATTAGCTACGCTTGGAATATAGACATTAATGGGTGGGATACTCTCCGTGGAGGTCTTTCTAAGGGAACCTAAACTGGATTTACGCAAGGATCGAAGAAAACCACGGAAAACTCCGAATGGTTAGGCCTTCGGTCGCGATTGAGTTCGAACCCAGCACCTACCGTCTACCAGTTTCGAGGTCAGAACCTCGCGGTCACGGATGCCCCCACCCCTCCCCCAAGAAAAACATATTTTTGCATGGTTACACTTGACTTTGTTTTAGCCAAGATGAACATGCGTTCTTGGAAAAGATTGAAATATTTGCTAGCTTGTGGGGAGATCTGCAACTATCACAAAGCTTCCTAAAAGATAAAACTATTCCATTATTGTCTTTAAAATGGTGTTTGTTTCTTGGTTTGGATAGTAAAGCAGAAATAAGGGGGAATTGCAGAAAAGGTCGTATTTCAGATGGTTTTCATCTACCTAAATTAACTCTCATTACTTTTAGAGTTCAGAGAGGATGTTTGTTGTTTGTGGCGACTCGGAGCATTTTTTATTGTGAGAGATCATTTGAATGAAGAATTGTTACTAAATATCATCTTTGCTGGTGATATCTTCTACCTCATTTGTATAAAATCGCTTCTGGTTTAAACACAACTCTCTCTGATAAAGTAATAATTTTGAAAATAATCAATAAGACACTGCGAAAAAAAAAAAAGTGCCGAAGATGTTTGAGATTCTGAAAAAAATTCCGTTAAATATTTCAAAAACAATTCTGTTTCAAAATTTAAACAATAAATAAAAAAATTTTGCCGTTCTCTATTCAACGAATTTTTTGTCTGAACGATGGATTCCGTTATATAGAGACTCGACTGTATATAAAACCCCTCCGTGTATAACAATTCCGGGGTCAACCCATCCACGAGAAAAAGAAACTGCGACCACGTTAGGCTTAAGTATTCTGAGTAGTTCACAAATATTCGAATTGTTCAATTTATGGGAATATACGTGTAAAAGATTTATCCATTACTCATTTTCTTTAAAAACTACAAAAACTATCTAATAATAATGTTTCAGTTCTTAATAAAACAACCAGAAATAACGAGTAAAACAAGCAATAAATTACAAAAAAACAAACGATGTTAGCAAATTAAAGCTGTTGCCATTCAAGTATGATAAATTCTAAATCTATAAAAAATATTATGAAAAGTTACCTCCCATTTCAAAGGCCTATTTCCTGACCAATGAAAACGTTCCACAGTCATAATGGAGCGTTCTCATTGGTCAGATTTACATTTCGAGTTGTAAATGACGTCATTACATTTTACTTTGAAATCTTTTCACGATTTCAAAAACAATATTTAATTAAAACTTTTTATTTAAGGAAAGTGAAGGTGCGTTTTAAATGCAATATCGTTAGAATTTTTATATTCGGATTGCTTTAATTTTTTTTTTTTTTGTGTGTGTGTGAATGACTCTTGAGAATGACTCCATTGTTACATCATGACTGGACGTGTTCGGCGGCTACGCTCAGGAGACAAGGACATGGAGTGATCTTAATCGCGTTTCAGTACCGTTCAGTACCGCTACTATGCGTTCAGGAACAGATTAAGAACAGACCAAGGATTTGATTAACTATGGTGCTAATTATAAAGATAATCTGTTACAAACAAAGGTGAGCTTCATAGCCGAATGCATAGAACATTGAGCTCAAAACCAGAGATTGTGGGCTCGAATCCTTCGCACCTAAAAACTGTGTTTATGATTTTTTTAAAAATTATTATTGGTTGCTTTATATTAATAAGTAAAACATTTTTATTAAAGTTAACTTTTTATGTTAATAATACAAAAACACATGTATTTCTATTATAATAATAAAATAGTCTTTTATAATTGATTTTTTGCCTTATTCTTTTATAATTTATGTATCTATTATTTGTTCATTACAATCCCCCCATCCACCAGATAGTTTTCTTATAGTTTTGAATGCATATTACTGTTGAATTTTTTTTTAGATGCCTCCCCCCCCCCAATGTTTTTCAAAATTGTTTAAGCCTAAAGTGTCTATGATTGACCACAGTTGTTGTAATTTTTTATCATCCTTTTAAAAATGCAAACACGTCATTTTGACGGGCTGTCTTCTAGTATTTGAAAAATATCATAAAAATATTTTTTTCAAATGTTAAAAAACTAGATATTTGAACTTTTATTATTATTTATCAGATCTATAAAAAATTCGGCTTAGTTTTCCATGCAAAAACTGAGTTTCGGTAAAAATTCGACCAAGACGGGAACGATCTGTATTCTGAATTTCATTTCTTGCTTCGGGAATTTTTAGCATCTTTGATTTGACCTGTATTGGCTCAAATGACATACTTTTTACGTACGTTCGTAATTATGTTAATACGTAGCGCATATTCGTCGTTCAGTCCGTCTGTCTGTCCCTTCGTCTGCATGATACGTTTTATTTATTTGTTACTAAGACAACAAAAATACCTTTCTCATGTTTTCAATTTTATTTATCACTCTAAGTTAATAATAATGCATCATTATTTCCAGGGGTGGGAAAATACATCATTTTGCTCGCCAGTGGCGAGTTAATTTTCTAACGAGGTGAGTGCATTTTTAGTTTTTGAAAAACTGTACGCAATAGAGATATAATCAGAGAAATTTCCAAATTATTACAGTGTAAATATGATACTGTGACGTCGTAACTAAATATACTCCGACTCTCTGCACAATTTCACAATTCACTTTAATAAAACCAACACACAGCGTACACGATGAAAACTATATACATAACCACACTGCGCTATTTACAATTATGTACAGTTAATTTACACATATATCCATTAGGAAAATGCACTTGAAAATATACAGCCCCTTCCGGGCATGAGCTTTCGATGACCCTTTTCCGATGTTCTTTAAAACCTGAGCCATACACGGCTCACACCCGAGCCCGCCGAAAAAAAAGTTCTTTCTTTGCTGCGCACCAGGCAACAACTCAACTCCTTTCGTTTCAGTTCCATTTCAAACAGAAAAGTTATTTTCAAAAAGTCTCTTTCAAAATGAAAAAATCACGGAGCGGACAGTTTTCAGACCTCATGGCACTAGGCATGGAACGTCATCGCAGACTTATTGACGTCGACATCACGGAGCCGGCCGATATCACAGCTCCTTCCCCCTAAAGAGATTTTCATAGGGTGCATACACCTATGAAAATTGAAGATTGGGAAGACGGCATTAAGCCCCTCGTCACTCCCGACACGCCAAACCTGTGAGGTCACAATACCAGAACACTATTAAAATAAATGCATATTAATAATTAAAAAAACTTATGATTAAAATTCACTAAACACAATGAGCTACTCATCTGAGATATCCATCTGAGCCGAAAGAATGGTACAGTACTATTCTCGAATATGCAACATAAAGTTCTATACTAAATAATACACAAAATTAATACAATTAAATAAAATTCAATATATGTAAAATAAATATAAATGAGTGAATTCAATGATTGGATTTTAATATTTACAAACACCATTACTCAGTTCTACTCAGTCCATCGGCATTCCCGTGAAGCCTTCCTGGTCTGTGCTTAACCTCAAAATTGTATGTCTGTAAATATAATGCCCACCTAGTCAATCTAGCATTTTCCCCATCATTGTTTTAAGATAGGTCAAAGGATTGTGGTCTGTTTGTATAACAAACCACTGCCCATCCAGATGATGATTCAGCTTTATAAGATTATATACAATCGCTGCTAATTCGCGTTCAATAGTGCTGTAGTTCTGCCCTGCTTTAGAAAATTTCTTACTTAAATATAAAATGGGATGCTGTTCCCCATCACGAATCTGTGACAGAACTATACCAGCACCATATAAACTTGCGTCGGTCTGCACAATAAACTCTTGGCTATAATCGGGGGCATATAAAACAGGACTCTGGGTTAAACTCCTTTTTAATTCCTGAAATGCTTTTCACATTCCTCATTCCACTCTATCTTTTCTTTTTTTTACTTTCCCTTTCAAGATATTAGTCAGGGGAACCGCGATCATTGCATAATCTTTTATATAACGAGAATAGTAGCCCGTGATTCCCAGAAATGACCTTACTTGTGTTTTAGTTGAGGGTGTTGGAAAATCTAAAATTGCTTTAATTTTTACGTCACTGGGGGACCTCTTTCCCGAACCTACCTCATGACCTAAAAACTTCACACTGTCTTGTACAAATCTGCATTTTGTGGGTTTCACTGTTAAACCGGCCTCTAATAAGCGCTTTAGGACCTCGGCTATATCCTTCATGTGACTTTCCCAAGTAAGTGAAAACACCGCAATATCATCAATATACGGCAAGGCAAATGATTCCAGACCACCCAGAACCATAGAAATTAATTTATAGAAGTAGAAAGGAGCGTTCACGAGACCAAACATCATGACTTTAGGCAAAAATACCCCAAATGGTGTCACAAATGCAGCGTACCTTTGGGCCCTTTTGGTCAGTGGTATTTGGAAATAACCTTTGGTTAAATCCATCACCGTAATAAAGGTCGCAGAACTTACCTTTTCTACTACCTCCTCTATATTCGGGAGTGGGAAAAATTCCGTTCGAGTCTTGGAATTTAGTATCCTATAGTCCACACAAGGACGAGGATCTTTTCCAGGAACTTCTACCAAAATCATGGGAGACGTAAAATCGGACTGCCCTACCTCAACTACTCCTAAGTCTAATAATCTTCTTATTTCCTCCCTCAAAATTTCTGTCTGCCTTGGCGACATTCTATAAGATTTGGCTCTCACCGCCGTTTCATCGACTAATTCTATATCCTTCTCCACTAAATAAGTACGTCCTGGTTCTGAAGAAAACACTTTCTTATTTCGCTCTATGATTTCCTTAAAATTATTAATTTGAATTTCTGTCACTCTTTTCTCTAGCCCACTGTTGTCCACGATTTCCCAAAAATCAATTTGTGTGGGGTTTAGCATGGGGTACGGTATTTCGGCATCTTCTTCCACCTCTTCCGAATCGATATCAATTACCAGATTAACAAATTCCGGCCGCTTATAATAAGGTTTCAATAAATTAACGTGGTAGATTGTCGCTTTATTTCGCTTCTCTGGTAAGTCAACGGTGTAATTCGTTTCTGAAATTACTCCCGTGACCGTACCTGGCCCGATCCAATTTACAGCCATCTTATGAGATTTAGAGGTTGCCAAAACTAACACCTGGTCCCCAACCTTGAACTTTCTTCTCACTGCATTCCGGTCATACCATAACTTTCGCTTGTCTTGGCATTCCTCAATGCGCTTGACTGCCAACTCCTGACATCTTTTCAACCTATTTGTCAGATTCAAAATCATTTACCTCAACAGTTTCTAACCAGTATTCTAAATACGCTCTTAATTCATAAACAAGCTCAGTCCATAACGCACCTGCCTTCCTTTGATGAGTCTCAAATTTTGTTTTCAGGGCCCCTGCTCCTAATCTGAATCTCTTTAACAAAACATTCTTGATATGCTGGTAATCATCTTTTTTTTCTAAGGGTTCTTTTACAATAATTTCAGCTACCTCTACAGGTAACAAAGGTATAAGTTGGGAAACGTAATTTAATTCTCCTAAATTCTCTTTTGACGCCTGACTTTCAAAAATCATAAAAAACAAGGTAGTATCAATTAATTTAGGGTCAAATTTTGGAACTAAATCCTTTAAACTCACTCTTTTATCCTTATTTTCAGCCGTTACAGAATCAGGGGAAACTAAGGAGTTACTATCTGCACTGCATTGTAGTCGCAGCTTCTCTAATTCCAATTGTCTATCTTTCTCTCTTTCTAACCTTTTCTGTTCCGCTAATTTATTTAATTTTTCCTGTTCTGCTAATTTTTCCCTTTCTTCTAAAATCCCTTCTAACATATCTTTTGCAATTTGTTCATCATAATCAGAAGCTTTCAAAATTGCCTGAATTAAAGGCACTTTTTTAATGTCAGCAGATATTTCGGTATCAAATTCTGCTGCGAGCAAAAGCAATACATCTTTATTTTGCCTATTCAAGAATGAAGCCATAATCAAACTCAGAAAAATATCTCAGTACAAAAAAGTAAATACAATTACAAAATATTTCTATAACTTTCCTGGACACAATAGCATTAAAATACCAAAGAAAAACAAGATTTTTTTTTCAACTGAGTAACACTTTTCTCTAATCACAGTAAATAATTAAAACCGTAACTAAAGTATTCATAAAAAATGCACAATAAAATAATAAAGACTCAGTACATTCCTTTACTTTATGAAATCACATTGCTTTAATGCACTACGAAAAAGTCAATAGTAATTTCAGTAACTTCAACTTGCTAATTTAATAAACTTAACACTAACTTAAACATTTAAGTTCATTACCGTACTACTTGTACAATGAAAATTACTTTACTCTTTATGCAAAAAATAAAAATGTATTTAAAATACTTAATATATTCTACTTTTATACTTCTTATTTTGTTTTACTTTTAAAACAAAACAGCAATTAGCAAATAATAATAATAATAATAAATCACGAAAATACTCTTGTGCAATAACCTTAAAAAAAAAGAAAACAAAACGAAACACGCTATTTGAATTTTCTAACATTTAAGCGTATGGCATTGAGACCTCCCCAAAATTCAGCGCGCAAGAGAAACAATAGGGAGTCACCGTTCGATTCTTTAATATTCCGAGCTGAAATTCACAATCTTCGAATGCTGATTTCAATGACCGACACAGCTTTTCAGTCCACATTCAAAATAATACAGGAGAGACGATGAGTTTTCAGTCCACATTCAAAATAATACAGGAGAGATGATGAGTTCGCGGAACTTTTGATTTCAGTTCCTGTATCCCACAGCAAGCCACCAATAATTTTATATATTACTAGCTGTGACGTCGTAACTAAATATACTCCGACTCTCTGTACAATTTCACAATTCACTTTAATAAAACCAACACACAGAGTGCACGATGAAAACTATATACATAACCACACTGCGCTATTTACAATTATGTACAGTTAATTTACACATATATCCATTAGGAAAATGCACTTGAAAATATACAGCCCCTTCCGGGCATGAGCTTTCGAACACCCTTTTCCGATGTTCTTTAAAACCTGAACCATACATGGCTCACACCCGAGCACGCCGAAAAAAACGTTCTTTCTTTGCTGCGCACCAGGCAACAACTCGACTCCTTTCGTTTCAGTTCCATTTCAAACAGAAAAGTTACTTTCAAAAAGTCTCTTTTAAAATGAAAAAATCACGGAGCGGACAGTTTTCAGACCTCATGGCACTAGGCATGGAACGTCATCGCAGACTTATTGACGTCGACATCACGGAGCCGGCCGATATCACAATACCAAGTTCTATCTTATATTAAGCTTACCTCTGTTGCATATATTTCTTAATTTTATATGAAAAAAAAGAGAATTACGAAAATGTATAGTTGTAATTGTAATTTCGTGTGGGATTTTGTCATAACTATTTTCAACTGCTTGTGTATTGCATCTTATAGGCTAGTGAAATAAATCCTTGGCTGGTAAGATTTTTGAAAAATACCCCACCCCTTGTTATTTCTTATTAATAAAAAAATGATTCTCCGAAAAATTCTAATAAAAATAGGCATTGGCATATCCCAACTATTCGCCGAGCAAAACCGCGAGTCTTGCTAATATGTTTATAAGTCCGGAAATTTCATAAATAATTAAAGCCTAGAATTAGTCTTATGCATATAGTCTCTTATTAAAGTTATTAAATATTTCAAGGAAGAAATTGACTTACATTCAAGGCATGTTTATAAATTTAATTTAAGTAACAAAATGATCTCAAATGTATATTAAAATCATTCTTGGCACATTTTATTTCATTCGCAGTGATTAGTAAATGAAGTATTTTTCTGACTAGACAGATGTGAAAAGATAAATGATCCAAATACTACTCATCAGAAATATTGAAGCATAATTCGATAGATTGTGACTTGTCAATCTGCATATTGCATGGCATTTTTTATTTCTTCTGCTAACTTTTCATAATGAATAAATACTTCTGAAAAAAATATTCTATGTATATAAGTATGTGTGGAATGATATATTAACATGATCAAAAGTATTCCCTAAATAAAGAATGACATGAAAAAAACAAAAAATGTAACTGTTTCGTTCTCGGTCAGGTTTGGATAGGGTTGGCTTTAATTTATTGCAGTTCGGATCCTTTCTGGTTGAGATTTGAGCTATGTAAATTGTATTCGAATTGAATTTGTATTTCAAAACTAATAATATTTTTTAATGAAAAAAAAAACATGCATATTTGAACTTTCATTGTTATTATACAGATGAACAAAAAATTCAGTTTCGTTTTCGGACCAAAAGTTTCAGCGAAAATTTGCCCGGACTAAAACGATCTGTATTCCGAAAATCTCATTTCAATTTAATATTTTATTTAAGCTGTATCAGCTCAAATGACGCACTGTTTAGACGCGGTCGTAAATTATAACTGCATAAAATATGGAATGATTATCTTGCATTTTGGGTTATGATTAAAATGTTTTGGTTTTGGATCGGTTTAAAGGGTTATGTACATAGAATTTCCAGATTCAGATTCAGGTATAATAAGGCTCTTGCTAAAACAAAACCCATCGGATATATTGTAACATAATTCGATGTATTGCAGCTTGTTAATCTATATTATATAACAGTTTAATATTATTTTACCCAACTTTTGATGTCATTATTACAGTTACGGAAAGAGAATTGCGTATTCAGTTTTATGTGTGTGCAATAATGATTTGAAAAAAAATAGCAACTTTTGAAAAAAAAAAAAGTTTTTTCTTTTTCTTTTTTTAAGAAAGACATACATTTTATTTTATATCATAATTGTATATATAAGGCAAATAACTATATATCAGTATTGAACACTTTCAGAACATTTTTTTGTCGTGCCACTCTTAATTTTAGTGACTACGAACACAACGTGTTCAGACTTCGATTATCTTTTTCTGGCACGGCTGTGGAGCAAAAAATTCCTCTTTAAGCATTTTCGCAGAAAAGTTTTTTTTTTTTTTTGTGAAAGAAAGAAAGAGTCTAAGATGCACCGTTAAACTGTCCCAATAGTAAACACCAGCCTTTCCAATTCTGAGCAGATATCTGTTCCAGTATTGAACACCTATATGTTACAGTAGTAAGCAATAATCTACTTCGGTAGTGAACACCTGCCTGTTCAAATATTGGACACATTTTATATTTTACAGAAAATATCAAATTAAAGGCCATATATTTTACCAACAAAAAGATATGATAAAATATTAAAAATAAGTAAAATGTTTTTTTTTTTTTTTTCTTGAGAAAGCGAGAACTTTTTGAATTTAGAATTAAACTGTGCTGTCGTCGGCAAAAACCAAAGTTCCGACGGGTTCCTTTATTTCCCAGGTAAAATACCAGTTTTTTTTTTTTATAGAAAAATAAATCTAGTTCAAACGTGCGAAATTTCGATAAATTTAATGAGAAATTTTCTGTCAGAAAATACTGGTATCGAAGAATGTCCTGGTCATGAAATTCCAGGACCCGCACAAACCCTCAAAACATTCTGCTTCACAGAGGTCCTCATAGGATAGTATGCTATGGAGCTCCTCGAAACATTTAAACAAATTTTCCTCGTCAATATCGCTTTCTGAGCTGTTTAAGAGAAAATAATCAAATTCCTTCACAAAATGCATTAGACAATTTTAGCTCTGTTCAGTTATCCATAAAATAAGTTCACCCGACACAGTTTCCTTCTTCATCTGTAGCACAATATTCATAATAGTGTCCCATTTCATCAAGATCCCAGATTTTGACAGAGCTGCCTGCCACTGGCTGTGATACATCGCGGTACCATTAGTGGACGTACACCCTTAAGAAATACATCATAACAATGCAATATTTAAAAATAAATATCATAAACGAATTTTGAAAATTTCTTTTAGTCAGATTAAAATCAAATGTGCCAAAAAAATTGCTTAAACGCGGGCTACAAAGGTAAAAACTTTTATCTTACTCCAAACTACAAAAATTATGATAAAATAGCTGAAAAGTCGCATTGTTGTATTTGTAATCACCTTTGTCCGAAACTGGTGGCTTGAAATTTATGTAGTAAAAGGCTTTGTCACTAGAATGCTAAATGATTAAACATCTAAAAAGCTCAAATCTTTTCGCAACAAAGCGCATTTTGTAGGTTTAAATGTAAAAGGGCTGATTGCTGGTAGAGTGTCCACCACAAGTATCGTTACTCTTTTTAAGAAAAAAATCACGTAACACTAAATCATGTAGTCTTAAAGATTTGCTTGAATAATATAATTTAAGGAATGGACATGGTGTTAAGTGAATATTGTAATGTTTTGTGCATAACTCTTTATTCAATTACGACAAAATGGAATCCGATAAGGACTAAAAGTTCCCTTCCATGAGTTACAAGAGGTAAAATATCTAGAATTTGCAGATTTGTTTCAAGAGACCATTTATTTTCGGTTAATGTTCTTTCTAACGTTAAAAGAACCATAACATTCCATGAAATCCTAAGTGCTAGACAGCATTGTGACGCTGAAGTGGTAATAACTTTCAGATGCTTGAAATCAGCGCCAATTTCTTAAAAATCGTCTTGAGCCTCGAACTCCATACGTGCTAAATTACAAGGAGCCAATAAGGTTATTGCTTTGCATCGTCCAAATTCTCCTCAGTATGACAAGATCTTACAAAACGAAAGGTTTGCAAGGAACGAACCCTGATATTCTGACGAGCGTTTACCCAATACGTCCTATAAGGATATAGACGTGTTGGTTTAACATAGTTTTCCTACCCGTTACATATGTTATGCTTTTATAACTCTGTGTGCAGTGCTTTTACCATAAACAAATGTAGGTTGATGTTTAAGAGAATTAAAAGAATTAAAAAAAAAGAATAAAAGGATTAAAAAAGGGATTTATATTATAAAGTTAAATGCGGTCATGGTTCTCACTGCCGCTCGCCATTGCGCCAAATCACGGCAGAATGCTTCATTTGGTGAATAAATGAACAATCAGATTCGCCAAATTGCGAGTGAGTTTTGTGTGTGTGTGTGTAAATACAGTAGCGATTCTTATTTGCGTTGTTGAACGATTCTTATCGGTTTAACTATTAAATCACATTGTGGCGTTTACGTTGCTCTCTATATAAAGATACTGCCTAAGAACCAATTTAGTTTAGCAATAGCCAAAGTCAAAGGAAGGATTATGCGATAAGTATTTCTCAATTGTTAGTTAATCAATAACTATGCACTCCCTTCACCTGGATAAAAACAAAAAAAAAATACTCGAATCAAGCGCCAAATAGAGGAATGTTTTGCTACTTTTGAAATTAGCCGTCTGCTATGTATTTATGCAAAATATTATTGACCGGCCACTTTTTTCTATCGGTTAGAGTCGAAATATCATAACAATTTTTAGTATATATTTTCACAATTGCAAATCAAAGATAGCTATTTTAATTTTTTATTTACACTGCTAAAAGAATGTCTGAAAGTTTTGTCTATTTATGAGACATTTAGAATATACTACTTTATTTTTAACTTTCTTTTTTTTTACTTTGTGTAGTATACAGTCAAATTTCTATTTTATAAACAATTGCAAAAAAATTTATTTATTTCAAATCATGTTGAAAAAAAGAGATACAGTAAAGGATTAAACATATAGTTTGCAACGTTTTACGTCAAATGTACTCTGCTAGCATTTTTTTTTAATTTGGCTACTGTTTGTTATTTCTTATTCGCCAAATCACTAATGTTGGTCAAAAACCAGTGAGAATCCTGAATGCTACACAATATAAAATGTATAAAAATTTTTTATCTTATATGCAATCTAACGGGATCAAATTCTAACTCAGTGAGATATTTAGATTTGATATTAAACAATTAATTTGAAATTGGGTAAAGTCGTTCTTTTCATCACAGTTTTTCAAATAAAACTTTTTTTCCAAATATCGAAAGCTGATGCTTGGAAATTCAATTGAATACGATTACTAAGTTTATCTATTCTCACAGGGATGGTCTACATACGAGCATACTCAGAAATATCTGAAAAAAATTACAGAATGCTCTTTTCATAACGATATATTTGTTTATCAAAGAAATTTCGGCGGAACCTGGATCGAGCGTTCGTAAAAAAATAATGAAATTTTCGTTTATTTGTCGCTTTATCACCGATTGACAGTGAAACAGAATTTCAAAAATACTCTTTTATGCCGATTACTCTTTAACCTCTTCACTACGAAAGTCGTTTATTTAATTTTTAATCTTTTATCACCGGTTTTTATAATAATTTTTTTAAATTGAATTATAAAAATACTCTGATTAAATAAGATAAAATTTAAAGCAATTTTCAGATGAAATAAAATCGTTTGCTTTTGGCAAAGAAAAATCCTGTCTGCCAAACCGCATGTCGTTTCCATATTTTCGCGCCAAATATTCAAAATATTTTATTTTTTACGGCCTTTCTATTTAAATTCCGCCGCTAAATTTAAAGGATCCTTTATTACATGTGTAAGTAGCTCCCCAACTAGCATTTTGTTTTCAACATATTCTGAGTATAACCAGTAAGGAAACTTTCCTTGTCAGGGAGATACTCACAGCTGATTTATAAACTGTTGTTACACGAAACAGTTCAATGAAGAATGTACAACTGCTATTTATAGAAGTTACAAATGGATCATTTTCCAACATTTGATGTTTCTACTGAGTATGTATACACTAAAACATATTATAATCAATTATAGGAGTGTAAACACGATTCTTAATATTTTTTTGGTTTTGTTTTGTTTCTAAGTATATATTATAATAAAGTATACGCTTAATGTTTTTAAATCTTAATAAAAATGTAAAATAAAAACTTCAAATCCATCTTTAATTTGATCATGTATTTTAAAATATATAAGTGGAAAGAGTAATTTGGTCTGTTTCATATTTTTCTTCTATGCATAGAAAATACACAGATAGATGAAAACACGTATAATTATAGATAAATATAATGATAATTTATGAATTTTCAATAAAACTTGATTATCTGTATTCATCGCATATATATATATATATATATATATATATATATATATATATATGTGTGTGTGTGTAAATATATTCAAGCATATATTTACATATGCGTGTACATAGTTAAGACCGCCCCAAAAATATTTTCCTTTGTTCGTTTCCATAAGACATTATAGTAAATTGAACTATTTTTCCTGTCTAGACAGATGAAATGTGATATGATAAATGACCCAAATACAGCTCACCAGATATATTGTAGCATAATTGGATGGATTATGGTTTGCCAATCTATATTAAAGGGCTTATTTGTATTCCTTCTGTCAACTTATCGCAATTATTAGCGCATTTCCGAAGGAAAAATTTCATAAATGTTTGATAGTGGATTGTATGATGCATAAATATAATTAAAAATTGTGATGAAAAAGAAGGTTATGACAAATTTATTTTAATTTTTAAAATTATAAAAGCGTTTTCTTTCTTCAGCATATGTGGCTCAATCAAATATCTCTACATTAAAGATAAGTTAATAAGTTTGTTTATTTTTACTTTCATATTTTTACAAGAAGAAAGTATTGGGATTCGTGAAAAAAATCGACTTTCGGTTTTCGATGAATTTATACATTTTATAAGGATCTGAACACGATATGACTGTGTTTAGAAAATGTCTGTTTTGAGAGTATGTCTGTATGTGACAAAAATTTTGCGGGCGCTCTGCCTGAAGAACTAATACACAAATTTAATTAAAAATTAGATTCAATCAGACCTTCTCTCTTAAAATGTCAGACAAAAAGTAACTCAAGTTGAACTGAAATTCGCTCATCTCACGTTTTGAAAGGCAGCTTTTTAAAAAGAGTTGAAACAACTCGAGTAGGGAGTTGTTTGTGAGCAATTTAAATCAAGATGAGTAGTTTGAATGAAGCAAATGAAATCAAGACGAGTAAAACTTTTAAAAACAACTGATTCAGGATTCAATAAATTACGGCTCTTTCCTGAGAAGCCAAATCCACTCTTTCGTTTTAAGAGTGTTGATATAATTTGGTATTGATTATTTTTTGGCATAAATTGCCCAACAGTTGGCGCTGCTATGCATTCAGTAAATCTTTACCTTTAGAATCTGTGTGAAGATTCTAATAAATCCTGAATAAGATCAAAATTAAGTCCTGTATAAGGAAGATGGACATAGATAGTTATTAAATTTTGGCACTGTGATAGCGAATTTTTAAATATTCGCATGTAGGAGATAGAAGAAAGTTTTTAGAATTGCACGTCTGACAAGTTTTTTTTTTTTTTAAGCTTAATAGTTTTTTTATACTTTTATTAAGAATTTGATACCGCAAATTTTAAAGAATTATTCTTTGCCTTTTTCAAGAGAATTTTGTGTTTACATAAGTGGAATATATTTATTTAAATATAGTGGTAGCTTGGAACTGAATTTATTTATTAAAAATTAACTTCTAATTTATTCATTTAGGTGTAATTACACAGTGTAGGGTTACTTCAAAATTTCACTTGTCATGTTTGCTGGATCAGTAAATGAAGCTATATAAGTTAAGCAGAAATGCACTTTTATGTTTCTGAAATCCTTTTTCACTTCATTACAGTATGTCTTTTGTCCTCTGAGTTGCTTTCCGTAGAATATTTTTCTTGTCTCCTACATTATCAGGTAAAAGAAAAAAAAAAGAAATTAAGGATTATTTCAATTCTAAACGCACACGAAAATAAATACAGTGCGTGTATAAACTATAAGGATAGCAAAAAATTTAATTTTTTTGGTAGATTTCAAAACAAATGAAACTTTTTTTCCCTTGTATAATGTATCGTTAAGCTGAAAAGCTAATAAAAACGTCAATAAAACTCAATTTTGATTATTTTATTACAAAAATAATGTAATTGTAAAAAAAAATCACTAACTTTGCCTGTGTAATAACTTTAAGAACAGCAAAATAAATTCAATGGAGTGATCAAAGAAACAAATATTTAATGCATCCACCTGTGAGTATGCACATATGTATTATGGACCCGCCTATGAATTTTATGATTTCAAATATTCCATCATTCTCTGACATCATTAATTTTTGGCACAGTTCGAGATTGTTTTTGTACTATTTATCTTCAATTGTAGATCTGAGTTCCTATGCTGAAGAAAAATGCCCTAGTCTTTATACATACGTCTTTCTAGATCTCCCTTTAAGCTATCAATGAGATTTATATAAGATTTTCTGAGCGGCTATTGCAAAACTTCCATATTTTTCTTATAGATCTAAATTTTTTTTTCAAGAATTGTGTGGATAGGTACCTTATCTCGCTGTTATATTGATTGTTTTCCCTTCAGAAGTAATGCAACAAATGAAAGATGGTCTGGGAGAGTTTGTATGTGTCTATTTAAATTTTTCTAAAAATTATACAAATGACAGCACGTCGTTGAATGAAAAGCAGCCCCAAGTTCCAATGTATAAACCACCTAACCTAACTGATGTTTTAATAAAGTCTCTTTTTCTTTTTTCAAATCATCCCAATAATATTTTTCCGATGAAAAGAAGTGAAATTTAAATGGTCTTTATGGTTGGAAATGTTATTGGGATAAAATGTCGAACTGCATCTCACTAACTAGTGAACGTTTCCAGAGGTGTAAATTATGGATTCGGACGAGTTTGGTATCAAATGATAGATCTTGTCATACACTTTAGAAAGTGCAATGAAACTATCCGCCCGAATCCAAACGCTTTCGAGATATCAGCTTTAGAAGTGTGAAAAACCACCCATTTCCATAAGAATAGCAGAGCTATTATGCATCTAACATAACCACCAGTCTGAATATAGCATTCAATTTTACACACTATATTTACAATATAATTTATCCATTACGTCATGCCACAAATTTTCAGAATAATTTGCAAAAAAAAGGTGGTGGAAATAGCAAAAACATATGTTAACATTCTCAGAGTGCAGCCGTACGCGAAAACTTCGTAGAATGCCATGAAATACCAGCAATGTGTGAGTGTAAACGATTTTTCTCGTAGCTCGGGAAAAGGTATAGGCAAGAGGATTTAAAGCAATGAAAAGAAACTTTTAACTTACCAAAAAAATTATATACCTGCCTTTCAGTTTATTTATTTATTCATTAACTCTTTAAGTGCTTATATCTCGAAAACGGTTGAATTAGGACGGGCAGTTGCATTTCACTTTTTAATGTACATGACGAGATATTACTTTTGATACCACACTCATCCAAATCCATAACTTACACCTGGGAACGTTCCCTAATAAGTTGAATAATTTTTAATTCATATTCATATAATTATTTTTTAAATATTCATATATTTATTTTATATTTTGCATATTTTCATATTTTTGAAATATTGAGCAACTCAAGAAATTGTTTAAAATTTTAAATTTGGTACATTTGGACCACTATACATAAATCCTTATTAATTTGATAAAATTTGGTATTGGTATGAAAATTTTTATTTGGTAACCTTTATTTATCTTTTTCACTTCAAAAAATTAGCTTTAATATCAATTTTGTGTAAAATCAGGTTTTTATTCTAAACGTTACGTGATGGAAAAATCAGGTTGGGGTGCTTAAAAAGTTAATCTATCCATCTAAAATAATTAAAATATTGATTCAAACAGTGAATGATTATCACAAATATTTTATTAATTATTAGTATCCCAATAGTTAAATTTATCTTAAAATAACTATTTTGTTTCATTAGTATATTGTCATTAAATTCTGGTTGCAATTACAGTCATAAAGTAAATATATTTATTACTTTTTATGGGATGTCCATTACTGCAAGAGAGCATGTCCATTACTGGAATTTTGGGTGTTTAGATATATTTCTGCTATTTAAAATTAAATGTTGATTCATATTAGAAAATGAGACTATAAGAATGGTTAACTATTATTCATAGATTATTATAATATTGAAAAACTGGAATATGATAATTATAACTATTAATAAAAAATAATTTTAAAAGAGATTCCTTAAGGATGTCCATTACTAGTATATCTACCCTAGATAACATTATGAATTAAAAAAGTTCTAACTAAACGTACGAAAACACTATAAGGTCTTTATTCTTGATTTTCTTTAATAAAAGTTATGATCATATATACAATCACACTGTAAAACACAATTATTCTTACTCATCTTACCATGTATTTCATAAAAATAGATTTCATTGTATTTTTGAGATTACAAATTTCTTACTGGGTTCAATAAACTGCTCACATTACTACTAAAATAAAACAGATTCTTGAATCAACAAACAGAGCTCATTATAGAGATAAAACAATCTTTTTCCGTCTGGTAGACAATAAGCAAAGAAATGAATAGAACTAACCTCTTCTCAAATTATTTACACGAGCACGATATTTAGTTTCGTGGACCTTAAAATTTATTTTAATTTATTTTTCTTTTATGGCTATGTTCATCTGACGAAAATCTACTTGGCTCGCTCCTTTTTCTCTCTCTGTGTGTGTGTCCATCAGTTTATCCATATATCTATTGTTTAGTGTCAATATAGCATACATAATATTGCACGTACACAATATTTGGATTAAGCCCCTCATCTTTCTGCTCCGTTTAGTGAAGAACAGATTTTAGCTTATTCTTTCGATGATACTTTTCAAAACTTATATTTTTGAGAATTTTACAAAAATTGCTCTATTTGTTTAGCTAAGACATTATTTAAATTATAGTTTGCGTTCATGCATGCGTAGTAAAATATTATTTAGTAAACATGATCATTTTTAATGCAATTTTTATTATTTTCTAATTTTGATTACAGGGTATTATGTACAATGTTATTTGTCACATTTCTGAAAAGAACATTTTTTTAATATTAAGAATTCTGCAAAATTATAAGCAAAAACTTGACAAAATTTGGGACTGTTTTTTATAAAAAACCTGAATTTTTTTAGGTATATATATGTGTCATCCTCATAAAAATGAACACAGTTTATAATATTAAACCACTAAATTATAATATGTAGTTTGGACACTTTTGCTATATAAATTTTGACAGGGTTATTCAGAAGATCTTTGTTCTTTTTCAATGTGTTGGTGGTCCCCAATTAAATTTCGGGAATAAAACCTTCCCGGAAATATATAACATGTATTATTTTGTTTACGCACCTGGAGTTTCAGAATTATTTATCATGCATTTTTTAGATATTTAACAAAACCTCTAATATCGCAAGTAGCCGGTCACCTTTGACCATATAATGTATTTAGTACTGTATTCTGCATTTATTCTTCCCTTTGACTTTTAAATCATGGGCGGCTGAACCTGCCATTACCTCATTGAATTTACGGATGAAATTTTAGAATTAGTTAAAACTCAATCAACATATTAAAATGCAACTGATCTGCCAACTCATATCTTGGTGGAAAACACAATTTTAGCGGTTGACTGATAGGCTTATCATTGTGTTTTGCTATACCCAAAGGTATTAAAAAAATAAAGGACTGGGAGCAGGAAACCTACAAATCAATCTTACAAATCGCATTTTCATGTGTTTTCCACCAGAATATGACTTGGCAGACCTATTGCATTTTAATGTGTGAATCGAATTTTAACTAATGCTAGAATTTTATCCGTGATCTCAATCATATTATGGTTTGTGCTCCTGCCTTCGCTTTATTTGTAATATTAAGATTTTTTTCTAACGGTAACATTTCTGAAATAAACCACAGTAAATTCATGTCACTGAAAAAAAGTTTACTTGTTTTGAATGCGTTTATATTTTATCCCAAACTTAAAATATTAATATTAAAAGATATAAGTGAGATAGAATGTGGAACAGTTTTTGCAATTTAACAGATTCCATGAAAAAGCTGAAAAATACGATACCGTTTAAAAATCAGATTAAAATACTAAACAAATAATTCCCTATAATTTTGTTTTACTATCAAAAGATAATAAAACATTTGCTGTCAAATTTCGTCAAAAGTCTAAGAAAATATTAGCCTTTTCTGGAAATTTCTTATCTTATGGCATAAAAAAAAATCTGCAAAGTTATTTTTTATTTAAAGGATTACCTAAAACTTATTCTAAAAAATATTTTTTCTTATTATTTTTGTAAATTTTATCCAGAAATATTTCTGGCTTATTAAAAATAATCATTGAAATTCACTTGAAAAATGTTATGCCTTCTAAAGATGTAGATGCGGAAAAAATCTAAATAGCTGCTTTTTCTTTTTTAAAGTAAACTGGTTATATTACCGTAAAAAACCCTCAAAATATTATTTCTCTTTCAAAAGATTAAAAAATTTTCGAACTTGGTTAAAAGATAAAAAATCGCAGCATTCGTCTTCTTCTAAATATTATTTTTAAGCAATAAAAAATAACACAAAAGATTGTTTTTCTTTAAGAGATGACAGACTAAAATGTTGGCATAAGATTATTTTTTATTATAAGTGTAATTTTTATGGACTATTATTACGAATAGTCATTAAAATCCATGTGCGAAGTGACATATTTAAATAAAATTTATCTTAGTTTAACATTAAAAACAAATTTGTCAATGGATTTGTACGTAAAAAACTTTTAAAATATTAAAAACGTATTTCTGTATTCTAAAAGAACACAATTAACGTTGCTACTGTTGTAATTTAATTTACTGTAATCTTTCTTGTAAAGTTTTTGTAAAGTTATTCTAACATATTGTAAAATTTTTGTAGGATACACCTAGAAAGATTCTAGGCGTATCCTACAAAAACTTTACATGTAAATGAAAATTATATTTAAATGAAAACTTACAGTTGAAAAAAAAATGTATAATAAGTACATTGAAGCATACGATTTTTAAATCAAAATTATTATAATCTCCATGTGTTGAAATAGATAAACATAGTTTAAGTTTTATAAGATCAAAAACTATGCTTAGTAATTTATTAATCTTTAGCCGACATATACTTACCTATACTGCAGTGTGAAGTGTCCAATCATTATTCAAATTAATCTATTTTTAAAAAAAATTAAAAACTTTCCCATGTCTGAAAAGAGTTCTAATTAGTTTAAAATAGCATTTTTTTATCTATCGTTGTTTAGTTTTAAAAAGCTCAAATGATATATGAGGAGCCCAGAAGCCAAGGGGTATAAGTGACAAAATTGAAAAAATTAAGTTAAGTGCACAGGTTATCTGGAAAAATGCTTTTTTCATTTCAGGTAAAGAAATATAGGTCATTTTCTTATTATTTGCTGAGTTATAGAGATAAACCACTTTTTTCGAAAAACAAACAATATTGATTAATTATACATTTAAAGAAAATTGTACTCTATTTTTTTAACAGTTATTGAAATGAGAGTTCAAAGATTAGAATGCAACAAGCAGATGTTTCCTATTTCAATTTAGTCAATTGTTATTGATGTTCCAATTCAACATCAATTATCTTTAAACTCAATTTACTCCAAATCGACATTTTGTCACTTGTACCCCTTGGCTTCTGAGGTCGTCATATATTTTTTTTTCAATTAAAAGTATATTTATAGGTTATTACAACAATCAAAAGAAAATAATAAACGAAAATAATTAAAATAATTAAATTATTACATTCAAAAAGCATGTATTTCAGAAAACTAAGTCATATTTAAAGCGATTTTCTTTTTAATGTTAAAAAAAAATAATTTTTTTAGGCATTATGAATTTCCGAAAGCCAGCGATATTTTTCATTTAACTCTTTTATACAAGCTTACTTTCAAATGTGTATCTAATTTTGCTCAGCAATAACGAAAACAGTTCTCAATGCAGCGATGACTGCTGATTGAGATGAAAAATTCCACAGTAAAAAAATGAACACAATCCACAAACTCCTCACTCGTTTATAATATTACCGTTCAATCTTCCGTAATTGGGTATTTTATTTTTTTAACAGAGTAAATTATCGCAATCTCACAATTTGCGGCAACTGTACGGTGATGGGTTACCGTAGCTTATAAAAGGCAAAGACCAGTTAGACCGGGAAGCGGCAGCACAGACAATCACTTCATCAAGTTCACAGCTGAAACTCCAGAATTACTTAAAATTCTGGTCGCGTATTAAAATGTAATCGATCTGCTAAGTCATATCTTGGTGGAAAACACCTAAAAACCCGATTTTATAGGTTGATATATACGTTTATCATTGTTTTCCCGCTCTCTGTCGCGAATGCGATTAATATTTGTAATTACTTTGGTGTCCACACTCTCATAGTGACTCCATGGTCATAGTTTTATTTTTCACATATGATCACGAGAAATTAAAAAGAAGGTAGTAGAATTCTTCTGGAATAAAGTTTGTGTTAAGTTTTAAGTGAAATGTTTTGAAGCTTCATTTTTTTGTAAGATATTTAAATTATTTTTCACACGTAAAACGACGATGTCTATATTATCGGGTAGATTTTATAGCTTCGATTTCGCATTGTTTGCGATATGTGGTGTCCGAACTAATAGGGACGTGTGAAAAGTAACTGTTTTTTTATTTGTTAACAGAAGTTGTCATTGAAAAAAAAATGGATGCTTTGAAAATCAAAAGAACTCCTCTTAGAACTGGATTTACGAAAACTTATAATGCTTTAAGTGAAGCTTTAAAGGACACAACTCCAGATGCTAATTTAATAGAGAATTTAATGTGTCAACTGGAAGATAAAAGCACAAGATTACGAGCTGTAGATGAAGAAATTTTGAATTTTATGTTGACAGAGAAAGTTGTAGAAAAAGATTATTCTAAAGAATTTGAAGCATGCGAGGAGTATACAGAAAAATTTATTGCTATAAAGCAAAAAGTAAAGACATTTTTGGTGAAACCTATCGAAGAACAACTCCGATCGCAGAATTATACATATGTTGAATGAACTCTGTCCCGACCACTTCGCTTACCAGAAATAAGTTTACAGCCGTTTGATGGCGATGCAAGATTATGGTTAATCTTTTGGAATTCATTCAGCAAAATTCATGAAGACACCACTTTAGATGACCATTTGAAATTTGTTTATCTTTTACAGGCGATAACGCCGAAATCCAAAGCAGCACAGATAGTAAATAGTTATCCGGTTTCTGCTGATAATTATCCAAAAGTAATTCTACATCTGAAAGAAAGGTTTGGCAGAGAAGATACACTTATTGAGATATATGTTAGAGACCTTCTTCAATTAGTCTTAAGTAATAATAGATCATCAAGCAAGAATTTTAATTTATCGTCGTTATATGATAATCTAGAGACAAAACTTAGGTCTTTAGAATCCTTAGGTGTCACAGAAGAGAAATATGCCAGCATACTTTTTCCACTTGTAGAATCTTGTCTACCTCATGATATATTAAAAATCTGGGAAAGACAGCGTGAGAAGACTGCTCAAGGTAAGAACCAATTAAATTCTATCCTTGATTTTTTAAAAAATGAAGTTATTGCGGAAGAGCGGGTTCTTTTGGCTCATTCCAATCTTGGTTTTGAAAACCCAAAAAAATATCATAAATGTAATAATGAATATAATTCAATGCCAACTGCCACAGATTTATTTATAAATAATAAGTCTAATAAGAATTTAGTTAAAAAACGTGAAGATTTGTGTATATTTTGTGACAAGTGTCACTTATCAGAAAAATGTTTTAAAGCTAGTTCGCTTTCTTTTGATGAGAAACGTAACTTAATTTTGAAAAAAGGAGCATGCTTTGTTTGCCTGAAGAAAAACCACATTTCATGCAATTATAACTCTAAAATTAAATGCACGAATTGTGGTAAAAGACATTTTTTTCTATTATGTCAAAATGTTTTTAATGAAGGTGGTAATGTGTCGTTAGAAAGTCATAAACATGAATCAGGGAGTAGTGACACTGTTTTAACTACTCAAGCTTCGGATCCTACTGTGTTACTCCAAACTTTGAGTGTCCGTATAAAGCACAATGGAAAAGAGAAAATCGTGCGTGGAGTTATTGACACAGGATCCGAACGTTCCTATTTATCACGAGATGTAATTAAATATTTGAATTATAAAAGTATTGGTGAAATTAAATTAATTCACACATTATTTGGTAATATTGAAACAAGTGAAACAAAGCATAATAAGTATAGAATTCACTTAAGTAGCATAGACAATAGTTATAAATGTGATATGCATGTTTTAGATGTTCCTGTTATTTGTTCTAAAATACGAAAAGTGCCAACTGGGCCTTGGTTATCAGAATTAAATAAATATGGCATTAAAATTTCTGATGTTGAAAATAGTTCATGTGAAACCGAAAATGAAATTAAATTATTGATTGGTTCTGATGTGGCCGGAAAATTACTCACCGGAAATATCAAAGTTTTAGAAAGTGGTCCGGTTGCGGTAAAAACCCATTTGGGATGGACTCTAATGGGAAAAATTCCAAGTATTAAATCAGAAACAAATAAGGCTGCTATGATTATTTCATCACTTTGGAACAATTGTTCTGTTGCTGATTTGTGGAAGCTGGATATTATGGGTATAACGGATCCAGTTGAATCCAAAACTAAATCTGAAATTCATGAAGAAACTATGCAGCATTTTAAGAGTAATATAAGAATAGATTCAGAAGGGAGGTACGAAGTAGCATTGCCATGGGTGCTAGATAAAGCTTGCTTACCTAACAATAGAGAATTGGCCGAAAAGCAGCTTGCTACAACGAGGAAAAAGTTAATTAATTTAAATAAAATTGAGGTATATAGCGAAGTATTTGATTCGTAGATAAATGCAGGAATAATTGAAAGGGTGGTTGATAATAAAGAAACTAAAGTTCATTATTTGCCACACAGAACTGTATTTAAAGAATCGAGTGAAACTACAAAAGTTAGAGCAGTTTTTGATGCTTCGGCTCATGTTAAAGGTTCCCCTTCTCTAAATAATTGCCTTGATAAGGGATTAAATTTGATTGAAATGATTCCTTCTATATTGCATCGTTTTCGGAAATATCCTGTTGGTGCAATATCTGATATAGAAAAGGAATTTCTAAAAAATAGTATTAAAGAAGATGACAGAGATTATTTGAGTTTTCTATGGGAAACATTCGTTTTGAATCGCGAAGAAGGAATCAGATCCCTAACTCAAAAGAACCAATGGCGACACATTGGAGGAAAATTTAATCCGGCAGATATCCCTTCCAGAGGTTGTTCGATTGGGCAATTTTTACAACTAAGATGGTGGGAGGGACCGGATTGGTTAGCTCAACCTGAATATACTTGGCCTCAAAGTGTCGAAATTCCCGATGAAGAAATTATTAACTCTGAAAAACGGAAAAGTGTCATTTCAGCAATGAACAAGAACACAGAATCTAGTGATTGGTATTATCGACGGTTTTCATCTTTCAAGAAAATTATAAGATTGATCGCCTGGATTTTAAGATTCTTAAACAATTTAAGAAATCCTAATTCAAAAGAAGTTTCTGAACTTACGTGTTTGGAATTAGAACAAGCCGAAAGAAAATTGATAATTTTGATTCAGAAAGACGGATTCAACGAGAAGAATAATCAGAAGATACGTAGCTTAAGACCAATCCTAGATGAAGATGGTATTATAAGAGTGAAAACGCAAGTTATTTATAGAGAAGATGCTTTCAATTTTAAATACCCTGTTCTTTTGCCTTCTGACCATCCTGTAGTCCACCGCCTGATCTCCTGGAAACACCAAGAGCTTTTGCATGCAGGAGTGGCTCTTATGATGACATCATTACGAGAAGACTACTGGATCCTAAAAGTTAGGAAAACTATTCGAGCAGTAGTACAGAAATGTGTAGGATGCAGAAGATTTAGAGCCCAACAGATTCGTCTGAAATTTAACCTACCTACCGGTGCCTGGTGGGAGCGATTGATGAAAATGGTGAAACGCATTCTGAGAAAAGTTCTAGGTAGAGCTTCATTATCCTACGAAGAACTGCTCACCGTGCTCTGTGATTGTGAACAAGTTGTGAATGCTAGACCTCTAACTTATGTTACTGAAGATGTGAACGATCTAGCACCGTTAACACCATCAATGTTTTTAAAGGACATAAGATCTTCAGATGTGAGAGATTTTGATGCAATTGACGCGCAAGAATTAAATAAAAGAGTTAAGTATAGGCAACATGTTCGAGAACACTTACGTAAGCGATTTCGTATTGAATATTTAGGACAATTGCGCCAGCAAAGTTCTTTGCAAAAGAATGTCAAGCAACTGACCGTTGGTGATGTCGTACTCGTAGAGTCTGATAAGAAACGTGCCTATTGGGCTTTAGCCCGAGTGCAAGAACTTATTTCTGGTAAAGATGGCCACCCAAGAGTTGCACGATTAAAAACTGAAAATGGTGAACTTTTGCGACCTGTCCAAAAACTGTACAATTTAGAGATTCCAAAAGAACTTTCTAGTGATCCAGTATTAAGAACGAGAAGTGGCAGAATAGTGACTGTCCCAAAACGTTATTAACTCTAAATTCTGTTTCAACAAAAAACTTTATTCTTATTTTTTAGTATATTTCATAGTGTTAGTTTGAATTTGTAATAATATGTTTAATTTTAGTTGAATTTTGCAGAAGAAAATGTTTATTTACCTTTTTTGAGAAATGTAATATTGTAAGAATTGTATCTTATCACTGTAATGTAAGTATTAGTCATATTTTATTTTATATTTTATTGTACCCGTTGTTGAGTTTATCTGTCGAAAACTCAAGGTGGGAGAATGTCGCGAATGCGATTAATATTTGTAATTACTTTGATGTCCACACTCTCATAGTGACTCCATGGTCATAGTTTTATTTTTCACAGATGTTCACGAGAAATTAAAAAGAAGGTAGTAGAATTCTTCTGGAATAAAGTTTGTGTTAAGTTTTAAGTGAAATGTTTTGAAGCTTCATTTTTTTGTAAGATATTTAAATTATTTTTCACACGTAAAACGACGATGTCTATATTATCGGGTAGATTTTATAGCTTCGATTTCGCATTGTTTGCGATACTCTCAATCCTCCATGTTTTTGTGCGTTTGAATACAGGAAAACATAACGCTAACCTACAAGCCAATCACTAAAATCGAGATTTTAGGTGTTTTCCACCAAAGTATGATTTGGTAGACCGGTTTCATTTTAATATGTGAACCGAGTTTTAACTAATTCTGGAATTTTAGCCGTGAACTCAACGAGGTGATTGTTTCTGCACTCATCTCCCGGTCTAAATAAAAAATTAATAATGGTTTTTTACATTGCTCCTTATGAGATTTCATAAACTATTTTCAAGTAATAATTGCAATACTTTGCGAATTTACAACTCTAAATACACTTAAAAACTGAAAAATAAAAGAAAAATTAAAATTAAAAGAGTGTGTTTTAGTTCTGAACTCAAAGTTATCTTCCCCCAGATTAAAGTAATGTAATAATAAAAGAAATGACCCAATAAATAAATAGTGTAATATTGTAATAAGGTAATAAAATAAGTAATAAATAATACGAAAGCGATTGATTTGAATTCATATAAAAAAATTTGTTATAAATAATGGCAAAAAGAAGCATTTGTCGTTTTTGAGAAGTGCAAAAAAAAAAAAAAAAAAAAAAAAAATCCCTGCAAGCTCGAAATGCAGGCGCAGGTAGGTTTCGAAGTGTACTAATTTCACCAATAAAAACTAAATCATGATAAGAGATAAACCCAGTTTAATAATTTTATCTGGTCGCTTTTGACAAGTTTTTAATTTCCTTTTTATATGCGAGCTGATTTTATCAGTATAATGTTAGGCTGTATTGGAAAAAAAAATATTTTTGCATGCTTAACAACTCGAAATTCGCTGGCACATTTTCAGATTTATTTTTAAAAGGAAAAGGAAGAAACTTTCTCACGTGATTTTTGAACAGATTTATAAGCGATCTGTGTTTTTATTTTTCGTTCAGTTAATTAAAGCTTTATTTATAAGCAACAATTTTCTCCATAGGATCATATTTTACGTTTCCAACACAATCACTTTGGGAAGCTCAATTCAAAATATCCGCTTTGACATAATTTTTTTAAATATATCCTACCGCTATCGAAAAACCGATTATTACGGCACATTATATAGTTCTGAATAATAGAATCTGCTAACAGGATGCGTTTGAGAATAAAAATTAATTCAAAAATGAATCAGGTTTGAATTTGAATCCACTCTTAATACGATATATTTTTCTTCAACCGCTATGTATTTTTAGATTATTTTGCTGCAAGAATTGACCCTATCAAAACTTGTCAATATGAAAGTTATAGATAACATTAAGAAGATTTATAATAAATTCGTGCAGATTTGATATCTTGTAAATTGACGAAGTTGTGAATTTTTTTCTTTTTGAACTCTCTTCCCCCCTCCCCATTTTTTCCGTTTTCGTTTTTAATTTTTTTTTTTTTCAGAAAGAATTGATCTTATCTAAAACTTGTCAATAGAAAGGTTGTAGATAATATTAAGAAGATTTATAATAAATTTAACTGGATTTGTTACTTTGAGAATTGACGAAGTCATGCATTTTTTTTCACTAAAGCCCTATTTTTTTCGCCATTTTATATAATTTTTAGATGCGTTCTTAATTATATAAATACTTAATATGTATAATCGTCGTATGTCCGTCCGTCTGCATGTAACAGAACAAAAACTACCCTATCGAATTATTTGAAATTTTACATATATAATTTCTGCAAAATTTTGTTGAGTTATTTTTAATTTTACGAAAATCGGATGTATAGTTCAGTTCTAAGACCATTCAAAAGTTTTAGGTACACTGCGGCCAATGGGAAAAAAATGTTTTAAATGTAATTGAATGCTGTTAAACAGTTTTCGAACGAAATAAAATTTATATGCATTTATGAAGTGGACTGAAATATACATTTTTTAGAATATGCGGCACAAAGAATATTTATTAGTCATTTACAGGATCACACAGAATAGTATGGTGAGAAACACGGTTTGCGGCGGATCTTAATAATGTTTAACCATCACATATAATGAAGTTCATGTATGCTACTACAGTTTACTAAAAGTTACTTCCTGTATAATATAAAATGCATAATATTCACAGCCACAAACAAAAGATTTCGGATGCTATATTGTACCCTAAATATTGAATATTAATAATGATTGTTGGAAAAGTATTTTTAGAAGTGATAATAGTTTTTAAGTCCAAATTTTTGCATGATACATAGTGTTGTATAAATGAAGATAATATATAGGGCTATACAAAAGAATTCTTAAGAGTTACTGAGTATAAACGAAAATAGCTTAAAGATAGCTTTTAAATGAGTTATGTATTTTTACACTGAACTTCATTTAGTATACTAAGATATGCTTATAGAATATAGAAAAATGATATGCAAGGCCATGCAAAGAATTAGATACATGACGTCTATGGAAAATTATCTCTGGAAGTTTGATTTCACTAGTTTTAAACTTGTTTTAGTCTTAGTTAAATTTTAACTAAATACTGGCATTAGATAAAATTTGTAGGTAAAAATACAAGGATGTACAAAAGTATTCAAATATGCTTTCGTCTATTGCTATACATTTCTGAAAATTAAATTCTAACGTAATATGCGTTTTAACATTTTCCAACATAGGTGAAAGTGTTTATAAATTCGGTTTGTCTGTCTGCCTGTTCTGACTCTAACTTGCGTTAATATAGTTGGATGTATTGATATATGTTATTGATATTTACTATGCTATGAAAATAAGGTATGTAACGTTCATAATTTACTTACAGGGACACTCCAAAATATTCTGTTACATTATGGTTTAAGGGGAGCTGTTGTATTTTTATAAATGTGTAGTTGTTGTAATCATCATCTGGTATGTTCGATTGTCCACATTTAACAGCGCAAAAGCTACTTAAACCTATGGTTGGAAATTTAATATGTATAATTAATTCAGAATTTTGTCAAGTCATTTAAATTTTATGAAAATCGAATAAGAATTTAAAAGATATTAATAAAAGTTTTCTTCATTCTATTAAATCCTATTATATGTAATCAATTCAATGATGTTCCATGATAAATAATGATTCTAGGTTTCCATGGTGACTACATTCTTTTTATAGTATGAACATTTACCATCTTTGAAATGCAATTTCCAACTTGTTGATTTTATCAAATATCTATCATGCATAAAATTTTGGTCCTTTATATAGAAGTAATAGTAACTGAAACTGATTCGATATGTTAATTAGTTACTGTTATTTTTTCTGTTTTCTCAAAAACCCCTCCCTATATTCATCTCATTGGTCAAAATTTCTCTATTATCGAACATCACGGACATATTATACCCAATGATTTTATGTGTCAATTTGGAAAAGATTTCTGCAGAATTATGGGAGTTATCGTGTCCATAAAAAAAGTTATATAGATAGATAGGTAGGTAGATAGATAGATAAAAAGATAAAGTTTTTTATTGAGGGTGGTTTTGGATTCTCGGAGTTATGATTGGCGTAGATGTGCAAAAAAATTTCAGAAGTGGAAATTTTTGGGAGAATGTAATAGGTTGTTATTTCATACAAAATCTCAGCAACAAATAAATATAAGCGTAAAGTTTTATTTGCGTACTTTATAACTATATTCCTTGTGCTTTTTTATTTTTTTATTTCTTAATTTATATTTATATTTATTTATTTTTATATTTATTTATTTATTTATTTGTTTGTCATATGAACAATCTTTAAACGATAATGCATTACAATGCAAAGACATTGTGAAGAATATGCTCATAATTGCTGACACCCAGTATATGCATTAAATTGTGACATGAGCCATATATTCTACATATCTAAATTCATGAAAGAATAAAAAAGAACCGTACAGTTTTCCTTTAAAAATTTCGAAAAAATCTTTAACATAAAACCTTCACTAAACACGCGAGAACATCCGAAAACCGTGTTAATGTTATGAGGACGTTCTACTTTTCCAATTTCTTGTTTACATTTCAATATTTTTTATATATTATTATTATTAGTAGTAGTAGTATTTTGTGCGCATGATAGCGGGATCGATCTCTACACTCTAAAAAATAAAAGTGTAAATTAGACAAATTTACATATATGTGTGTGTAAATTCCTAAAATTGCACACCTGACATGAAAATTACCCACTTTTTGCAAAGTTTTACCTGTTTTTATGTGCATTTTAGCTTAATAAACTAAGTGTGTATTTTGTTATCACTTGAAAAGCATAAATAATTGTGTAAATGCTGAAAAATGTCGGAATTTACACAAGTTGGTACGTTATTGTAATTTACCCATAATGATATACACATAGGTAAGTGTGTAAATTTCTAAAATCACCCACTTGTCATAAAAAATGCCTATTTTAATATGTGTTTAGTTTATGGCATTAAGTTTGTAAGTTGTTATCAGTTCATAAACTCAGAAAAATGTGTAAATGTAGATAACACTTGAAATTTCACTAATTGGTGTGTTACAAAAGTTATAAATGCGTGAATTTTAAAGTAGACGTTACGAAAGGAATAGATGGCTTACATATTATTCAAAGCTACACTTTTTATTTCAGTAATCCCATTCCATAAATAACATGGTGTCATTGCATTGCTTTAATAGTATTTTTAAGTAATAAACTAATACATTTATTTATTTTTATAAGATACTATGACCACCTCTCTCACCCTCCCCGTTTCAGCAGCAGTTCTTCATTTAAAAGAAGTTAAAAAATTTTAATCTCGACACATGTAACAATATTTTGTTACATGTAACGTAAATTTTTATTCATTTAATTAGATAATTTTAATTTCGTTTTCCGAATTACCTTTTCAAATTTGTACATAAAATATAAGAATGCTTGATTTTATAATTATAGGTTTTGATTAAGTCGTAATTTCTTTCAGCCATCTCACAGATCGCTCTTTTTCACACTTTTACTTGTAATGTTCAGTAATAGTGTTAGATTTCATTCTTAAAGCGAAATTAGGAAGACTTCATAAAGAGGCATTATAATAGAGATATAACCCCACTTTATTCATAAATTTAAATTATATTTTTTGTACTGTTGGGTTTTTTTTTTTTTTTTTTTTTTTTTTTTTTTTTTTTTTTTTTTTGCTGCTCTCACCCCCATTAATTAAAAGGATAGTAGTTTAATCTTCAGTAAAATATAAAAACTATTTCGAATTCATTTAATATGTAACATAAAATATAATTCATGTAATTAAGACAATTCTAAATTCGTATCCTGAGTTATTTTTACATTTTGCACATCAAATATATGTTTGCTTGATTTTACCCTAAATTATTTTAGCCGTCTCATAGCTTGTAACCTTTTATCCATTTCAAAGTTAAACTTGTAATTTTAGTTTAACTTCAGTTCGCAGTACAATTGATGGTCGTATTTACGAACTACTTCGACCCCTAGTTAGACGCGAATCTAGTATAGAAAACTAAAATCGTAATCATTGTCGACTTGGCTTCATCAGGTTTAAGTTGAAAATTAATGGTGGGTCCAGCTGAATGCAAGCGCTCGCGTTCAGAAAAATATAGAAGTTATTATTTTATAAAATATAAGGTATGTAATCTCATACGTTCGTATTACCTCCAATTCTTTTTATCTGATTTGTTTATATTTATGTATAAATGTATATGCTGTATGTTGGATTGCTTTTTTACGTATAAGATTTTTTTACACGTATAATTTACTTGCCTTAAAAAATTTCAACATTACCTAACTCCTGGTAAATGTCTATTAAAATAACAACTGTTGTATCTAAGGTTATTTATTTCTTGAAATATTTTCATCTTAAAAAGAATTTATGACTGTATTTTAACAGCAGCAAAATAAACTTTAACATCATTTTGGGAGGGGGGGGGGGTGAGGTGTTAAATTTTGGGTCGGTTGTGTGAAAGATATTATAATTTATTTATAAACTATTATACAAATGTATATCATATCTATAAATTATATATTCTGATTTATAAATTAAACAGTTCATCTGAGTTTTATTTATTTATTGAAAATAATGTTTTTTAATTATGAAAATTATAATGTTAACTAAGTTTATCATCGATTAAAACTATAGCGTTGCTTTTGAGTTTCTACGTTACATTTCCCAATTTTGAGAAATTAATTTTTTTTATCTTAATTACAAGTACGTAATTTTCTGCTGTGTTTTAATTTGAAAATATTCCATCAGAAGAACTATGTTCCACTAAAATAGTCATAGTAAAAAACACATAATTTTTGCTTGTTAATTATAGATTTAATAAAAATACACAGAAGTAAATTGCAAAAGGGCGCAAATACATTGATTTAAAAAAACTCCAGACTAAAAATTCTGAAGAAAAAATTATATTAAAGTAATGGCTTTTTCTTCAAATATGCAATTTTCCATTCCAATTTTGCGTATTATTACAGAACTTATATGGCATAAAACATATGATAGTATATATATAAAAAAATATAATAGTTGTGTCATATGAATATTCAAAATCGAACTTATCAGTCCCTCCCCCCCCCCCCCTACATAAATATCCCCCGCCGGGTGAGTTTTATACACTTAAGACACAAATGTAATTGTCAAATAAATTCTACGAGCTTTAATTTCGAAACTTTATAAGAGTCAATTGATATTTGGATATAGATACAGTATTTCTCATTTTATTTTTTACTATAGCTGATAAATAAAAATACTAATTAGTTTAATATCTCAAATTTTAATTAGAATATCTCAAATTTTCATTTATGAAGATAGGATTCATTCCTTTAATGTTAAAATATATTTGTATTTTTTTTAAGACACAAATTTCTAAATATAAACTTAAATGCAAAAGATATTACTTTAATGATTCAACAGCGTTATTTATAGTCTTGATAATATTTTATGGTAAATTCTTTGTAATGATGAATACTTATGAAAAGAAAACAATTCAACATATAATATAGGTGATTTATGTATATATAAACAAATCAGCTAAAACATTTGCAGGTAATATGTGTGTGTGTGTTTGAGATAAAGATTACATACCTTTTTTCTATTTTTTATAGTATTTTAAATTTTACATTTATAACTGTACGTAACATAGTACCTTTATTATAATTGACTTTGTATTTTGAGTGTGTAAAATAAAAAATAAAAAATTGAGTCTGAACTCTGAAAATAAAATGTGTGGAGATTGCAAGTTTACCAACTATGATTATTCCATCTGACTAGTCTAAAATCTATCATTAATTAATTATTTCTTTTTCTTTATCTTAATTTTTAATTGCATGTACTGAATAATATCTAAATGAGGGGGAGATACAAAATTAAGAAGTAAGGAAGAACCTAGAAAATAAAACAGCAGTTTTTATGTGTATATTTAGAGGAGAGTGGGGAGGAATGGGACATTTTTTTACAAAAATAATAAAATCAACTTTACTTGACACAGATACAAAAACTTTGATTTATAGAATACAAAATAAAACACTTTCTAATATCCTTGAACAATATAGAAACATAATTTGAAGAATGAATTTTATAATTAAAGAAATTGTAAATTTCAAAATGTGTCCCATACTTCCCCACTAACAGAGAAGTAATATTTGTACTATGATGGTTGATGAGGAATATCAAAAACTAATTTTCTTAAATGGCTATATGCTGAATTTTAGATCCTTAGCTGCTATAGTGACATAGTTTTAGAGGGAGGGGGTAAAGTTCTAAAAACCTATTTATAGGGAGTTTTTAAGAGGAGGGGGGTAAGTGTGATAGGCTGATTTAGAGCTTATGAGGTTACGCTTGTGATAGTGGGTGAGAAGTGTGTGCATCACTATGATCCCGATTCCAAACAACAGTAATTTTATCGCATCCACTGTCACAAAGCTAGATCCCATAAGCTAAAAATCAGATTTTCAACTACATCCACCCCCCCCCCATTTTACTCCTCCATACAAAACTATATGAATATTGCAGCTACGGTTCTGAAACTAAGCATAAATATATCGATATTCTATATCAACCCATTGCAGTACAGATATTTCATATACACTAGAGACAACAGTTATCGAACCTCCATCGGATATGCGTATTTTGCATATTACGCAAAGAGCTGTGTAAATTATAATAACACGATTATGTGTGTTTTTTGCGTAATACACATTTATCAGTGTAATCACAGAAGATTACACAGATAAATGAGTGAGAATATTACACAGATATATGTGTATTCTTGCGCGATTTACACATTAATGTGGGTATTTCATGAGTGATCATTATAACTTTTACCCACTTAGTGCTATCATCAAATTACACACTGAAATGTGTATTTTGAAATTTACACATTAGGTGTGTATTTTGGCAATTTACACACAAATTTACACATATAAACTAATCGTTTTTGTATCATCGATTTACACATTTTTGTGTACAAATTTACACTTTTATTTTTTAGAGTGTAGCTGGGCCTTTTTTTACTTTTACAATGCAATCATTTTAATAAAAAGAACCTTATAAATATATATATATATATATATAAGCAAGTACATAATACTACGAATAGACATCCATCTCGAAGACAATTCACATTTCAGTATCATGCTTGATACAAACAGAATGCATTAAATCCGAAATAATTCTCATTAAGTTAGACAAATCATTAAAGAATTGACACCAGACCCAATCAATTACAAATGAAGTAGTAAGTAAGATTTAAAAATTATATACAGGGTATACTCAGAAATATTGGGACAAACTTTAAGGAGAGGTAGGGGACATCACAAAGTTTCAGATTTGTATAGCAATCCATGGTTGGAAACGTTTCCTTGGCGCAGTACTAATTACTCAAAACGCAAGAAGGACAGGAGACGAATAAGAAGAGAAAATATCTTTATTATCCTTAGTACAGCAAAAAAGTAAGAAAAAAGAACATTAAAAAACACCGATCATTATCAAAGTGGGTGTTTGAAATTACGACCCCGGGCCCTGATGCATGTAGGCGCATCTCCGGTGCATGAAAGACCTAATTTTCTCTAGAAAACACCAGGAATGTTCTGAACTTCCGCGGCAGCTGCAACGATACGTACAACTAGTTCCTCAGAACTTTCCAGTGTTATACAGGTATTTTTGCAGCACTAAGAATAATAAATATGTTTTCTCTCCCTGTTCTTGCCCTTTCTTTCATGTGTTTTGTGTCGTCACTACGGCGCCAGGAAATTTTTTCCAACCATGTGTTGCTATGTAAATCTGAATCTTTGGGATGACCTTAACCTCCCCTTAAAGTTTCTCCCATTATTTCTGAGCCACCCTGTATATATAACTATATATGTGTGTTTGTGTGCGTGTGGGTGTTATAGTTCTATAAACTTTTCATCAAAATAACCAAATTCTGTAAATCGATTAAGTAAATTCATAGAATATTGTTCAGCTGGTGTAAAGTTACATTATCTTGAAGTCGTTAAATCCTATCAATTTGCATGGAGTTGTTGGTCATGGCTAAGATCTAAATCTAATTGAAAACACAAATATTTCTTTTTGCAGTCCCATTCGATGATTAGAGGTAAATATCTCAAGGCAGGTAGTGATAATTCCAGTGATTTCCCCTGCAATAAAACATAGTCAGTTTATGTTTGAAGGACTTTTATTCATAAAAAAATGGACATGAAAAACAATCCCCACAGTGTGAGAAATTTTGTAAGGGTTAATATCTGCATCATGTACATCATGCTAAAGTCATTAAAGTGATCGTGAACACTACATGACGCGCAGAACTCTAGATAGTCTTTTTTGGAATTCTGGAAAAGCATGACAATTCTAGTCTGAGAATTTACGCTGGCTGATTTTGTTCGCAGTGCGTTGGAAGACAGACTGAAATGCAAATTTAGGAACGAATCTCTCAGTTAAAAGGGCGCCATTACTCAGGCAATAGTGAGTGAGAGGGGGCGTTTTGTGGAAATGAATTTCATATCTGCCAAAGGAAGGATTTCGAAATAAAAAATCCGACGCAGGCAAATGTGCGGGAAGTTGATTCGTTGAATAAAATTGAAAATAGCAAAATGACTTTTAAAAGCATTTCAAAAATAAAAACTAGATTCTCTCTGAATATAAGAACATGGATATTGATAAAAATTTATGAACAATTAAAAGATAAGATTAAGATTTTGAATAAGATGATTTTTAATATATGCGTTTTAATTTTTAAAAAAGATAGGAATAAATAATAGATATTATAATTAAAAGGGAAATAGTCAATATGCCGGAAAACTAGAATAATGGAGATGAATATTGCGAAGTAAAATTTTTATGTAACAAATACATTGAATCTGCAACAAAAATCTAAAAAATAAAAAAAAATGTATTGTTTAGAAATTGATCTTAGTTATCCTATGCGAAGATAAATATATTAATAAATAAATAATTTAATAATATTGAAATTCAAACCAAATATTTGAAAAGAACGCCCCCATAGAATTAACATTACCCTGCCTGTTTTAGAGCGATACCTTAAAATTTCTTCCTAATGAGGACACAGAACAATTATCGCGCCGTCAAAAAAATTGACCTTTCTTGTGCTTAAGTTTCTCTCTGTCGTTATTTATAAGAATATTATTGTCATCTTTAACTAGATTAATCGTTTTGACTCACCCTGTATTTTAAATCCTAGAAGTTTCACTGACTTCCATATAAGTAAAGAAAGTAAAAGTAAACTTAAATCCATGATGCGTTTAAATAAGAACGTAGTAAATCAATAAATCTTAACCGCTTACTCTCATTAAACTTAATTGGCATCGTACATAAGTATAGCGACAAGAGGGCTTCTTAAGTGACATAGCGGTTTATGAGAAAAGTGCTTAATTAAACTTTTATAAGTGTCTATCAAGTAATTTAATCAAAAGTGTGGAGCAGAATGGGTAATAAATAAAATATATAGATTCTTTAAATTTTAAATAGAGAGATATTTCTAGAAAACGTAAGATGTTCATTTTGTTTAAATAAATAAATATTGTTAAAGAGATTTATAAAATGTGAATAGTTTAACAACTCTAAACACTTTTATTATTCTAAAAAATAATTTTAAACTTAAAAACTAAAAAGTAACAGCTAATTTTCTGAATATTTGAAATTTTAACTGAATATTTAGTTTTGCATGGAACAATTTATTTTTCCTCGATAACATTTAATGAACTGGATTTGGATAGAAATTTTTTTTCAAATTAATTGCAGAAAAATCTATTATTATATAAAGCGATGATCACTAACTCAGATATGAGTTAATTATGAGATATGAATTATGATAGGTTTTTCGGAAAATGAAACCACTGACCACAGGATTTTGCAATTAATATGAGTAAAATACCTGAGCAGTTTCATCAATTATGTTAACATAAATGTATCCTTTTCCCTCTAATTATAATATGAATTTTGCTAATCATGGGAAGAGTGTGCTGCGAAGAGTAAATATACTTGATTATTTTACTGATATTAGAATAAGAAAGTGAATTTTCTCATATTCTTTTTCCAGTAAAAATCTTTTAATTGTGAAAAATCAATTCAGGATTTTATTGGTACTTAAAGTATTTCGTTAAAAAATACAAAGGGCCTCTTCATACAAAATACCTGAAAAAAAACCACAAAAGTAATTGCGATCAGATTGTAACAGGAACCCTTTTATTTCATTTTTAACTGACTGATAACTAATTCATATTAAGTTAAAAAAACTTACTTTAAAAGGTCAAATGTTGGAGCCCTTAGCATCACCACGCAACTCTGTTTGGTGCCTAGTGCTAAACCTTCTTAACTTTTCTACTAATCTGTAGTACATCAAGGATGATCAGTGGAATAAAAGTGATTACCTCTTGTTGTTCGAATAAAATCATCATAAAAATGTCTGTAGGAGCCAACCAACTGGAAATAATTTCTACTAATTACTATTACAGTAGGAACCCCAATTTTGTGTAGATTTTGTGAGCATGTTAAAAAATAAACGAACAAACAAAAAACTGATGGTTGCTGAAATGTTGATATCACTGACTTAGCAATTGAATGAAGCAAAGAAAAATAAAGTTTACGCTTCACGTAAAGATGATGAAATAATCACTTTATGCACAACTGAAGAAGTTGAAAATGAAGAGGATTCAGATGAAAACACTATTATCAATGATGATCAACCAAAAGTTATGAGCCATGATGAAGCAACGAATCGTTTACAACAATTAATGGTTTATTTTGAACATGAGGTGGAGATTACACCCAACAAACTGACTATGTTCAAGCAGATACGTAACCGTGCGACCCGCAAAAGTTATACAAAACTGGCATAGCAGAAAATTTTATAATTGCAAAATAAACATTTTTACTTTCTGAAAATATTCAATATGTTTAACATAAAGGTGATTTTCTGTAAGTATATTTTATTTAATTTTTTTTCTCATTCACAGGATAATCCGTATTTTCGATAATCCGGACTGGGTCTGGTCCCAATTAATCCGAATTATCGGGCTTTTACTGTATGCATAAATTATGTTCCCGATTATTTTTCAAAAATTGTACCAACTTTGAATTTTTAAGGAATAACATGTATTTTTGAAATCTTTTTTGATTTTCTTGAACGTGACTGCCACGAAAGAGACATTGATATCCACATTGTTTTAAACCTTAATAGAATTAGAAGAGTTTAAATTTGAGGATGCTAAAGGTAAACTCATTTGATAAACATTAATTTATATTGTTATAAAAGTCATCTGATTGTTTTTTATTAATTTACTATTACACTCAGTAGACCCAAACATATTATAGAATGTTTTCTTTATTCAAAAACATTTTATTTTAATTATGAAAACGATAATAAATACATATTAAAAATCTATGAATTATCATCTACATTAATTTTTGCATACAAAAAACCACAATCGATAAAAACATCGATGTATATAAGTTTATACTCATCTGAATAATTAGTTAACGAGAGAAAAAAAAATGCCTTTCTATAATTTAAGAGGAACTTCTTTTCTTTCTTTTTTTTTAATCAAAATAATCAGAGAAAAATGTTGTAGAGACAAACCAAGAAACATTTTGTAGGATTGCCTTATTTATTTTGAATATTATGTTAAGTTTAAATCTCGTGTATAATTTTACTTTTGACTCATTGAGAGCTTTCGGAGCTTTTTCTTGTAAGATTTTTATTTTGTTTTACAAAATTTAAGGGTAAACTCCTAACACTTTTGTGTTTTATAACTCTATTAAAATTTACGACATTTATACCAACTGTAACTTTCCTGGATGGCAATAAATCAAATAAGGTGTCAAAAGTACATGTTATCATTTGAAAAGTTTACGTTTATGCAGTTTTTAATATTTAGATAATCACCAATACTATGAATAGAATTTAATAGCAGATGTTATTCCCAGTCAATTGTACTCAAGTCCTTTTTATAGTGTCATTTTCAGCAGAATTGGTAGGGGCTGATCCCTTTTTCTCCATGATTCCTATAGAGTATCTATAGACAAAAGAATAAAATAAGAAAGACTTACTCATGGTATCATCAAACATTATGGCTAAACTGTGTTTAAAATTGATGAGGCTTTTTTATGTTACTTGATTCGTTTTAAAAAATTGCGTAACATTGTGTAGATTTTATGGAACTTTAAACATGTATGACAAATACTGTGAAGTCTTCTATCTAGACTCAGAGATATAATATTAAGCCGTATTTATACTTGGTGTTATGCGAATTCAATGCGAATTCAATGCAATTTTGTCAAGCAACATTCCAGAAAAAGAAGCAAAATTGACGTGCGGCAAAAAATTTCCGCCCTCTATAAATCCCAGGTCTGTGCCTTTTTCCTGGCTCAGATCGACCCTGGCGGGTACTTGGAGCCTGCGACTCTCATTAGCTATTAAGCTTTGACAGTTTGTGAGCTAAAAAAAAGTACAAATCCAAAATAAACCCATGTAAGTAAAAATGCGCTTAAATCCGTGTAAGTAAAAGTGCTCGTAAATTTATTTGAGCCCTTAACTTTTCAATACGTTTATTACGTACTGTCAACCTGGAATATTGTGAGCCACTTTTTCCTGGTTCCACTAACATTTACATTATTAAAAAATATTATATAATATTTTTCAAAGTCGAAATTGAGTTATAAACAATTAATATGAAAAATTTAAACAAACTGTATGGTTTTAAAAAAAGGAATTTTGTATTTTTTAACTATTTTTAAAGTTTTGGAACAAAGTAACTCCTGTTGGAGGACTCTTTGGCCCATTCACTTAGTTTCACACAAAATGAATACATTTCATATGCAAATAAATACGTTTCTATTGGAATCTCCTTTCAATAGCATTTGCTAATGAATTAACACTGCTAACCCTATAAAAAATTGTTTTTGTTTTTTATAACATCTTAAACACAATAAACCAATTGTTAATATTAAAGAAACGAGAGACAGTTTTCGCCATGTTATCCTAAACAACTGGAACAAAAATAATTAATGTAACATTTTCTGTAGTAACATTTGAAAAAAAATGTTACTTAAAACATTTTTAAAGACATTTAATTGCATAAAAGGCATTTCTAAGTAACTGGAACAATTTTCAGACCAGAAAAAACCTGCCACAATGTAGCCTCGAAATTCTAGTTTTCATGTTAGCTTTATCAAAACGTAAACATTTCCTGCCAAAATAAAAAGTTGAAGGAAAAACTGTGATTGCATGAAATTTGTAATAGAAAAGTGTTTATAAATATTATTTTGGACTTTTTAAAATATGATAACTGTAGATTAAAACAACTGTTTCAAACTGCAAATTAAATATTTATTTAGATAATGAATTTTTGAATAAAACATCTTTTTAAAAACACTATAACTTAGAAGAGTTTAAATATCAAATGGGCACTGCATAGCCCAATCGAGTCCTTTATGTGTCTGCAAAACGTAATTGAATTGCACTGCATAGTTTTGATGTTATAAAACTTACGTTGCTGCACGTTACTGTACGTTAAAACTGCACTATACGTACCAATTTCAACATCAAATAGCGATCTCTTTATGCAATTTTTGTTGATGTAAAAATATCATATATTACATTATAAACTTACCGGTTTTCGTATTTTTACTCCTATGTGTAATAGATTTTGAAAGATAACTTAAGAAATCGAAATGTCACAGTAAATAAAGAACCACAGCAGTAACTTTTTTCTCTTTGCTTTTTTTAGAATAAAGATATATTGTCCCTTTCATGTTAAAATCATATATAAAATATATAAAAGCATTAAATATCTACAACACCTTTAATTTTTGAATATGTTTTTATTGCGTCTTTTACGTAATATTTTTTAAACGTATTTTTATGAGACATTGACATTTTATTTAAATTTTAACTATAGTATAAAATATGTGATACAGAATAAAAAAGATAAAAGTATTTGCGTATTTTATCATTTTCTTTTGAAACAATTTTGAATCAATCAACTATATTTCGCTTCAAAGACAGGCTAGGTGTTTGTTTTTTGTTTTTTAGAAAATATAAAAATAATTAATTGAAAGTTTGATTAAAATGTTTTTAGGTTAAGATAAATAAAATATTAAACATGAACTAGTACTGCATGTATGGTGTGAGTAATAACTATTTAAAAGTATTTTTAGGCCGTTGATCTCTAAGACAAAAAGACAGTAGATAGTATTGATGAACCATGGTATAGTTACGGCCCGTTTCCTAAAATAAAATAATGAGACAAGAGATAGATTGAAGAGGCATAAAGTCCATGGAAGTTTCTTCCATTCGGAGCCAAAAAAATATGGTGGTGTGACCCCTCTCATTCAAACCGAAACAGGATATAACTTCGGTCCATTTCCTGAAACTAAACTTATCCGTAACCCGAGTTGCCGTAACAAAAAAGTTCTTAAAGCACAATTTTCCTAGTTTTTTTTTACAGTGTAAGAAAAACACTGTAATTTTTTTACACTGAAATCATATTGTACACTGTAATCATGGCTGTACAGTATAAAAATATGTACACTGTAATCATGTTTTTACACTGTAATCACACTGTAGTCATTTTTTTTACAGCGTAAAAAAATCTATAAAATTATTAAATGTTTTCTGGGAAATTGAGATTCCTAGAACGTTTTATGTGACGGCAACAGCAAAAATTCATGTAACAGATATAAATTTACATTGAAAATAAAAAAGTCTGTAAGCTTACGAAGAATTTTTTAGGAAACTGGAATTCCTAGAATACATGTAATTGCAACTCAGGCTACACATAAAATTTTAGTAAGATAACCATGCTTTTAATAGACTCTTATGTAAAATTACAGATTTCTGTAGCTTTACAAATATTAATTTTGTAAATTTGCATCTTTTTTTGTACAATGCACAGAGTAAACATACAGATTTCGACAACTTTACATTTGTAGGATTACAATTTTTTTTTTTTTTTTTTTTTTTTTTTTTTTTTACAATGTGCTAGAAAGTGTACTTATACCCACAGTTTTTATAGTTATATCAGTTTTTAGTACAGAAGAGTTTGTACCAAATTTAATGCTATTTTCATGCAACTTGGCAATGTGCAGTAGAAGCAGTATACCGTACGTATAATATAAGTATGCCACACTGTAAAAAGAATCTGTAAAGTTTTATTACTTCTTTTTATTACGAAACTTTTTCTAAGAAACTGGGATTCCCAAAACTTTTCATGTAATGGTAAAAGCAAAAATTCATGTAACCAATTCAATTACATGAATTTTTAACGTTACTATTACATAAAAAGTTCTAGGAATCCCAGTTTTCTAAAAAAAGTTCAGTAATTTTACAGATTTTTTTTTACTGTGTAGATATTTGATAAAACATGTGTAAATGTAGTTTTTAATTATGCGTGCGCGAACAATAATTTTTTTTTTTCAAAATATTGTAGTAATCTGTATTGGAGAGCTCTCATAAAAAAGTCGGTTAATGTCTTGAAAATTCTGGATTATATAAACGATTTTCTCCGTAAACCGTAATATAATGGAATTGTTTTGAGTGGCCTTGTAAATGAATCGAAAATGCTACACATTTCATTTTCAACACTGAACATGCCATACTAAACTCAAATAACATGTATTCATTTCATGGCAATCGGATTATATTAACGAGTTAGAACTCGTACGGGTGGAGAAACAGACAGACGGATGGCAATATGTTTTTATCACGGTTGTTATCCGGCTACATTTACGACGGATTCAAGTATATGATACAGATATAATATCAATCCGTATCGATTTCGGTAAATATGGAATACATGTAATAAAATAAATATCAATAAAATTTCCAGCAAAATACAGCTATGGTGCTGCTGAAAGAAGAATGCTGCCATTGATCCTGAGTTGGGTTGATACCGTATGTAAAATGCATGGCTGTACGGTTGATCATGCAGTCATTTATCTGGGTTCTCGGCTGTTTGATTATAGGCAAGCTTGTGTAGTACTCAGTCGTTGAAGGTCTCAGGAGAGTATCCGATTCGAAGAACTTCGTTGCTCAAAATTAACAGGGAGGGAGTTCCATGTAACGGTTATGCATTAGATGAAATGATCAGGTTACGAGATAATTCATAAAACAGCCTGATAATCATACTTTGCCACGTATGATGTAGATAACCATCCGTTGCCCTATATGATGTACCAAAATTTTGAGTCCTTAAGTCACTATAACATTTAAAATTAAATAAAGTTTTTTAATTGTTCATTTTTTGTGGGGGGGGAGGGGAGGGGAGGGATTGAACATTGAAATTCTAAATGAAAATCGATTTAGAAAATCCGATACTAAATACTTAGAAAATAAATAATAGTTTAAAAAACCAAAAAACACACTTTTATAGCAGGACGAACTAAAAAGTTTTGAATAATTTTTAATTATCGACAAGTTATCTAACATGACTAGATAGGCCTTGTTAAAATTAATTCAAAAAGCGTGGGGTGCTCAATATACGTTGTTAACGATATTTCATTAGTAATTATTTCTAAAACATGACTTAGTATAAAATACATTACGAAGCAACCCACGCTTTTTCTCTTAATTATTACGTGGCCTTTCTATCAGTGTTGGATAACTTCTCAATAATTAAAAATTATTCTAAACTTTTTTATTTGACCTGTTATAAAAGTGTATGTTTTGGTTTTTTAAAACTATTATTTATTTTTTTCTTTTTATCACTCTAAAAACATTGAAAATCATAAAATAAATGTATATTTAATATTTTTATTACTAATGGACTCTGCAAATGGTATCTTATTGCACAGTAAAATTATTTCCGTCCTCATTTTTGTGCATTTCATACTTTTCTGCTGCAAGCCATTTTTATATAACAGGCAGCTCACTAAGAAAGCGCTATAAGAAGCCAATTGTTATTTTATTTAGTTCTGCTATATGTTGGACTCCATTCACATCAAATTTCTTTTTTTTTTTTTTTTTTTTTACATTATTTATATACTTGAAAAAAATTGCAAAAATTTGTACCCTATAGGATACATCTCGTCCGAAGAGGTTATAATAAAAAGTCCTTCAACAGAAAAATATACCTTCATAATTATCAACTATTTGCTTCAGGTTATTAACTGTTGTTAGTTTAAAATCTCGTTTGAAAACCATTGAATAAATTTTTCGCGTACTTCAAAAGAATATGAATAATTTATGCGTGCATATTTCAAAAATGTTGAAGATAGTAAGGAAATTTGCATTTCAAGTTCTCAAGTTGCCTGCAAAACATGCGTTATTTTGTATAGAAAAAGAAGAATACAAATTCCCAAGTGCCGACTTAAAGACGAATTGCACTACTTATGATAAAGACTTATCCGTTATCTTGGATGAGCTGCCTTTTTTTTCTTTCGTTCACATATTGTTATTCAAATTATGTACATATACTGAATATAAAGTCAATAAAATATGCGTAAGCTCATAAAAATTGAATAAAAATATTTATTAAGAGTTATAGAGGTCACATTAATTAAAAGAATATAATAAATCTCATTGTAATATGGAAATATGATATTTTATAGTGTTATGAAAAACATACTTGATGTTTTTGAAAAATGCAAAAAAGTTAGAAATAATTTTTAAATATTACTTCAATTTTTCATCCGAATTTTTTTTTCACTCGTGTTTTATGTGGCATAAAAAATTACCTATTCATAGAAATTGGTAAAATAGGGTACAAAACACTTTCAAATTAATTTGAACAATGTATTAACTTCTAACATTTTTTTAACGTTACCCCTTTTTTAGTTTTGTATAGTTAAATGTATAGTTAAAAATAAAAATGAAAAAGAAATCTTCATTCAAACACTTAACTTTTGCTAATTATGTTTTTGTGAAAGTTGTATTAATTAGCATAACAATGATGTTGATTGAACATAATTACTGCAATTCAATACGTCTAATTAGATTGCTAAAATTTTGCACCAAACTGCTCAGTCAGTTGACCGTTTTTTAAGCAAAATGATTACATAAGTGTAATTTTAATCTATTCTAAACATAATGTGAATGAAAATATAAACTAAATAGAGTTTAATTGCTAGTACATAAGCTAAAATGTTTAACAATTTTATAACACACAAATATGTACAAACATGACACAAAATTACATAAAAGAGTTTCGAGAAATCCTGGAACCCCTTCCTAAATGCGGAAAAAAATTAAAATGGATTTAAAGAACTCCTCAGTTATAGCCCCGAGCACTTAACGAGTAATAAACTTAAATTCATTAGCCAGTACTGAGAGTTTATAACATAGGGGTTCTTTGAACCCATTTTAATTTTTTTCCCGCATTCGGGAAGAGCAGTATGAATACAGGGCTGTATATATATATATATATGTGTATATATATATATATACAGTGTCTCACAAAAGAGATGGAACACTTGTGCTTTATAAAAAGAAACTGCAATAAAATAAATAAACAAACATGTGCAAAAATTTTTTGGGTGTGTTTCATATTTAAAGTTAGTAACAATTATTACATAACATACATTTTGTCAAAATATTAAAATATTAATTTAGTAAAAATACAATTGTTCAGAAAGGAGCAAAAAATGGCTCACATAAGTGATGGGACACTTACTTTTCCATCAAATATTTATCCAAAAATTTTACTTTTTAAAAGGTTTTAATATTTTGTTGGATTTCCTTTTACTTTTAAAACATGATTTAATCTTTTTGGGATGGATTCGACTAATTTTTTTTGTGATTTCTGGAGTGATTCTACCCCATTCTTCTTGAAGCACCGATTTTTGTTGTTGTTTTGAAGAAATGGTGCGTTTGCGAATTCTTGATTCCAATTCTTGCCAAATATTCTCTATGGGATTTAAGTCTGGAGATTGTGGTAGTGTTTTTATTATTTCAGGACAGTTATATAGCAGCCAGAGTCTAACGTTCAGAGCAGTGTGCTTGGGGTCATTGTCCTGTAGAATTTAAAATCGTTATGAAGGTTCAATTTTCGTGCTGAAGATTTCAAATTTTGCTTTAAAATATAAATATACTTGTACTGATCCATTATACTGTCAATAAAAACAAGATTACCAACTCCAGCGGACGACATACACCCCCATACCATAACTCCTCCTCCACCATGTTTTACTGTTGGTACCAAGTTCTGTTTGCGAAATTCTTCCCTGGGTTTTCTCCACACCAAGATTCTACCGTCAGAACCAAATATATTAAATTTACTCTCATCAGCAAATATAACTTTATTCCAGTAATCAAAATTCTTATTTATGTTGGATTTTGCGAAAGCTAGTCTGAGTTTTCTATTCTTTTCACTTACGAAGAATTTTTTCCTGGCTACTCTACCGTGATATCCAGCAGATCGAATTACCCTTCTAATAGTCTCAGGATTAACAATTATTCCATATAATGCTTGTAAATCAGCAGCAACTTTTGAAGCACTATTTCTTGGATTTTTTTTAATATTTCGAACGATAATTCGCTTTATTCCATTGGATAGCTTTGATGGTCGGCCAGGTCTTCTTTTATCCTGAATCATATGATTCTTTTTATATCGTTAATGATATTGAAAACTGTTGAACGACTCAAGTTAACTGTTTCAGCAGTTTTTCTAAAAGATTTTCCATGTTCAATATGCAAATTAATAACTAATTTTCGAATTTCAGGCGAAGTTTCTTTTCGTTTAGTATTCATGGCTACACAGAGCTAAAAAACACAAAAATTCCAAAACAAACTGGAGAGAAATACTACACAGACGATTTTATAAATTATTGCCAATTGCTTTTAAGTAAAAATAAAACCCCCAAAAATATTTTTATTGCTTATTTCAGACGATTTTTTTTTGCATATATAATGGTGTCCCATCACTTATGTGAGCTATTTTTTGCTCCGTTCTAAACATTTGTATTTTTATTAAATTAATATTTTAATATTTTGACAAAATGTATGTTATGCAATAATCTTTACTAAATTTAAGTATGAAACACACCCACAAAAAATATGTACATGTTTTTTTAATTTATTTGATTAGTTTCCTTTTGTAAAGCACAAGTGTCCCATCACTTATGTGAGACACTCTATATATATTAGATATCTGCAGGTAATATGGCCGCCTTAAAATAGAATTTTTTTACCGACATCTTTTTAGCATTCGAAAAAAAAATAAAAGAATTAAATTAATCAAGATTTAAACTTGCGGTAATTTTTTGAAAAATGTCTACTTGATGAAGGTAATCTGAAGAAGTTAATAATGAAAATCAATAGCATAAAATAGCTTACGTTCGTTGATGACCCTTTTTATCAAAGCGCTTGCTTTCAATATATCTATAATCTGGTGGGGGTTTTTCTTTATTAAGTTCGATTTCCGAAATTTTTGCTAAAATAGTTTATTCAATAAGCATTCAAGTTGAGAATGTTGCTGATTTTGAGTACAATCCTAGTTCATCTGTTCATTAAAAAGTATTTAAGTGTGCTGTTATCACTATACCGCATGTACCGCATACATATTACCGGATGTATAATTTTATTCTAATGCTAAGATTTAGCCTGAACTAATTTAGTTTTTAATGAAAAAATGGCTTTCCTCAAGTTTAAAAATCAACGGCTAAATTATAGTAAAATAAAAATGGCCTAAAACTCTTAAGGGGTGATTTCCGAATTAAAAAAATATATTTTTTTTAATTTAAAGAACGTACTCTATATTTGTTGTTTCATAAATTGGCATGATCACGCAAGCCTGGTTGTGTTATACTTTTCATCTTTTGATTATTAATTCCTATGTATATTTTAACTTTGAATTCGAAAATTACCTTCATTTGTACTATCACGTCAAGATTTATCGTAAATTGCAAATTTCAAATTTTTTTAAAAGTCTCTCTATTGCATAAATTTGATGGTAGATCTAAAAAGAAATTTATTAATTAATATTTTATTCACACTGTTTTATGCTATTTATTCACATTATTTTATTCATTAAACAATCTTGAATAATTATATGAGGAACGTTGGGGAAGGGATGTTCATTAGCTCGCGTAAGAACGTGGATCGAAGTTAAAGGAACATACGTCATGTACAGTGTAACCTTCCCCTCCCTCCCTTAAAAAATATACATGTATATGCATATATATATTATATATAGAAATCTAAAGTTTTTCAAATCATAATTAAATTCAGAGACATAAATCCTGATACCGTTAAACTTTTAGAACTTCTATCATTATTATTAAATATTTACAAAAAAAGTAGATTATTTACAAAGTTCTATTTACAACTTAAACCATCATAAGTTTTAGTTAATTAATACACATCTCACGCGGAAAGTCATCATCATGGAACATTCTTTTTCCGACCCACAACAACCGTTTCATAAAACGTTCTCTATAGCTCATTTCGGCATTTCGCTTGAATTTGATCTAATCCTTTAATCTTCTGCTTTGCTAGAGAGCCCTTGTCTCAGAGTTATGGTATGAGGAAGCTACGAAAACTATAAGAGTCAGGCTAGTGAGAGCAATAATGTCGCTCCCACATATATATATTATGAAAAAAGTTTTATTTCTGTGTTATAGTAGTATCGGATTTTCGCAATATTTCGGGTTTTTAAAAAAAAATGTGAATTGCAGAAAATCCTTATTTGATGATAAAAATCATAGGTCACTTTTAAATTTATCGCTAGAAAACGTGATACAAACCAAATTTTGTTGGCTTGTGTTATTATTCCAATAACATATAATTTTCATTAAAAAAAATATAAAAACCTCCAGGGGAAAACAATTACAGAAAATTTTAGTATATTTTCACGAATCATGATACACTAAAACAAAAACACCTTCCGTTCAATTATATATATTTATATATATATATATATATATATGCATATAAAATATCATTATCACAGCAATATGTGATGATTAACACTTGATATACCATTTTTGGCCAGCAACTCAATCGTAGAATCTTTAATTCGCCGTCACGGATGGCACAAAGTGGGAAGACAAATAATGAATTCCTAGGAAATTTTCTCAGTATATCAAGCAGAGACGACACCCGTATAAACAAATTGATTCACATCATAAGGAAACATCTCCATATAAGGAATACTCCGGTGAGAGCTCAGTACTGCAACAAAATAGAAAGATGATACTGAAAGATTAGAACTGCATCTAAGGTGGTCTGGTGTAATAACGCCAGGCAGGGTAATAAAGCCAATTGCTAATATTTTGCATAATTATGAAATAATCTGTTAAATGACACCCATGTGCTCTGCGCAGAAGGGTTTTGAGTCATATAAATCGCAAAAAACAGCTTCAAGTTAATTTGTTTCATTTTTAGGTCTTATTGTTTTTACAAGCAACTAAAATTAACGCTTGATCTAAAATTTGCGAGATACGTTTTGTGATGTGAAGACTATTTTTTTATCCGGAAATACTTTGTTAATTACATAAATTTGTAGTACATTTCATGGACTTTCAAAATGTTGTTGAAGATTTTAGATATCTTCTCGAGATAATTTGAAAATTAAAATGTACAGCGCAATAACTGTAACGGGGTAATAACGCCAATCCTTGCATTAATACCCCGGTTGATTCCCTACAGTGGCTGAGCTACATCCTAAATACTGATTCAAATAAACACAGTGTGAAACTGTGCAATGTTTCTAATAATTCTATTTAAGCGGTCGCCCCACCAGTGGCCGCGAGGTTCTGACCTCCAAACTGGTAGGCAGTAGGTGCTGGGTTCGAACCCAATCGCCAACGTCGGCCTAACCGTTCGGAGTTTTCCGCGGTTTTCTTCGAACCTTGCGTAAATACGGGTTAGGTTCCCTTAGAAAGACCCCCACGGAGGGCATCCCACCTCTTAGGGCCTATATCCCACAGTGTAGATAATTGGCCGACATAAAATACAAACAAACTATTTAAGCGGTCCTTTTTAAGCAAAAAGAAGCTCACGGTCTGATATTCTTTTGCCTCATCCTCCCCCCCCCCACACACACACACACCACACCTTTATTTTGCTTACACTTTCACAAAAAACTGAACCTTTTCAATAGCTTAGAATGCAGTTTGACAATTTTTAAGTTTGTAGAGTTTGTATTTTTAGAATTGGGCAATCTACATGCAATTATTCCATCTTATTTCATAGTTTTGTTTGCATGGCGTTATTACCCATATAGGTGGGTAATAACGCTAAATAGCATTGGTCAAGAAATCACGCCATTACATTTTATGAATACATATCTGTTAAATTATTTTTTTATATAGATAGTCAATGAGTTGCTGTATCAAATCATGTATTTGTTTGAAAAATACAAACTAAAACTGAGCCGTGAAAATTGGTAGAACCTTAACGTGGCGTTATTACCCCAGGGTACCTTTTTTAAAGAATTTTTCGGCACCAGATGACAAAGTTCTGTTTAACACGTAGAATTCTTTAATCCAAGTCAGTACAAATCATTTTAAACTAAAGGGCGTATGAATAGAGGGTCTGATAACAACGTCCAGTGATGCCAATAGACTTTTGAGAAAGCGACTCTGTAAAAAATATGAAATTTAAAACGGGCGAAAAAGAAAGTAAGTTCTCAAAGTTGATCGGATGAATATTTTATGCAATCAGGCTTTGGTGCATCGCTTCTCAAAAAATCGTAGAATTTCGAATGATGCTTTAAAATGTAAATAAAATATACTAGAAAGAAATGAACAATAAAATAAATTAATGAATTTTAGGGAAAGAGTTGCTTTTAGTAGATTAAGTTTTTTTAGAACAAAAAAATAAGGTATGCGTAGATTAAAATTATGTGATTAAAATATAATATATTAAGACATTATTAAAAGACTGGGGAAAAGTTAGATATTATAAGAATTTTGGAAATAAGTAATTAAGAATTGAGGCGAAATTTTTTATTGTTACATGTACTGGGTGTTTCACTACCAGACCGACAAACTTTGAGGGGTGATAGTAGACATGAAGACAAACATTATTAAATAGGAAACCATAGGGCGCAAACGTATTCTGTAAGACAAAGGTTCCCTTAAAGTTTAAGGTTCAGAACTTAAAACGATGATAAAAAACTGAAAAAGAGGGTCGCTTCGTTTGCGATTTTTGCAAAAAATCATTCTTTATATCCCGATTTAAGAAAAAAAAATGAAGGTTAATCTCAAAAATTGTTGACAGTGGGCGCTTTAAACTTTAGAGTAACGAACAACTATTTTTAACTGTTATTTTGTGCATGGGGTTGAAACTATTCCAAAGTTGTAACTTTAACTTAAATTTTAAGCCCAAAATCGGAAACATTGGTTCCTAGCGAAAATTGAACTGAATACATACATAAAGAATTTATATTTATTTAAACTTGGTGACAATGAATAAAAAAAGCTACAACAGCAACAACAAGAAACGATGTTAAACTGGAGTTTTAAGACACAAATTCAATATTATCAGCGATCATCAAACATACAAAGATGAAAAAAAAATCTATTTTAAGTTTTACCAAAAGGATTAAAATAAACCAAAAATGGAGTTAATCCCTCCATGGGATCGTTAGCTATCACTTGTTGAATTGTGTCAGCAAGAATTGTGCCACTATGTTTTAGGTCTTTATTTTTTCGTTAAAAATTAAATGAAAAACTACAGTAAACTATGATAATTTTTTGACTGCTATGATTTTATTCGTCACGTCGAGTTCTATCTTTTGAAAAAAATCACTATCGTATGTCAACTGGCTCTCCAGAAATTTCAAAAAGACATTTGCATCTTCCATTTCTTAAACATATTATATCAAACGCTATCGAGTTTGCTATCATTCAAAATGACGTACAACTGTGGTGTCCTCATTTTTTAGATAGAGGTAGCTTCCGACGTATCTCCGACATTTCAATGGCATTACTCTTGGGAGCCAACACCTACCAGAACAACATACTTCCAGGAAGTGTTAAGGATGAAAAGACGACTCAGAATCAAACAGGAATGTAACGTTGAAAATGCCTTTTTTGCGAGTTATGGTTTAAAGAAGTAGAGAAAAAAAACAACAGAAACAAGCAGAGAAACAGCAAACGTTAATGTGCAGAAAACAGTTCATTTAAAAGTTTTCTGCAATAAGTGTTCGAAATTAAGGTGGTCTGGTGTAATAATGCCAGGCGGGGTAATAACGCCAAGTGCTAATATTTTGCATAATTATGAAATAATCTGTTAAATGACACCCATATGCTCTGCGTAGAAGGGTTTTGAGTCATATAAATCGCAAAAAACAGTTTCAAATTAATTTGTTTCATTTTTAGGTCTTATTGTTTTTACAAGCAACTAAAATTAACGCTTGATCTAAAATTTGTGAGATACGTTTTGTGATGTGAAGACTATTTTTTATCCGGAAATACTTTGATAATTACATAAATTTGTAGTACATTTCATGGACATTCAAAATGTTGTTGAAGATTTTGGATATCTTCTCGAGATAATTTGTAATTTAAAATGTACAGAGCAATAACTATAACGGGGGAATAACGCCAATCCTTAGCATTAATACCCCGGTTGATTCCCTACAGTGGCCGAGCTACATCCTAAATACTGATTCAAATAAACACAGTTAAAGCTGTTCAATGTTTCTAATAATTCTGTTTAAACGGTCCTTTTTAAGCAAAAAGAAGCTCACGGTCTGATATTCTTTTAGCTCATCCTCCCCCCCCCCCCACACACACACACCACACCTTTATTTTTCTCACACTTTCACAAAAAATTGAACATTTTCAATAGCTTAAAATGCAGTTTGTCAATTTCTAAGTTTGTAGAGTTTGTATTTTTAGAATTGGACAATCTACATGCAATTATTCCATCTTATTTCATAGTTTTGTTTGCATGGCGTTATTACCCATATAGGTGGGTAATAACGCCAAATAGCATTGGTCAAAAAATCACGCCATTACATTTTATGAATACATATCTGTTAAATTATTTTTTTATATAGATAGTTAATGAGTTGCTGTATCAAATCATATATTTGTTTGAAAAATACAAACTAAAACTGAGCCGTGAAAATTGGTAGAACCTCAAAACCTCTCGTGGTATAAAAACCTCTCGTGGCGTTATTACCCCAGGGTACCTTACAACCAGAAGTTATCCGGCATGCTTACATGGAATCCCTCACGCTTTCAAAGATTCCTGGCACCTATGACAGCTTTCTGGCAGTTACAGAAATACGAGCTACGAGGTCTTCAACTGATAGTACGGGAGTTTCATACACCCAACTTTTCATCTGACCCCAGCAGAAGAAACCCGTACATGATAGGTCTGGCGATCTGGCAGGCCAATGAATTGGGCCACCACGACCTATCCACCGCTGTCCATATGTTACGTTGAGGTGTTGGCGAACATCATTAGTAAAATCGGGAGGATCCCCATCTTTCTGGAGCCACATAGAGCGATGCAACGAAAGAGGAACATGTGCTTCTTTCAAAAGTTTCGACAGAACTTATTGCAGGAATATCACGTATGTCCTTCCGTTCAAACGACATGGTAGAGTGTATGGTCCAATAAGGTAGTCCACAAGAATGCCGGCCCAAACATTGATAGAAAAACGCTTTTGAACAGAACTTGCTCTCGCACCATGGGGGTTCGCCAAAGCTTAAATATGGACATTATATTTATTGAAGGCTCCTTCTCTTGTGAAAGTTGCTTTATCGGTAAACAATACATACGCCGCAAGTGTGTTATCTGCTGCAAATACCATTCATCAAATGTTTTCCTATGTGGATAATCTTCAGGGTATAATTCTTGCACGCTTTGGTATGAGCTCATTTTGTTTTCCGATAGTATCCTCCAGACAGTGGTGTGTGAAAATCCTACCTATTGGCTTATCGCACGAGTACTTGTGCTTGGATGGCTTTCTAAAATACTTAACAGTTTTTCATCATTGTACGGTGTTCTTGTCGTTCGTTCTCGATTCATCTTAACTTCCAATAAACAACCAGTCTCACGAAGCCTTCTATTCACACTTGAAAATGTTGTATAATGAGGTGCACGCCTATGCGAAAATGTCCCTTATACAACCTCAGAGCAGCGTGTCCGTTACAGTCTGCAGCTCCATATACGAGCAACATGTCGACCAATTTATCGTTCGAATACTTCATTCTACTATCTTTTGAACCAGTTCACGAATGATCACTTCAGCGTGATCGTGTTCACGCGCATCACCGTTCAGCGCCATTTACCGCAAAGAAACCGCAACCCGATCTACCGTCGCTGTCAAGCTTGCCGGGCTACTTCTGGTCGTAATTTTGAACACCTTTTGTAGTAAAATCTTTAAATAAACTGTTTTCTATCATATTAACGTTCGTTTCTCTGCTTGTTCCTGTTGCTTTTTTCCATGCTTCTTTTAACTATAACTCACAAAAAAGGCATTGTCAACGTTACATTCCTATGTGATTCCGAGTCGTCTTTACATCACTAACATTTCCTGGAAGTAAAAGTGCTATTACACGTGTGGCTAAAGTCGCTTCAAATTGCAGGCGTCTCCTATGGGACCAGGGGAGTCGCGCGCTTCTCCAGCGATTCTCCAGCGCATCCCCACATCCCATAGGATAACATGGAGACGCCTGCAGTTTGACGCGTCTTTAAACACACGTGTAATAACACTTTATGTTGATCTGGTAGTAAAACACCCACATATTCCGAGAAGCAGTAAGCAATTTTAGCAGTTGACAGATTAGAGAATTCTGATCGCTCCGTCAACACCAACTGACAATCTCAAATTTTTCAGATAAATTGGCCCCCCCTTCTCTGACGCATTGCTTTCAAAACCCACTACGACTTATTCGAATGTACTTGTAATTTACTTCTAGCCCTTCCATTGGTTCAGAGGTGGAGCTAAATGTAAGGATTCTTTCATAACTCGCGCAATATGATAAAGTAATCAGTCCCAAAATGCGGATGAGTCAACCGCAGCAGACGATTATTAAATAAGATCAAAATTAAAGTTTTCGATAAATGATTTTTATTCAAAAAGGGAAATGGATTTGTGGAATAAATTTAAGATTTCGCAATAAGATATTGATATTTAAGTAATACATTCTAGTTCTTTTTTAAAAAAATAATTAATTGCTAATGCTGAATTAAAGAAAATAAAAAGAAAAGGAACTTTAGCCGTTAAAAATATTAATATATTACGGAAACTGAGAATGAAAGTATGTTTTTATAAAACTTTAAAACGAACTCGAAGCGGGAAAATGGCGAATTTTTTTTTACATCTTTATATATGTGTGTGTGTGTGTGTGTGTGTGTGCGGGGGGGGGGGGGGGTTAAATGAATAAAATATTGCTAAATCAAAACTGATGTTCTTCAAAGTATAAAAAAGTTTAATAGATAATCAAATATACACTTAACATTCAAATAACATTGTAAAACTAAATAATAGTTACCGCAAAAAGCTTCCCTGGGCCTTGCGTTAAAAAAATCATCAAACACAAAACGGCCAAAATCTATAGAACAATCAGCGTTCGTTCTCCTTTTTTTCATGAGTGTCCCTTGAGATATCGCGTTCATTGAACCCTTGAGTTTATTATCTTTTATTGTTTCATACTTTATCTTTCATTCCCATACATATATATATATATACATATTTGTCATGCTGTAATTCTTTTCGATTTTTTCTTAACGATGTCGATGATTGATTTCAATGTGATTGTACAGAACATACCAAGTTCGTTTTGGCTTTTACTTTGAAATTCAAAAATCAATACAAAATATGCAAAATTCAAAAATATTTTTTGCATAAGTGTTGACCTTCATACAAGAATTTCGGAGAATGTTTTTTGTTTCGTCTTTAGCTTAAAAAATTGACGAGAAATGGCATTTTGAATTTCTAGTATTGCTGACATTTTGAAACAATCTTTTTTTTTGTAACATTATATGTCTGTTAATCGATTTGGGAGTGAATATGCATGTTTACAGTACGTAAAAATTTCTCGACGCAGCTCGTTTGGCAGTTTTATCCACCATCTTGTTTCTAAACGGCGATCTTCTCTTTTTATTTCAAAATAAGATACAAAAAATTTAGAAATTCAAAAATATTTTTTACTTAAATGTCTTAAAAAATTCCTGAGAAATGTTTTGCTTATTCTATAATATAAGAAATGATATAATTATGGCAGTTGGGAATTTCTAGGATGGACATTTTGAAACAATCTGTTTTTGTCATTTAATTGTATTCTCGATTTGGACTTGACTAAGCATGTTTACAGGGCATTCCAAGATCTCGACCGAGTTCGTTTGCTAGCTTCATCCGTCATCGTGTATCAAAATGTCAGTCATTAAAAAAAAATAATATTTATAAAAGGTACGAAAAAAAAATAAAATTTGACAAAGATATTATATTTAAGTATTAACTTTGATACAAGGCTTCTGAAGCATATATTATTTCGGTTTTATCTTAAAAAATTACTGAGCTTTTTTGAACTTCTAGGGTGTTTGACATTTAAAAGCAACTTAAATTTTATCATGAGACAGTACTCATATGTATTTCCCGATTTCCATGTCAGTGATCACATATACAGGAGTTACGAAGGTCTCGCCTAAATTCAATGATTACATTCATCCACCATTTGTTTTTATATGGCAGGTACTTCAATATACCGCTAAAATCAACAACCAAACATATATCAAACTAAAGGAAGCCAACTTGAATATAGTTAACCAATTTTACAAAATTTTCATTCGAACTTCGTATTGAAGAAAATTGGATTTAAATCTTCTATTATCTTCTATACTCATTTTAACTTTTTGTGTTTGAGTTAAATAAGATAAATATTTAAAAGCAAGACATACAAAAGCTACTTTTTTGCCCAAGTCAGACCAGAAGGATTTTTTAAAGTCACGTGTACTCATTATATGAGTGCACATGACTTTAAAAAATCCATTAAAACCATTAAAATATCAAGACCATTAAAAATCCTGAATAGTTTTTTTCCTGAATTTTATTGGGTGATATTTTAGAATACAGAATTTACAAATAGTAAATAAAAAATATATAGATTTTAACTCGGTAAGTAAAAAGGTTAAGAGAGAAGCTCTAAAAATATCTGATAATTAAAATGACGTCCTACTGTTTATTGCTTTTAATCTTTATCTACCTACGGTATTTATAAGTACCATTAAAATAACTTATTATAAAATTCTTTTAATATGCCAATTGGGTGTAATACTGTTTAGAATGAATTGCAGATACATTAGTTTATCTTGTTCATAAAGCATTATTGGTTACTCAAAACAAAAATATTTTTTAAAGAAAATTATTTTGCCTTTGCATCTTTTCAGTTTTTTTTTTTTTTTTTTTTTTTTTTTTTTTTTTTTTTTTTGCGCTGAGGGAAGGGGATGGGAATTTTTCAATTCGGAAATATTTTTATATTTATATTGTAAGAACATCATATTTGTAGATATTATTATTCTACAAAATACTAAGAAAATTATTAAAAATAAAAGATTTGAGTGGAGTTATAAAAATTGCACAAAATCCCTGTAAATTCAAATTTAATTAATCTTTCTAAATCCTTCAAATATTTATTAAATGATTATGTAAATCCTTTAATTTAGTTTTAACAATTTGCGTAAAATACTTTAGAATGTAAAATTTTTATGAATTCGTAATGAGGCAGATAAAGTGTTAATATTAAACACCAATTATCCAGAATAAAATATTTTTAAAAATTCTATGAAATCTGTAGTAAAATATTTTTCAAAAGCCATATCTGACACTGAAAAAATATCCCAAGCATATATTTCTAATATGTAAGCAAAATAGAACTGCGTTTGTCAGAATGTAGTTACAAAAATTGCTTTTAAGAAATTTTCAGGAAGAAAAACAAACAACAAATATTTCTTTTTATAAACATTTATTTCACAAACATCTGACACACATATATCATTATGAAGCTCTACGACTGCTATAAATCTACTATGACTTATATACTTTTTTATCTTCTAGGAATATTTTACAACTTTTAAATACAATAGAAAAAGCATGCTTTGTTTGGATTTGCGAAGCATTTTTTCATAAGATAAATATTTGAAAGTAACAATATTTTTTTTGTATTATTTTTGCATCTTTATTAAGCAAAAATGTTATATTATGTTTCGCCATATTTTAATTTTAGAAATGTAAATCCAGCCAAATAACTAAGAGTTTCCTTAGAATTTTTTATTTATGATATAAGACTGGTATAAATAAAAATATTTTTGAAGCAAAATTTTACAAAATATTAATTAATTTTATTTGTTTACAATTCTTTTGCTGCCACTTTATAAAAAAATCATAATATAATTCTTTTAAAATGTGTAAGTATCGTCTGCATAAATGATATCACATAATAAGAATAAATTGTGTATTTGAATTCTTAACACTGAAAAATACTTTTAAAATTGAATGCCAATAATTGAATTTTCACAAATTTTAATTCATTAAAAATATGCTATAATTTTTATAAAAAGGATATTTTAAAAATTTTATAAAAGAAATCGTGAAATTGTTACATGATTAAAAGGAATGAGCACCAAAATGCACGTCATTTGTCATCAGTCTTAATAAAGTATTCTATTAAAATGTATATTTTCTTCTCAAACAACATGAATTTTTAATATAAATCAGTTTAATGTTCTTTTACGGTTTGAAGTACAACTCTATAGTTTCTTATACTTTCAATATTTAAGATATTTCGTCTTCGCTAAATGCAGGTATATGGTTTCCTTTTCTTATTTAAATATTTTTAAAAAATGAGAAATTTTGATGCAACAATAGTATTTTACGACTTAATTATTCATGACATTATTCACTTTTACTGACTCAAGGATTTTTATTTACTGCAAGAAATACGCAGGTTACATTATCATTTACAAAAATAAATCCATATAATGTAAAAATATATTCAACATAATAATAATAAATTGTTTTTTTAATCATTCGATAAGAAAATAATATTGTCAGAATTTACAGATCATATTTTATTTCTATAAAATCCAAAAATATTTCTTTCCTTAATTAAATGTAAAAAATAGTTTTGAGATGTTTTGGCTTAATAATAAAAATATATTTTATTTATTTATTTAAGCATGATTCTATCTATAATTACTAACTCCATGATTTATTTTTTTCTTCTTAAAATATACGTGTTTCATTTTTTATTCGCCAAAAAATGCGTCCGTAGTGAAAAACATGTGAAATAAATTAATTGAAATAATAAATATTTTAAGGTTTTCCTGTAAAAAAAAATACTGCACAAATCTACAGTTTATAATGTATTTTTACGTTTATTTTCAAGCCAAAATACTGAATAGTTTTTTGTAAAGTGTAAGTCAAAATACAATTTGCGTAACGTAGTAGAGGATTAGCTTCGCTACTCTTAATGAGAAGAATCAAGCTGAAATATAATTAATTGCAGCAGTACATTTAATTATATTATCAATAATTAATGTACTGAGTTTTAAAAATCATGATTTTTTTGCCGAATCTTTCAAGACTTTTGTCGAATTTAATTATGAAGCATCGGAAATCTATAAAATTAAAATCTATCCAACTGGGCAAATTAAAGAAAATTAGTAAATAGGAATCTAACTTTTTATCTTAAACTATCTAACAGCGCAACACTTTTCTGTACTAATTTATTTATAATTGTTCTTAGAAAATATGCACTCAAATATTAAAGCTTCATTGATATAATAATGAAATTTCATTAAACAATTTGTGAAAATACAATTATTTAAAAAGAAATTATTAATATCGGTGAAATCTTTCAATTTCATATAATGCATTTACACAGAAATATAATTCATATTCAGATTTTAAAAAAAGTATTTTGATGTAAAAAAGGGAAAAACAGAAAAATTCAGTTGTCAAAGGTATTGTTATAAGCAATTAAATAATATCGCCGAGCGTAAATATTCCTAAGTAGGCTAGCTATCCCGGCCGCCATTGTCCGAGCGGAGGATAATAATTTAAAAAATGCCTAAAATTAACTTACGGGATTATTTTAAATCTATGTTTTGCAACATTTTTACTCCATAGCATACTTCACAGAAACACACTTTTGAGGCGTAATAACTTACGATGATGAAAAAAAGATTACAACCAGAACTTTATATCTGTTCTACTATTAAAAAAAAAAAAAAAAAAAAAAAAAGAGGAAAATATTAGATTCGTGAAGATTTATATTCAGGTAGTCTATGATATAATTTGATGCTGATTAAGTTTTGGTATAAATCACTCAACAGGTGGTGCTGCTATGCTGCATTTTTCATGATTTCCGCAATAACTCTATTTTAAAAATTAATGTACGAATTTTCTTAAAATTTCAGATTTAGTTAATCCTTCATATAAACTGGTTTTTTTTACGTTTTGGTGTTCATCGCCCAACACGTGGTATTGCAATATTGAATTTTCTCTATTCCCGCATCTAAAAACTAATGCACGGATTTTCATCGATCTTCAAATTCAGATAAACCTTGATAAATAATATTTTTGGTTATGTTTTGGTGTAAATGTCCCTTCAGGTGGCGCTTTTACGTTATATTTTCCCCCGATATCCTCAATAACTCTATTTCAAGAAATAATGCACGAGATTTCATCTATCTAACGATTCAGTTAGACATTGACATAAATTTTTGATAAATAGTTTTGATGTTAACCGCCCAATAGGTGACGCTGTTATGATGCATTTACCAGGATATACTTAAGTTTAGAAAAAGTTATATCTCATGAACTAATGCACGGAATTTTATATCTTTGAAATCCTCTTGATAGGCATATATTTTCATTTGCTTTTGGCACTTTTGCAGCGAATTCTGGAGTATTAACACGCATGAGATAGCAGAAAGTTTTGGGATTGCCACATCTGACAATTTTTTATTATAATTTGTAATAAAAAGAAAGGTGAAATTCTAAAATAAATTAAATTTTATGTTTCAAAGCATGTTAGATTTTCAAAAAATTATATACACTAATTTTTTAAAAGATATATAAATTTTACCCCTTTCTTTTTTCTAGTTTTTTTTTTATTATTATTATTTTATTTTTATATATATAATTTGTATAATTACTGCTCATAAGTCATTTTCCATGGTTCTTTCTACTTCATTTTACAATTTAAGCCTTTTTAGGCATATTCATAATTATGTAAATACGCAGCACCTATGGTTGTTGTTCAATCCATCTGTCTTTGCCTTCGTCTGTCCGCATATAACAGAGAAAAAACTATCCAACATAATCATTTGAAATATAAAATATGTAATTGTTGTATAATTTTGTTGAGTCATATCAAATTTTACTCAAAAAATCAACTTATCAACTCAAAAAATTAGATGCATAGTTTAATTACAGGGGCAATCAAAAGTATTTTCCGTTATATTACTGCCAATGAGAAAAAATAGTGTATTTTAATGGTGTTACATTCTTTAGAACATAATGTAATTTATATACTATATATATAAAGTAGATACGTAAATATACATTCTATACAATCTGTGATGTAAAGAATATTTGTTATTAATGTACAGAACCTCACAAAAGTATTCTATTGCACATTGGTATAAGGGGAGACGTTGTTTGGGGCGCGGTTTAATAATATTAAACTATTTCACATTTTATGAAATTGATATATTGCTGAGGTTTACTACAAGTTAATTCCTGTATAATAGAAAGCAGGTATAGTATTTGCAGGGATACACAAAAGATTTCGGATAGATTCTGTATCCGAAGCTTTTACAAGAAGATCTGAATCTTTTAAAAACTTCTTTATAGTACAAATGCACCTCATTTGCTACGCTTGACGGGCAATTTCCAAGCTGTTTTCACAAGGCATACCTTTCTTTAAAAAAATTAAATTTACCTAATGATATAAGAGTATTTTGAAGATTGGCATGATATTCGTAAAAAGAGTATACAAGTAAAATAAAACTTCCAAATTAAGAAGCTGTATGGCATTAAATCTCATTTCAAAGTAAATTATTTGAAATGAAATGCTAAATATTAAAGAACTGCTACTTCAGTTAATTCTTAAAAATTTCATATTATCTGCTTAAACTTTTAGTGGGATACCTCAAATGTTACAGAATTGTTCTGCGTCGTTTGAGAAATATTGTTTTAAATGTATCTCACACCCATTAAATGAAAAAATGTGCCAGACTCTGATGTCACATTTTCGTGATAAAGGAGTTTCTTAGAAAACCAATTCTTTCCAATTTTTTTACTTGTAAATATAACAAATATGATTTCAAACCCGACTTTTAGAACAACGCATTATATCTACATATCAATTGAAGAATGGGGATTCCGAATGTTGGGATAATCCATATTTTGGAATAAAATAATTTTATAGTTACTTTACACGTTAAGTGCCACGTTGACTGACCCTGAAAATTCCGTTGAGGCCATGTCAGTCACTCGTGACAGACAGTGTAAAATATGATATAAAACTAAAAAAAATTGCATTATTTTAAATAATTATTAAGAAAGTTTAGTCCTGTAATAAACAAAAGTTAAGTAGATTTTAAATAAATTTTCAGTATTTATTTAAAACAATATAATATTTCTAGTTTTATATCACAATTTAGATTATCAGTCATCGGTGACTGACGCGGCCTAAACCGAAAGCTCAGTGTCAATCAGCAGTAACTGACGTGGTACTCGTGTCTGCTTTAATAACACCATTGTATAAACTTTTGTAAAAATCTTTGCATAAAAATCAATAACAAATTGTGAAAACAAACTAAAAAATAAGTTCGCAGTAGTCTAGTTTCGTTTTTAAAAAAGTCAGCCAAAATGAAAATTTTGGTTGATTAAAAATTGATTATGATATCTCCTTCCCCCTAAAGATAGCTTGCGATATGTAGTGTCAGGTCCTACTTCTGCCTAAAGTGATAATGTTATATATGTACAGCCTCTTATGACCAGTTTTCGTCTATCTGGTACGAAATTTGCAAAGACTATTAAGATTAATTTGCAAAATCTATTAGAGGCGGCAGTGCGGACAATCGGTTCCTGGAGTTCACATCTGAAATTCTAGATTTAGTTAAAACTTAATTTGGATGTTAAAACACAACCTATCTCTCAAATCATATCATGACTCGTCGGTTTACCATTGTGTTTTTCTGCACATAAAGTTGTGAAAATATGGAGGACTGGGAGCAGGAAAACACAATGGTAAACTTACGAGTCAACCGCTAAAATTGGGTTTTGAGGTATTTTTCAACAAGATATCGCTTGGAAGACCGATTGCGTTTTAATATGCGAATCGAGTTTTAACTAATTCTGGAATTTCAGCCGTGAACTCGATGAGGTGATTGTCTGTGCTGCCGCCACCTGGTCTATATATTCAAACAAATTTCTCTAGAAATCGCATGATATGACTCAAACATCTGTAGATGTTTGAATGTTTTGTTCATGATTAAAAAAACTAAATAAATAAAAACAAATTGTGTTAGCACAATAATGAAATTTATATGTATTAGTTTTTTTTCTAAGATATGCTAATTATTTATAAAATTTTACTGAAAATTCACCTGAAAATGAATGCATCAATTACCAAAATCCTTTTTTCCCTTTTCTATATATAAAAATTTCATTAACTTTATCATGATATATTAATATCACATAAATTATGCATAAGACTAACTACTTTTTTTCCCGTAACTTTCGAGTTATTTTCATTTATTTAAATTAATGTCTCAAATTGCTTTTTTAAATAGCTGAAAGAGTGGATTCTTTGTAGTAGCTTTCTAAATAACTATGTGAAAACACCTATAAAAACTGTTTAACATTTTTATTCAATGCAATTTTGAAAACTTAATTTCAAAATAAATATGCATGCATTACGAAAATTGTCTTAAAAATTTATCTTGCATGACAACGTCTTAGTTTAATTCTTTATTGAATTTTTAGAATTGTAAGATAGCTATTGATTTTTTTCTACAGAACATAAATGTAAACGACTGAACTAAAGAATTGTGGCATTGTAGCCTTAATTATGTACCGTGATGAACTTGAAACGAAATTTATTAGTAGTAGTTTATACTAGTTCTTGCATAAAATTCCTGAAAAAAAAATATTTGATGCTTAATTTCTTGGACGGCGGGGAACAAAGATGTTCACTACTTCACCGTAAACGGGCAGTCGGCGAAATTGAAAAAAAAAATGCATTTAGAGCATTTAGAGATCTTGCATCTAGAGACACGAAAATATGTCGCCCAAGTTCGTCTGACATATTTACGTGAATCTGCTCGTCTATGTGACCGTCTACCTATCTGCATGTGACACAAATTTTGTAGGTAAATTTTGTAGTTAATAATCCGATAGAGATTGCTGATGATTGGATTTTGGTGAAAATAGCCCAACAGGTTGCATTCCTATGTTGTAATCTTTGCGTTTTTTGCAGTGTCTCTATCTCAAGAACTAACACACGTATTTTCATCAAACTTCAGATTCAGTTAGTCCTTGACATGAATAGCTGCTGTTGACATTTTGGTGTAAATTGTACAAAAATGATGCTGCTATTCAGCATTTTTTACGATTCCTACGAAAAATCTATTTCAAGTACAAATGTACGAATTTTCAGAAAATTTCAGATTGAATGTTATCTTGATAAATATTCGTTTTGATTATGTTTCGGTGTAAATAGCTCAACGAGTGACGATTCTATGTTGAATTTTTTACGATTTCCGCAATAGCTCAATCTAAAGAATTAATGAACGAATTTATATGTAACTTAAGATTCGTTAGAAATTGACACAAGTTATTGCTGATAGCATTTTGGCGTTAAAGCCCAATATGTGGCACTGTTATGATGCATTTCACAGGATTTACACGATTTTAGCGATAGCCATATCTCAAGAATAAAATTCACGAAATTTTAAATTTTTAACATCCTAATGATGGGCATAGATTGCCATTTAATTTTGGCATTGTGATAACGAATTTTGAAGTATTATCATGCATGAGATAGAAGAAAATTTTGGAAATTACCGCTTCGGAGTAGTTTTTTTTTTCTTGTTGAGATGTCAATGTATCCGCTTTCTAAAATGCAATATCCTTTTAAAAGAATTATAAAACATTTTTTTTAATTTCTGGATTTTCCTGTTTCAAACTATTTGGATGTTCAACCTAAAACAACTCTGTGAAAGAAAAATTCGCACAGTTTGAAGTAAAAACGTGTAAAAAATATCACAAATTCAGTGTGGCTAATTATTGTATTTAAAATATTAATTTTTATCAAGATAATCTTAATTACGTACTCTGCATCAGTATGTTATATATTTAAGCGTGTTATGCATGTAAACGGGTATAATGGTAAATCTGGAATCTCCTAAACAAACACATTTGTTCTTTCTCCATTCCTTCTCCTTTGTTTAAAGCCCCTAAACAAACACCGGAACTCTTTATTGAGTAACAAATAACATTTCCGAGCTAATGGCTTCGACGTCTTTGTTGTTTCACGGATTTGTCGAAACGTGATAAATATTTACAAAAGCTATTTCCCTTTAAAACAAGCTGAGATTTTTAACAATTTTTATGAATTTAAATTAGCTGTGAATATTTAATATAATGAATGAGATTTCTATAAAACCATATTTACTTCTGATAAAAGTAATGGTTTACATTTTGTAAGTTACTAGTAAATTGTTAATGAGTTTCAGAAAATGAGAAATTTTGATAAATGACATAATAACAAATCCCTATTGCAGCAATAGCTTTAAAACGGTTGTAGATGTTTTGGTTAAATATTAATAAGTGAACTACAAAATATAATGACTGATTATAAGAACTATTTTAATTATATAATCTGGGGGTTTTCTTCATTTGTTTGAAAATTTAAATGAAATGTGGTTCAGTATAACGAATAATAATTTCAACAAATAAGTTTTCCTTCCTGTAAAAAAAAATGTCAGATTTTAATTTTATAACGTTCTAATAAATTGTTAGGAATGATAAAAATGTTTAAAACTTTAATAAATTACTTTGAAATCTGTAAGATTAAATTTTTTTTCACTGCTTCAGCTAAATAAATAAAGGTGAATTACTCAAATTATGCTTAACAATTTGATTACGTCTACGTATTGTGAGCATATGGTGAACCATTGAAACTAATGTTGTCTTCGACGGTAGCATATTTCAGCAGTTAATCACCGCCAACAGCATTTTCATTTTATAATAAGCTAAAGGTTTCATTAACATGACATGAATAGAAGACCCTAGAATCATTCAAAACTTTTTACTATGATTGGTATTAATCGATTTCTATTGTACTCGATTGATTAATCGACTAAAAGTTCAATTCCATAAAATTTATTCGTGATCAAAATTCAAAAATCAATTACTCTTTAAAAAAAATTCATCGTTATTTCAGTCAAATTAATTCGAACTTTATTAATTTAATCATTAATTAATCTGATTACTTAAACGAAAGATTAAATATGACCGCCAAAAAAATTTTTTTAATTTGCTTTCACTGATATAAGATAGTTATATGAGGTTGCTCGACGATTTTCTCTTTTGAGAATTATACAGGATCACACAAAATTACTCAGATAGACCTCTGTCAAAATGTGTAAATTATTGCCGCTTTGGAGGTCTTTTACTTTTTTTCATTTCTCTGTGGTTTCTTATAAGTTCACCTTTATCTCTGCAAACTGTGGATTTATCTTTCATTTGCTTGCATATACATTTTAAATGGGGCAAATGGGGCCCTTTTCTTTTTTCTACTGTTTTTTCGCCTTTGTCCCACTTCTTTCAGTTTCTTTCCAGTTGTTTACCCCCCCCCCTCCTTCTTTTACTGTCTAAGAGCCGACAGCACAAAAATCTAAAGTATCGAACATAAGAAAAAAACTTGTGTTTTATGGAAGAATAGAAATAGGGGAATCTAATTATCCATGTTTGCCAAAAGTGAAATGGCGCATAAGCCGACAATTAATACTACTAGTGGTTTATTCGTAGACTTATCATTGGGTTTACCGTACAATCATTTCATACCTTTGATTCTACGGCATACACAATGTTAAACCTACGAGTAAATTACTATTAATATTAATTTTTGGCTTATACAACCCTTCACTTCCGGTAGACACGGATCATTAGATTCTTCTATTACTATTCTTTCATAAAACAAAAGTTTTTTCTTGTACTCGATACCTTACGTGAATTTGTGGACTGTTGGACTATTATAACTTCTCTTTTTCTTCTCTCATTTCTTTTAACTGCTCCTTGTCCCTTTTCTTTTTTACCAAGGACCAGGCAAATTTAACACCTTTTTTTGTACGTGTTCATTTCAGAAAACAACAGAAAAACAAATTTCCTATTTCTTCTCAAACTTTAAAATCGACTTCCACTATTTTGTTGTAAGCTTTGTCCATCAATAATTTTATAAATTGCATAGTCATTATGGGAGAGGGAAAACTTGGAATATACTCACATGTGATTATTGATATCATAGTGCTGTTAGTGATACTATTTTATAATTGGCTTTAAGTTTTTAAGAAGTACTTACAGCGCAAATAAGGTAAATTCTCATAGTCATTTGATACCAGATATATTAGTTTTTATAAAATTTAAGAAGCTGTCTAGCGGGTAATGATTAGAATACTTAATACAAGGCTAGAAAGAAAAGCAACCATTACGGGGTTGGCAAAACTATAAATTATACATTTTTAAAGTTGGAAAGTTTATTTTAATGATACTAAATTTTAAAATTGCTAAATATGAACATATTTAAAGTTATTGTTCTTTTTCCTGTGTAGCATTTTTAAAAGCGATTTTTCCCCTTTATGACATTGATACTAATATTTATGTGTGCATTTTTATGTCCTGCTTTGCGATCTTCATTCTCGTTTGGGAAGATCAGAAATCTTATTTGGGACAAAACTGATTATTTAAAAAAAACATAGAGACACGGTAAACAATGCTGTAAGAAAAGACTGTCAAACCTAGATAGAGAAAAATGATTATATTTTTTATAAACTCGTAAAGAACTGAAATCTTCTTTTATCTCATTTATAAAATTGTAATGAATATAGATATACTTTGATCTTTAAAATTAAATCATGTGATCATTAATTGAAATATCTTTCGTGAAGTTTGTTAATTAATGTTGTTAAATAAATTATTTCCTTCGTTTAAAAACAAAAGAATAAACCATTTTATTTCCTGTAAGATTAATATATCAATGTGGTCTCATCCATTAGTGGAGTAAGATTAGATAAACTTTTCCCGCCAACTGAGAGTTTAAGAGTTTTCCTGCATTTTCATAAAAATGTTTGTAAAACTAATATTAATTTATTATTTTTTTGCCTGTTTGTTCCTAAAATATCCTTTTTATTTCTTCATATTACAGATATCTTAAAATACCATTCTGTTTAAAATATGCTTGTTCATAGCAGTATAATTTTTTTGGGGCTGAACGGAAAATGCAGGCCAAAAGTTTAAAGAGCTAGAAAAACATTTATGAATAAAAATTCAATGAAAGATACAAATATTTATTGCGGTAATATTGTATAAAGATAAGTGCAGAGTGTTTACGTAAATTTCCATTATTCCGTTAAAAATTCTGGCTGCAGTAATAGGTTTTTAATTTTACCGTTTTCAAATTAGTATTTGTTCAAAGTACTTATGTTTATACCATATTTTGTATTTGACTCTATGTTTCCTGTAAAATATTGAAAGTATATGATTTTAATAATCCAATTTGCCTAGAATAAATACTTTTTTGGTGTTTTGAAATAAACAAAAGAAAAGTATTTTCTCTTTTATTTCAAATTCAAATTACCCTCTAATTCTTATTATGTAATGCATAGAATCGTAATAAATTTTGTATTCAAGCATTTTTGCATAAAAGTGCTACAACTATTGCATCAAGATCTGAATATCTATAAAAAGAATAGTTTAAGTACAAAAGTCCCTCATTTGACACGTTTGATGTATAATTTGAGATTTATAACACTTTTAAGGAAATTACAGAAAAACATTGTTACTAACTTTAAAAATCACAGAAGTATGGTCTTAAATCTTTATCATAAGAATTTCATTTATTCTTGATTAAAACTTCTTTATTCATAAAACCGTTAAATAATTTGTTAAAAATATTAGAAAATAATAAATTTAAAAAGAAAAGTTCAAAGCGTATGAAACCAACCTTTAAAAAAGCGACTTACATCGCTATGTCTTTAACCGCCTAATATGACAAAGAAGTTTATTCAATTTCCATCGCAGTATTTTAGTCACGTAAATAATGGTAATAAATTGCATCATTAATTTTTAGCTTAAGCATCAAACGCAACATATATTTTTTCATTAGTACCTATAAGGTGGTTATAAACGTGCTGACAGTGAACAAAGGACATTTTTTTTTCAGAGTATCAGGTTATAATGCTAATTTGTATTAAATAATATTAATTAGTTTTGGAATCATCTATTATTTCAAAGTTCCGCATTTTAGTTTTGATATCTTGAGTAATATTCATTCACTTTTAATTAAATAAAAAAAATATATATTTTATAAAAAAGTTAAACATCCATTTATAATGGTAATATCAAACAAATAAACAAATTAAATTTCTGCTTTTTTTTGATAAATATCCTTAATGAAAGCTATTTCAAAATTCGTCAAGGTATAATATGTTGTTATTTGTGACGGCCAATTATCTTTAAAAGGGATACGGACCTAGGGGGTGGGTCCTTCGTGGGGGTCTTTCAAAGAGAACCTAACCCGTATTTACGTAAGATTATAAAAAGTTCGAAAAAATCCACGGAAAACTCCGACCGCAAAATTCGTTAAGATTGCCATTAAATTAATTAGGTAACTTTATATAATAATGAAAATAATTACAAGTACAAATAGAAATGGTATTACAAATTATGAAACAAAGCTGAGGATTTCAATGTTGTTAAATGTTAATTTAAGGATCATGCAAGCAGTGAGGAAATGTTAGTTGTTTACAGATATAACAGACAGGCTATGTCCAGTCCAGTCCGAGTATCCAGAGAAAAATTAAATCCGAGTTTAAGTTCGGGCCCAGTTTACACTCTAAAAAATGAATGCTTAAACTTACACATTAAAACAAGGACATAGGTAATAAAAATATCTTAGCTATAAATGTAAAAAGTGGCGAATAAATTGCCAAATACATAACCTGGTGTGTCGAAATACACCTTTTCCTGTATATTTCAATACACATTCAGCGGCTTAAGTATGCAAAATAGTATCAAATAACTTAGAAATACACAGTTTATCTTGTAAATTGCACATGAATCTATATATATCTGTGTAATATACAAAAATGGTAGATTTTGTGTACACAGTACATAACTTTATTGTTTGGGATGTAAATTTAGAAATAAATAGTTTTACGGTCAACAAAAATTGCATGAAGAAAAAAAACTGTGTTTGATATAATTCATCCTTTTTCGAGAATATGTGTTTTCAGACTATCAAGTAATATAACTTTACTATACATAAAAAAAGATAATCTGTAATATATTTACTGCTTGCCAATCTCTGTTATAGTTGGTTTAAGCCATTAAATAGTGATATAGTCATAATTTATGAATATAATCTGCAGTATAAAATAAAATTTTGAAAAATACGCTGGTAATAGTTCTGAATTTAGTTTTCTGTCATTTTCAGTCACAAGTTTCGGAAGATACTTTTAATAGGAGAAATTCCGTATTCAATCAAATCTACAATAACCAATCAATACTTATTAAAATATTTTTTGAAACAAAAATTTTGAATTCGCGATCTGTTTCTTTCTATGCCAGTAACTTGACCATTCAGCTACTGTTACACAAGCCAAGTTTTCATGTATCGATATTTATTGGATTCACATAAGAACACATATTTCTGTTCTAATATTCGTGATAATATAATATACGTACGTAAAAGCAACTAACTTATACTTTTAATTTTTAAAGTGTAATGGGAAATAAAATAAAGAATGCCAATAAAATGAATAAAATAAATTATGTAAAGAAAAAAGTCCATTAGTGGCCTGTACCAAGTCTGCAGTAATAAAACTCTGCACGCCCCCCCCCCCCCCCAAAGTCTAATAAGAGAAAATCAGATGAGGAAACTAGGCGGAAACAACAAATTGCTTTTGAGTTATTAATTCAAAAACTCCCATTGAAAATTCTTATTACACTATTAAAATTTTCCTGAAAATTGTCCACTCATTTGATCATAAATATAGAAAACCTTTTACAAAACTATAGTTTAACTTTATTCAGATCATATTACAATCCAATGATTTAATGATAAGACCAAGTACCATTTTCTTTTAAAACGATTAGAAACGTGCTGTACATGCAAAAGAGTGATTTCGGGTTAGATTCTTGTAAAAAAAAATAACAAATCTTATACTGTTATTTTGAGATTTATCTATATTTACTTTATTTGTTGTTATTTGACATTGTTTTTGATAACAGCTTTAAAAATATATAAATCCTTATTTCGATTTCCTAAATGAAACATGTCTTTCTCCGTAATCTAAAAGCGTCTTCTTCCGCCATAACTAAGGATCGACCGAAACAGGTTTTGAAGACCGAAACAGAAACCGAATTTCAATAATCTTCCTATTTTCGCGAAAAAAAAAAATGGCAAAACATTTTTTAGCAATAAATACCCACATAAAAAGACAGAATTATAAATTAATTTCACGTAAAGCCCAAGCTGATATTCTACGCTTCTGATAAAAAAAAAATATTCATATAAAGTAAAATGCGATTGATTCATCTTCAACAGAATGATTTCCCAATTATATTACAAATGTGTTCTAACTAAAAAATGTTTTAGGCATACCACTATTTATTTTTTTATAATGATTTTATAAATGAACATCTGTTGTACAAGAACTTTTTTGAACACTAGTCGAAACGTTTTTGCGTTTTTAAAGTAATAATTTTCTATTGCAGTTAAACCCTTGAATATCTTCGTTAGTATTGGATCCTCTCTGCTATAAATTTTAATTCCCTCTTGCTGAATTCTTGTTTGTATCTCACCAATTTTTACAACACATAAATATTAATTGAAAACTTCACTTCATAAAGTTGAAAGTACCTCACTCTCCTATCTATCAATCTTACTGAGATCTGAACTTGGTTTCCAACAATATGAATCTTGTTGAGAGAAGATAATTAAATGTAAAATAGAATTTCATAAGCAAAGCATAAATAAATTTAGAATTCAATTAAACAACTTGAAACTATTGAAATGTAAAATAAAAAGGAATTTAAAAGCCACGTATGATGCTTAAACTTTGAGAATTAATAATAAAAAAGAACAAAATAGCTTAGAAGAAAATCAACAAGGTTCTCGGCCAGTTCAGGTCTCAAAATACATGTGAATGTGTAGCAGAGAGCTCCAACATTGCCATTACTGCTTTAAAGGGTGTTACAGACATAGTACTTAGTAATACTTATGACAGAGTAATTAATACTTAATAATTAAATTTAGAGAAGAGAGAAGAAACCTGAAATCCCCCTGGTATACAGAGAGCAACAAAAGGAATATTGCCAAAAACAAACAGGAAATGATGGTAACAATTTATAAGTAAACACCCTATAAAGACAGTAATGACATTAGCACGTCAAGGTATAGTGGTATTATTCTCATTTTCAAATCTACTGTTTGCTAGTTTTTCTTTCAGATTAATAGTTCATAAAATCATATGCATAAATTACTCAGATGTATCTTGGGTACAACTTCATTTAATTAACTAATTATTTCCTTTCAATTTTAAAAGCAAGACATAATTAAAGATTTTCAAAAGCAATTTTCAATTTGTGCCAAAGTAAGAAAGTTTTGAAAAGAAGAACAACATTAATTCACCTAGATTTAAGACCTAAATTCTTTGACCTTTACTAGTATTCAGATAAACAAATAATTTAAAACTTCTATATTCAAATGTTATACCCTTTTGCCGGGCAGTCAGAGGGTTAAATAAAAAATTAGTTTAGTTGAAAGGAAAAGGTAAAAATACATTTGATTGATTAAAGTTATTTGTACCCAGGTGAAATCTTTTGTTTCAAAGGATTTGTTTCTCCATATCTTAGACTTCTATGAAGTTAAAGAAGCTAAGTATATCCTTTTTTTTTTTTTTTTTTTTTTTTTTTTGAAGAAACATGTATCAATTCATGGCAAAGTTAATCATCTAAGTGCAATCATTACTTGAATTCTCATCTCTTACCCTTAGGTAAATAGAAAAGAGGAAAATTTGTGATCCAATTAACTAAAAATTAGTTTATTGTGAACAGATTTCCACCAAGACATCACCATTTAAACATCATTTAAGCCAGTGCAAAAATAAGAGATTTTAGAGTATAATCATAAAATTCATAATTCAAATAAACAAAAACTTTTATACTTAAAAACTAAATATGTAGACATATATATGTGCAATTATTACCATTATTTACTATTACCAGTTTATAAGCATGCCTTTATCAAAATTACATAAAAATGATGACGAGGTAGTGATATTTTCACACCTGAGGCATTTATATCAACACTAAAAAAAACAAATATTATTTAAACTTAATCCTTTAAGTCACTATAATTCATTGAGAAATTTTTACTGAACAGACTTAAAACAATACATTCGGTCAAGGAAGTTGATGAAATACTGTTAACTGGGTGTACATAGTGAAAATATAATGTGTTTCTTATGATTAACAGCATATATAATTTATTAGATGCTGTGCATATATTTTACTATTGGTCAAGTTAACAAATTGATTCTTATATTTTATGTAATTCTAATCAATAGGTTATGAACAGAGTTTTAAGAAAGGAAAATATTTAATGCATAATACTAATTAAATAAATGTATGACCATTATTTAAGAGAGGTAACTATTGGTTTATATTATTTGTAAGATATCATCAAAATCAAAAACCAATGAAAATAATTGAACTTTTTCTTTATCTTCTACTGGGGAACTGGACTACTGGAAGTTATATTTTAATCTAATTTATAGACACAGTACTGCCTAGAGTCTTATTTTTAGCACCAGAATAACATTGTTTCACTGTTGCTAATGTTACTACAAAATCACTAGTACAACAAAGGCTCCATCTACGACTACTGTGACTGACTTCTCTTTCCAAGACTCATGTTTTCGGCGTCCTCCTTCCTCGAGAATTCTGTTTCATCGCTGCCTGAGTTAGCGTGCATTAATTTTCCACCGTGGTATCGAGTATCACGCTTTAGTAGGGGTTATTAAAGGTACTTTTCCAGGCTCATGTTTATGTCTCCAATTCTATTCTGCGATCGTTAAAGGAGCAACAAGGGGAAGCTTCCGACTTCATCCAAGTTTTTTCCACCACTGCCCACAATCTAACTTTCTTCGCCCCGTTCCCCAGTATGGTTGGCGGAGGCTAAAACAACCTCATCTCACACCTTAAAACCTTGACTCGACTGCCCCACTATATTTTGCATGCTTCTATATTTCCTGTATACCTAAGTACGGGACTGACTGATTTCAGGAGAAATTATTTTCGCGCTGAAAAAAGGTCGCATTCCATTGGATAAGTCTCCCCTTCAAGACTCTACTGTCCAGCCCACTGATTTCCTAATAAGGGTACAGAAATCTCAATACGTGATGTCTCCCTCTTTCTTGGAAACCAGATGCTTTAATCAAGTGTACACTTTCCCACGAGGGCATCTTGCCTGCAACCGCCGTCAGTGCCTGTGTAAACCATAAAACCACTGGTATTTCCGTTTAAAATGCCAACAAAAACTGCACTGCACTTAAGGTAGCTCACAGGTTATCATTACAATACCCGCACACTTTGGGCTACGGTTTTCTCCGAAAAAATGTTCAAAAGGGCGTACGAAGACAACTGCCCTTTTTCTGGAAACAAAATTTCTTTTACATTCTCAGCTCATGTCATAAATACCTCCAACCCCGACTGTCTCTTTCTTCACAAAAGAGGCTCTGACATTATCTTGTTCCATAGGGTGTGGTCATTTCATTTAAGTGAAAAATGCTTTGTCTGCTAGATAAAAGCTGCTGTATTGAAATGTATGATGCTCGTTTAAGGGGAAAAATGGGCTTTAAAAAATGGAAACTGCGTATATACAAGCTGCGTATTGCAATTACACTGCTTTCCAGAAAGATAAACAATAAAAGGGCTTTTATTTTGCGGAACAAGGGAAAGTAATTTCAGAGTTAAATATGAGAGCCTTAAAAGGTTGCTTTCACCAAAAAAAAAAAAGGTTGAAGGAGAAGCCGTTGTTTATTAATTAAAAATGAAGAGGGAAATTTAATTTGGAATAATTTCATTTTGAAAAAGGAAAATTGACATAAAATTCCTTACATTAGCAGTAAACATCTTCCAGCTACTGCTACTAACAATGTTGCAATGTTTTTTTTTATTATTTAGAAACATTGATTTCATACCATAGAATTACCGCACCAGTAAAAATCAACAAAATAAATTTAATAGACTTATCTGAAACATCAACAGTAAAACGAAATAGCTTTGATTTTATTATTTGATTGCAAATGAATAGAAATAAATACTGAATTCTTTCGATATTTTAACTAACCTTAATTGCAGAGTTAATCACCTAAGAAATTTTCTGGTTATAAAGCTTTATAACCGATATACTGTTATGAAAAATAAAGCACGTTTATGTAAATAAATGTCTTAAAATTGACTCGTGGGAAAATATTTATTCAAATACTATGTAATAATGCTTAAATGAACATCATTACATTATCTCCATAGACGTAATTAAAAGCATATCATGTTAAGTTTCAAATTTCTTAATCAAACACTTTTATCCCATCTCGTTTATTTTAAGTGCCGAGGCAAGTATTGAAACGCTTTTTCATATGATTAATATTATTTTGTAGTTAATGGCTCTCCTAATTTCTTTGTAAATGTAAACTTTTTTTCAAAATGTGATCAGTAATCACAAAAGCTATCCAGCTATGAATGCATATTCTTTCATTGTTAATTTACACCACTGTTTTGCTATGTTTGTTTATTGGACATTTGAAAAAAAAATTATTCCTAATTAAAGCAGTTTAAAATAAACAATTCATTTAAAGTGATATAATGGTAATTAAGTGATTAAAAATTTCCTTATTTAATTTGAAAATGTCGTTAGTATTTGTATTAAATAAACGGAAGCAAATTATTGTTTATTGTTATACAAATATTTATAATTAAACTTCAGATATTTTAATTTAACTTAATAGTAGAATTGAAACAGTAATTATAACAATAATATTAGTATCCTACTGTTATGAAAAAGCGCTTTTATGTTTTTTATGATTAGATATTAACAAAAAACATATATTTATGAAAGATATTTTTATAAATGAACATCTATTATACAATAACTTTATCAAAGAGTACTCGAGACAATTCTGCTGTTTCAAACTAATAATTTTCTATTAATATTAACCCTTTGAATATGTCTTCGACAACAGCGAAAGTCTTCCTGCTACCGATACTACCAGCATTGCCTTTTCTGGTGGATTTTTTATTTAGAAATATTGATTTCACACCAGAAAATTACCACACCAGTAAAAATCAATAAGATAAATTTTACAGATTTACCTGTAATATAAACAGTAAAATAAATAAATAGCTTTGATTATATCATTTTGATTGCAAATGAATTGAAATAAATTCTGAATTCTTCCAATATTTTAACAAACCTTAATTGCAGAGTTAATTACCTGAGATTCTAATTTTTCTGGTTACAAAGCTTTATAACCTAAATATTGTTACGAAAATTAAAGTAAGTTTTTTGTAAATAAATGTATGTAAATTGACTTGAGGGAATACGACATTTACTCAAGTACTATGTAATAACGTTTAAATGAACATCATTACATTATCTTCATCGACATAATTAAAAGCGCATCACGTTAAGTTTCAAATCTCTTAATCAAGCACTTTAATCTCGTTGATTTTAAATGCCAAGGCAAATATTAAAAGGCTTTTTCATATGGTTATAATATTATTTTGCAGTTAATGGTTCTCCTAATTCCTTTTTAAATGTAAACTTTTTGTTTAAACGTGATCAGTGATACAAAAAGCTATCCTGCTATAAATCCGCGTTATTTCATTGGCAATTTACAATAATGTTTTGTTATGTTTGTTTTTTGGACATTTGGTAAAAACTAAATGTTTTCTCAATTAAAACAGTTTAAAATAAACAATTCTTTCAAAGCGATATAATGGTAATTAAGTGATTAAAAATTTCGTTGTTTAATTTGAAAATGTCATTAAACAAATGGAAGCAAATTATTGTCTGTTGTTATACAAATATTTAAAATTAAACTTACTTTAATTTAACATAAAAGTAGAGTTGTAACAATAATTATAACAGTTGTATTAGTACATATACTGTTATAAAGTAGAACTTTTATGTTTTTTATGAGTAGATAATAACAAAAAACATACTTTTATGAAATAAACACAAAATATTTAAGTACTTTCTTTGCTAAATTTTAATATTTTTAAATTGAATGTAATATATAATAATTTACATACATAATAATATTATATAAAAATACATTTATAAATGCTAAATAAATGTCAATACTAAATACTGGCGGTAGCGTAATCGTATACACAAATACATTTTTAAAAAACAAAATGTATGAAAAGTATTCTTAACATAAATTTACTCACCAAAAGTAACAGCTGCAGTACCTACACTGTAAAAAATTATCTGACGTTACTTCTTGGAGCTGATGACAGCATTGCTGCCTCCTTTTTATTAACTAATTTTACCGGTATAACTGGTATTACACTAATGTATAATATTATATCTTTATAGAGGGTATCCAATAGCTATAATTCCAAAACCGTTAGTCTTAGACATGTAGTTCAAATTAAAACAATAATTGACAGACAAGGTGACGACAGCACAGACAATCACCTCATAGACTTCATGGATAAAATTCTAAGATTAGTTAAATATTGATTCGTATATTAAAATATAATCGGATTGCCAAGTATTATCTTGGTGGAAAATACCTAAAAACCCGACTTTAACGGCTGAATAATAGGTTTACCATTGTGCTGTCCTGCAACCAAAAATATGAAAAAACATGGAGAATTGGGAGCAGGAAAACATAATGGTAAATCTATGAGTCAACCGCTAAAAGCTTTAGTTGTTTTCCACCAAGTTATGACTTAATAGGCCGATATAGGAATCGAGATTTAACTAATCCTAGATTTTCATCTGTGAACTCGATGAGGTTATTGTCTGTGCTGCCGCCACCCGATCTATGAGGCAAAGAAATATTTTAAAAGCAATTTGGAAAAACAAAAACATTTCTTAAAAAATTACAAAATTAAAATTTTTTATATGGTTTCTCGGTCTTATAAGTTATATGTAGTAAAATATTTACACCGACAAGTAAGGCGTAAAAAAGTCCCGTTATTCTGTGATTAAAATTGATTAAGTAATAGTTATTTAAAGTTGGGGCATATTTTTTGATGCAGATTAGAATACATTCACAAACTTATTAGAAATGTAATTTAGTCAGATATATTTTTAAAAAATGTTTGAGAATAAAATTAACATTGCAATGAAAATTTGAAATCTTCAATCATTCTGACATATGAATGCAAAGTATACAATTTGTAATCTATACATGTATAAAATAGTTTGTCCTGACTGACTGATAATCAACGCGCAGCCCAAACTACTGAACGTAGAAACATAAAAATTAGGGCCAATATACTTCTTATGATGCAAGCGTGCACTAAGATGGGATTTTTGAAAATTTCCCCTTTAATGGGGGGGGGGGGTCAAAAATTCTAGAACATCTTCCTATATCTCAGCAGCCGTTTAAGATAGCAGCGTGAAATTCCAGAAAATAAATCTACTAAAAAAATAATTAAACATATATTTCAGCGAGTTTAGATATTGCCCCCCCCCCTCTGAGGAGGTTAAAAAGGGAGTCGACTGATTTAGAACTTTGGCACATCTCAGCAGTTGTTTTAAGTTGACGCGTGGAACGGAAGTAAAAAAAATCTATTAAGAAATAATTAAAGACGTGTTCCAGCAATTTCAAAATTAATGTTAAAATGAGGGTAAAAAATTCCAAACTATTTTGACCCGTCATACAAAATATCATCGGAAAAACATCTGACCGCTCTTTCATATTATGAACTTTTCTTCCCGTACCCCAATTCACCCCGCCCCTTGGGGATCAGTTTTCGATTTTTTTTTTTTTTTTTTTTTTTTTTGAAATTATAGCGTTTTATCATTATACTTTGGATTTTTTTTATAGGGCCCTCTGATAAATATTAGTTATAATATTGAAAATTGCAAAGAGAGGGGAAGTTTTTATACCGGAGAAACGTGATAGTTTGAGCTCTGTGGAGATGGGTGGAATTTTCTTAATTTGGCCTACACCTCTTCTGTGATATATTATTGAAAAGCTCCCTGACCATTATTTAAAATTATACACCTCCAGAGCTTTTTTCATATTTCGATATATTTCAGTGGCAAGTTTAGATAGAAGCGCTAAATTCAAGATAACATACCTACTAAAAATATAGTTAAACCTAGATACTTCAGTTATTTCAGAACTATTTTGTCAAACATGTCGTCAACAACAACTTAGAATAGAATAATGTGAGATTATATGAATAATACATTAATTATGAATGTTTAATTAAACATTAAGTTTTTTAAAAAAATCTTTACAAGATGTACTTCGTTTGATTCAAAATTCATAGTAAATATATAAGAAGAAAAAAACTGTGATCTTTGTTAAATAAAATAATAAAAACTAACAGCCTCAATTCTTTACAAAATGATACATAGTTAAAATTTTACACATAACATTTAACATTAAATGCATATTTTAAAATTTTATTAGATTACACTAGCCTGCAGATGTTGTGCCATGTCATGTTTTTAACTCTTGATAATTCATTCTTAAGTATTCTATGCTTCTGTTGGATTCAGTATTAACCTTCATTGTTTACCTTCATTTAAAGATTATTTGCAAATCGGAAATTTTAAAGTTAAGAAAAGAAAAATTAGCGCAAACTTTATATTACAAAATACGATTGTTGTACCTTTAATAGATTTTTTTTCTGTTGAATCTGAGAATGATTTTTATTTTTAACCATCACGGCGGGATTTTTTGCAAATTGTAAATTTAAAAATTTAAAAATTCAAAGTTACAATTAAACTTCCTCTTTCACCACATCGGATCCCTCCGCTATTTAGTTGTAAGAATCCAATTATAAGTCAAGAAACTGAAATTAGTATTGAATTAGATAAAAATTTTACATCTGTTTTATGGAATCGGATTTTTGGTATATTTTAACTTTCACATTTACGATTTGCAAAAATATTTTAGCGTGATAGTTAAAAATGAAGGTCATTTTCAGATTCAGTGCTGAGATGTGCATAAAAATCAGTAATTAATAGCTAAAAAACACAGCCATCTTCTTTATTTTATAACGTCCATTTTTTATTCAACCTTTTTAACTGAAAATTTATGATGCGCAATAAACTCTGACAGAATGGTTAAAAATAAAAGCAATTTTCGATTCAATGAGAAAATACATAAAAGCATCACAGTCTTGTGTTACCTAATTTAAAACTTTTTGTTAAGCTTCTTAGCGGTAATCTATTATTTTTTTTTTGTGTGTGTGTGCGTATGTGTGTTTTCTGTATATGTATGAAAAGCAACCATCGAAAATCATGATATTATTAGACTGTCATCGGATTTACATGAGAATGTACGATTAAAACTCGATCGAATATTTGAAAGTGAATTAAGTTTTCGAGTACAAATTTTGAGCTAAAAAGCTAAAAAACATACAAATGATTGTTGACATTAAATAAAAACTTATAAAACATTTTTTATAACACAGTTATTTTAGCCAATCTGGAATTTAACATAAATTAACTCAATCGCAATACCTGTAAAAATATTCTCAAAGCGAAGATACACATGAAATAAGTTCTTCGAATACATAAAGCACTTAGTATATGACTTTTCATTTGTGTTCAGATAGAATAAGCTAGGAATTTTTTAAGTTTCCTAATCGATCAATTTCAGTGTTATATAAAGAAGACTTTTCAGCTCACAAACTATCAGCCTCAGAGCTAATGCGCCCGCCTGTTCTGTATCTATATAGGTATGCATGTATGTATGTATGTATGTAACGCGATAACTTATGATAAAAATATCCTATTTATTTCACTTTTGCATTTAGGTTTATTCTGAAAAGCCGTTAACCTGATTCGTTTTGGGAGATCATTCGATAAGTATAAAGGGGAGAACGGGGGGTTAATCCCTTCCCCTTAACTTAGATAAATAGGTTTTTCATGAAAATTATCGAACATCATTGAAATTTAGCAATAGGATCATTCTGATGACGCACTTCTATGATTAGTTTTAGAAGTTCATTGGATAAGTAAAAGGGGGAAAGTGTAGCTAATCCCCCCCCTTAATTTAGACAAATGGGTTTTTCATACAGAATTTTCGGAGTTTATTCAAATTTTAGATATAGGATAATTCTGATGAGGCGCCTCCATGATGACTGATGGGTGTTCATTGGTTAAGTATAAAGAGAAAGGAGATTGGAGAGGTAACTCTCCTTCATTTTGGTAAAAGGATTTTTCATGCAGAATTTACCGACTTGCAACAAATTTTGTATATAAGTTCATTCTGAGAAGGCGCTTTCTTGGTTTGTTTCGGGATTTATTGGATAAGTATAAAGGAATAGAGATCAGGAGGTAACCCTTCTTAATTTAGTTAAACGGTTTTTCATGCAGTGTTAAACAATTTGCTTCAATTTTAAGATATATGCTCATATTGATGAGACGCTTCCCTGATTAGTTGTGAGGTTCTTATGTTAAGTATAAAGGGAAGAAACGGACAATTAGCTTCCCTTAGATAAAAGAGTTTTTATGCAGATTATCCAATTTGCTTTAAATTTTGGATATAGGTACATTCTAATAAGCGATTCTCTGAATAGCCTGTGGGTTAATAACTAAGTATAAAAGGTGCGAAAGAAGGATAACTCATACTAAATTATATAAAAAGGTTTTAATGCAGAATTATCAGACTTGCTTCGAATTTCGGATATAGTTTTATTGTAAGATAAGGCATATCCCTGATTAGTTTTGGGAACTTAGTGATTAAGTAAGAAGAAAGAAAATGGGGAAGCAAATCTCCCACTCCCATAATTTGTTTTTCGCAAGTCGTTTTTTCTTGATAAATACAAGGCTGTAACATACAATTAGTGTGCATAGCCTGTGAGCCCAATGTCATCAGTTTAACTGGGCAATATATTTTTTAATTTTATCTTGATTATCAGTGTAATAGGAACATTTTACTAAATATAACTTATATGACCTTGTCACGGAATAAAAATTTAAACTTAATATTTTTTAAGAAATGTTTTTGTTGACCTGAATTGCTTTTAAAATATTTCTTTACTGCATTTACGTCATTTTGTAAGTGAAACTATATGTCTATTAATAACATTTTAAAAATTAGCCATTAAGCACCATCGAGAGTAAACACCCTGTATAAGTTAAATTACTCCATATAATATTGAAGTCTAATGTCTTAGATACTTATATACTCAATTTGAGAATCGTAGCTGTTGTTTTAACATATTTTTTTCGTTTTAGATGTGAGAGATAACAATTAGTTTGAAATGAGGAGGGAAGGCTAGTTTGGAGCTAATGAGGCTATATTTGTGACAGAGAATGAGCCGTAGCTACTGTCGTTTTGACACTGGGTCATAATGATGTTGCCATGCCGCATCCACCGTCACAAATCTAGCCCCAAAAACTCCAAATCAACCCACCACTCTTTCAAGCTAGGTGCCACCTCTCACACCTAAAACGAAAAAATATATGTTAATACAGCAGCTAACGGTTCTGAAATTGAACATATAGACATTTAAGACATTAGGCTTCGATATTCCACATCAACGATCACAGTACAAATATTTTATACACACTCGAGACAGTAATTATTGAACCACCTATCTATATTATGAAGGCCAAACGTATCTGTGCGTAATGCATACATCATTTTGCAAATGGCAACACTTTCCGATGAAATTTCACTTTTGCAATTTTCGCTACTGCAAATTTTACCCTTCTAAACATCGCACTTTTAAAATTTTTATACCGTCGTATAGAGTAAAAAAATGTTCTTTTAAATGCTATTTGTTTGAAAGCTATATCTCAATTTATTTTTAAGATAATTATTTTTTTATAGTTTTTATTACCAATTTTGTAATTGTGGCATCAGAATCACTTCATTTTCTCTTAAAATTGAAAAAAAAAATAGAAATTAAAATGCGCAACGCATTTCTATGAAATTTAGGTTTTGCAATTTTCGGTACTGCAAATTTTACACTTCTAAAAATCGTATATTTTAAATTTTTACACCGTCATATAGGGAAAAAATGCGCTTTTAAGTGCAATTTGTTTCAAATCTGTATCTCAATTTATTTTTGAGATATTATTATTTTTCTTAGTACCAATTTTGTAACTGTGGCAACAGAACCATTGCATTTTCTCTTAAAATTGAAAAAAAAATAGAAACTAAAATTCGTATACCATTTTTAAAATATCGTCTGTTATAAAATCCGGTGAATTTCGGTTTTATTTCGTTTAATAAATTGGATAATTGAGTTTAAATTTTGTTAATTTTAACTGAAAATAATATTTGTTTCAGAGTTAGACTAACCAATATAAGATGTATTTTTTACTGCAACTAATTGTGTATATTTATAGTAAATCAATGAAACAGCTCTTTCTTAAAGATTTTCTTTCGTCGAATTTCGACGGGTTCCTCCTCGTAAATAATAAACGCAATCTTTTCTATGAAAAAGAAATAGTTTTACACAAAATAGTATAAAAAAAAAGGTCCCACATTTAATTAAATTAAAGCATTTTATTTAAATAAAAATATTTAAAAAAACAGTTCTCTCGCTCTGATTAAAATATTGGTGTGTCATGTCTGTATTTTGATGAATTACACCTTATTTACTTATTTTTTCTTAAATACATTATTAATAGTGTGCTAGTGTATGTAATAATTTGGATTTGCTTATAAACAGTTATTAAACTACAAAAGTAGTACAAGACAGATTCGCAGCACATGGAAATCAGTGTTAACCAAAGAATCGAACTATTCTTCTCATGATGATTTAAATCAAACTCTAGACCAGCGGTTTCCACCCTTTTTTGGTGCGCAATTCATCTTTAAATAAAAATATTTTTGCGACCTATATAATATAAGGGTGTATAAGTAAATCAGTATTAAAACTTTTGTATGACAATTACAAACTTCGGCGATTCTTTCCTATAAAAAAGATAAATTTTCAAAGAATGATTTCGAAGTGCACACTATCGACAATAAACAAGAAGCTATAAACGCAATGTGGATAAATAGAATAATAATAATAACAACACACAAACTGCAAAAATAATCAAAAATGAGTTTAAACATTATCAAAACATTATTTTATAACCAGTGAGATTTCTGGGTACTGGTGTTTAGCGATGACGGTATTTATATCAACTTTAAAACTGATTAATTTTAATTTCAAATAATTTTCTACATTTTTTTCTTTCTTTCTTTCTTTCTTTCTTTTACGAGCAGCTAAATAGAAAAAGCATGTAACAAGTATGTCGTATTAAACGCCATCAAGGACTTTAAAGCTAATTTTTGTAATTCTGGATGTTCTGCTCATATATTCATTCAGAAGAAAATTAGAGATTTTAACTTGCAATTATGCTGTTGAAAATGTTACAGTTTTTAAGCAGATGGAATAAATCATACATTATTGTGACAAATCTCGACTGTTCCACGACCCATAAGAACACCCGCCGCAACCCTCCCAGTGATGCACAGGTTGGGAACATTGGCGCTAGACAATTCAGCCCCGAAAGCTGAAATTATGCTTAGTAGTATTACTTTTATTTAGCTCATATCAGAAAAGAACAACTTCTTTAAGGGTGTTCTTAAATCAAAAAGGGTAACTTTGTACACATGCTTTAATTTATTTTTTTTCGAAAATGCATGAAAATAGCAGGTGTTATTATTCAGAAACTGTCTAATTGCACTCAATTTTCTGTATTTCAATTTTTTTAAAAAACACAATGGATTTTTCATAACAAGCCTTCAAAGTTGACACCTTTGAGCACATTTCCCGACAAAAGCCGAAAAACCGGTCAAAAAGCAGGAGAAAAACGGGTGTCAACGTCATCGAAATAGCTTAGAACTGGATAGATAATTTAATTATCATAAAATGGAAAAAAAAGTTCGATTCGAAATCGCTTCCATAGTCAGGCATTCTAATTTTATATATTTCCGTTAAAAAATGAATTTGTAAATGTGTCAAAACATTTTGTGCTTGTTGAGCAGAGCAGTTAAGAACACCCTTAAGTAAGATTAGTTCTTTATACTAATTATTTCTGGATCAAATCGGAATAACATTTTCGAATTTAGCACAAAATGAATCATTGGATATGTATGAGAAAATCTTTTCAACAAGACCTTAGATGTGAATAAAATAAAGACCTTTAAAACCACTGTCATTTTTATCATGGTTTACGATCATTTTAAAATAAATCCGTCTTTTTAAAAACATTCATTTACTAATTAAAAGAGTATTATGGTGAGTTTAAAATCTCCTAATTAAGCAAATTTATTCCTTCGCCACTTTTGAAGCCCGTAGCTAAATTTTAATTTATTTTCATTTGGTGATTAGTATTTGGGAATTAATAATTCTTCGCATTCTTTGTCAAAGCGTGATCAATTCTTATAAAGGCTTTTCGACTTAAAATAAAAAACATTTTTCTTATTTATCCGTTAATTTAAATGTGATATGCATTGTTTTGCCAATTTTATTTTACAATCATTAAAAAAATTTATATATGGTTCTCTGTTCAAGTAGTAAAAAATAAATAGTTCATTAAAGAAAATACTGTCGGTAATTAAAAGATGAGAAATATCGTTGTTTAATCAATGGTGTTTAAATGTGTCTTTATTGATGTTTTTTAAATGAGTGGATATATTTTTTTCATGTGATTTTACAAGTATTTGAAATTAAGCTTTTAAATTTTACATTGACTAATACTATTATAGTAAAGTACCATTTCAATATTACTTTCTTAATGGATATTAACCAAAAACAACATGATTTAAAAGAAAGAAAAAGTTAAATATTTTTACAAGTATTAATATAAGACATTATCGAAAATATGACGTTTGTCCTAATTTTTTTTATTATTATTAATCAAAATAGCTTTTAAATCAAGCTAAATACTTTACTTCTTATTAAAATTAATTGAAAGCTTTAAAAATTTTGAATAATTACAACTGCAAAGTAAATAAAATGTTAAATTAAATAATATTTATTTTTTCTCACTTAACTTTCAAAATTCAATCATGTCCTTATAAACACAAATATATGGCTATAAACTGACTGAGGTTTTGTACAGTCAGTCATAGAAAAAAAAAGTAAACACCTCCTTTCTAAATCTGCAACTAGTTATAATAGAAGAAAGTTACAGGTACCAAATAATTTAAGATAAAGTGATACTTTTAAATGATGCATAAATAATTTGCTTATGGGGCCATCTGTAAACCAAAACTAGACCAAACTTTGTTTTTTTTTAAATAGCAACGACCAATTTTAACAATATATTTTAAATCTTAAGTTCAAACTATGCCTAGAAACAAATATTTAAGAAATTTCGGTAAATGAAAGTTTCTGAATTATAAATATTTAAAATTTAAAACTTTTAACATTAAGTTGCATTTTGATATTTTTATTTCTTACTCTTGAAATTATAATCCTAATGTGACACCTTTTTATGTGGTTATAATAATAAAATATTCTAATACACTACATGGCCATTGATGAACGTCCACTTGCGATTTTAGACATTTTGTTAATTATCTACTAAAATACATAAGGAATTATTCTGAAACTCTAAGTGTATAAATATAATTGTACAAGTCATATATTTCCGTGAAGATTTTTTCCGGAAACTCCGTAGGAGACCATCAACAAATTAAAAAAGAATGAACATATTTTGGATAACCCTGTCAAAACTAATGTTGTAAAAGCGCTCAAACTGTAGATTATGATTAAGTGGCTTATTATAATAAACTGTGTTCATTTTTATGTCGATAGCATATATACTCGTAGAAAAATTAATTAAAAAAACAGTTTCAATTTTTTCCAAAATTTTTGCTTATAATTAGCAGAGTTCTTAATATAAAATAATATTATTTTCTAAAAATATGACAAACAACATTGCACACAATATCCTGTAATCAGAATTAAAAAATAATAAAACTTGTATGAAAAATGAGTAGGTTTACTAAATAATTTTTCACTGCGCATGCGGCAACGATATGAAAATTTCATTTGCATATTATGTTAGCTAATTGTATAGAGCAACTTTTCGGAAAGTCTCAAAATCATAGCTTGAAAATTCTGAAAATAATCTTCACTAGAATAAGTTGACAATCTGTTTTTCCCAAAATGAAGCAAAAACAAGAGGGTTTGTACCCATATATTCATTAGTTAGTGTCAATCTAGAATGCACAATTTGGGACGTACTACTACATTTCGATGAAAACCCTCATTTTTTTGCTTCATTTTGGGAATAACGGATTTTGTGCATATTCTATAGACGATAACTTTCAGAATTTTTAAGCTATGATTTTGAAACTTCACAAAAGTTGCTCTATACACTTAGATAGCATAATGTGCAAATGAAATTTTGATATCGTTGACGCATGCGCAGTGAAAAATTATTTAGTAAACCTATTCATTTTTCATACAATTTTTATTACTTTTAATTCTGATTCAGGATATTGTGCGCATTGCTATTTGTCATGTTTTCAGAAAAGAATATTATTTTATATTAAGAACTATAAGCTAATTATAAGGAAAAATCTTGGAAAAATGTGGGACTGTTTTTACAAAAACCTTAATCTTTTTACGAGTATACATCCTATCAACATAAAAATTAACACAGTTAATTACAAGAAGCCGCTTAATCATAATCTACAGTTTGAGCGCTTATGTTACATTAGTTTTGATAGGGATTATCCAAAAGATTTTAGATTATCCAAAAGATTGTCATTCTTTTTTAATTTGTTGACACTCGCCTATGGAGTTTCGGGAAAAACTCTTCACGGAAATGTATGGTTTGTACTATTATATTTATAAACTGAGAGTTTCAGGATAATTCCTCATGTATTTTTCTAGATATTTAACAAAATATCTAAAATCGCAAGTGGACGTTCATCAATGGCCATGTAGTGTATAAATACATAGAATTTGTAATTTAAAAAACTTAATGATATGTGTTATGAAAATAATATTAAAAAGATATGAATTGCAACTTACATTTTTTTATATATATTTATATTTATTATATTCTGCTTCATGCAAATTCTCAATTTAAAATTTTTATTCCAAGTATTTTTTTTTTGAATTATGATTTTAAAAAATCAAAATTAAGAGACCGTTTATGATATGTAGAAAATATAATTTGAAAAAAATAGATACATATTACTCATTTTATTGAAACTAGTTGAAACATATTAAGCGAGGGAAATTGTTCTATTTGCGAGAGAAAAAACAGTAATAGCAATGACATAGTGAATCTGCAGCATCTCAACATTCTTTTATCGAACTTCAAGTTCGATAGAGCCCCTAAAATAAGCGTATTTTAAAATAGTTTATTTCTCTAAGACTAATCGAATAAATGTCTTGAAAATTTGTAATTTTGTTTTCAGGCTATTTGCAGGTTTATTTATAAAGTCAAACTTCGGTAATGCTATTGAAAAAATATTTTTTTAAAGGTAGATTGCCTTTTAATCAATTTTTATGTACTTCATTTAACCCTTTCAGGGGCAAGGAATTTCTGCTCCTAAAATGCTCAAATAATTGATTCACACCACAATTTAAGAACAGACTTATTTGAAAATAATCAAAAGCTGTTTTTCGCGCATATTATAAAATCGAGATTGTACTAAAATTTTACTGGTGCCAGTTCACAATTGGAACAGTAATATTAAGTGTTTGCAGTCTGCAAACACCGCCCCTGAAAGGGTTAAAAGAAGACTGTATTTCTGATTTTTTGGTACGAGTAATTTCCTTCTACAATAATTTTTCACGGGTATTAGGGGGTCTACAGGGCTGAAGAAAAGTATTCAAGTATGTTTACATCTATTAGTATAAATTGCTGAAGGAAAAAATTCAACCTGTTATACGTTTTCTCGCTAAATTAAAATTTCCCGTTATACTGTATGTATATCAACCAACTGATCAAATATAGGGCTGTTCAGAAATATTAGAATGCATATTTGGCTATAAATGGTAACACCTTATTTCCCTAAATAAGATTTGTCAAAGGTTTTAGGAAGTGTTGGAAAGTGTTTCATAATCTATGCTTAACACATGATTTTTTTAAAAGGGGCGTAGCGTTTCCGTTCTTTCGTTGGTTACTTTTGAGCTGATTTTCCTAGCTACTAACATCTACGCTACGCTGAATGATAATTCCTATTATCTTTATCTTTTCTGTGGTATTATCGCTAAAAAGAAAATTTTCAATGAAAATTTAGCATAGCTTGACTTGATATTTTAGCTTAAAAGGATTATTTATTTTTTAAACTAAATTTAAATTAGTATAAAACTATTTTTAAATATAATTTGAATACTCATATTTCACAAAAAATGTCAGTGTACTAATCGTGTAATAAACAGAGAAGAATGTATTAATATAGAGAAATTTGTTATATTTGTATTTATTTATTCCTTTATATAAAGAATTCATTGATACTTTAGAAAAAGATTGAGAAAAATCATTTTTGCTAACCATTTTAATTATATTAGCTTGACTTGACATGTGACATTAAAACTATTTCAGTTTTTGCCATTGCTTTTCACTTATTTTAATAATATTAAAACATACAGTGCCTTTAAGAATTTTTTATTTTCTTTTTCATACTACTCTGAGATATGCATAAAGAAATCTGTTAGTTGATATATTATTAATGAATGATGCATATAGGTCGTGGGCCGATGTTGGAAAAGAAGCTTAGAAATAGACTTTCGTTTCAACTTTCGAGGGGCAATTTTATTTTGTACTTTTATGCTGTAAAAAGTTCTGAAATACTGAAATTGTCAAAGTTCTGGATTCAAAAGTTGCACATTAATTAGAAATCGGGAAAAATGTATTCCACTATTTTCTCACGATATCTAGCATCCGATTGGCTCAATCTCTCCCTTCTCTCGCGTATTGGCCAATCGGAAGCATACGTATATGAATTCGCCTAGATAGCGTAGAAAAACTAGTGAAAGTTTAACTTTTCTGCTTAAAAACAAAATTATAATTCTCAAAAATGAAATATTTTGTTTAAATTATTTTGTGATCTTTTTGCTATTGCATATTTGCAACTTTTAAATTATTCCAAAGGTGATTTTATTACCATTTTACTCTAGTTTCCATCTCAGTTTTATTTCTTGTAACTTCTTTAAATACTAATGTTGATTAAAACAACCAGATATCGTGTTTTGCTAACCGGACATGAGGTCTATTACGCACGTAGCTCATAATGATGTAGAAAAGATATATTCTTATATAAAAACTTATCACTTTCATTCTTTTTTTTTTTTTTTTTTTTTTTTTTTTTGAAATTATAATATTTGGTAAAATAATGGATGAATAAAAATAGCTTTGTAAATATATATAATAAACACATTTCTTGTATCATGTTTTAAAGTTTAAACTGATTTATTTTCAAAGAATAATAACATGATTGTAAAAGTAATTTTAAGACGAAAGTTTTTCTTCCATACTAATTTTTTCGTTTTCAGATATGTGTCAAATAAATGAAAAAAGCATTATGTACAAAGTGACATACAATACATGCAGTACTTCTTAATTTGCATCGTAATTATTTATCCATATACATATGCGCCTGTGTGTTTTAGTTTACGAAAATTCACTTTAGAAGTAGAATTTTAATTCAAAGAAAATTCCCTGGGGAAAAAAATATATCATTATCATTGGTTCATTTATGAAATATATAATTTTTTTCATAAATCTGTTTTTTGTATTTATGTACCTATGTATTTATTTAAGATTGTTAATTTTAAAACGATTTCATTACATATATATGATTTACAGTGTTGGGCACGTTCACAAAATAAACGAACTAACTCAAACTCACGTTCAATTTCTGAAAAATGATTTAAGTTCACGTTCAAACTCAAAATTTTTTAAACGAACGCTTTCAAATCACGCTCATTTGTAAAAATGAACGAAGTTCATTAAAAAGTTCACTTTTTTTTATGTTTGGATATTATTGTCCAAATTTACAAAATTTTGTGAACTATTCATTTGATTATTCGATATGTAAGATAGAGGTATGCACGGACGGAAATTTCCAAGCCCGATCTATAGAAAAAAAAAATGTCCGGCCCGATATTAAAATAAAAATTTCAGCCCGAGCCCAGCCCGGCTCGTAGAGAAAATTTAGCTGCCCGATATAATAGCCAAAAACAAGGCCCGCCCCGGCCCGACATAATAGCTAAAACAAGGCCCGAGCCTAGCCCGGCCCGGAAAAAAAAGTTGAAATTTCGCACCGAACCTGCCCCGACCCCGAGTACATTTCTACTGGACATTGATATTTACCCTTACGGAAAAGTTCTGGCCAAAAAAACTTACCTTAGTCTGTTTATAATCTCTATTTATGCAGAAGTGCCGTAGACTGCGATGTTTATGCTTTTAATGAACCTTTGTTAGTTGTATGTAAATGTTTCAGCTATCATTAGTATTATTAATCTATCTTCTATGTTATGGAGACATAAAAATCTAAAAAATGATATATGGTAAAAGTAAAATCTAAGATGAAACCGCATTGGAAAGAAAAAATACATTTCTTTTTAAGCAGTTGTAAATGTTTAATATATTTTTTCTACCGTATTATTGTATTCATTTTGCATGGATGAACAGTTTAAAAGAACTTTAAAAGAAATTTTCAGTTTTCAGTATAAAAGAAAATTCCGTCATAGGCAGTTTATTCCATATGTTTATTCCATATGTCCTCTATTAAAAAAAGCCTGGAATCTACGATTCTTAAAAAAGAATAAAAATCCAATCTTTAATTGTATAAAAATGGCAACTTAAAAGTATGTGCTTTTTAGCAAAATCAAGCCAAATTTTACTGATTTTTGAACAGACAAGGCCCCGTCGAGAAAAGGATTTTCATACGGGATGATAAATAAGTATAGTACAATATTGGAAGGAATATATCTCCTAGCTATATCTTGAAATAAAATTTTATTCGTCTTTAATTTGTTAAAAAAGGATAAAAGTTATACATCCTAAGTAATTTAACATAATTAAATGCACAGAGTAAGAATAACAAAAGTTCTTTTGTCAGGTATCTCTCTCTCCTACCCTTAATCCCTCGAAAGGATAATTTTATTTATTTATTTATTTATTTTTACATTCAAGCTTTCAAAATGTATGTTATACAGTGAGACGAATTTTAATAAATGAACTAATTTCATTTTGCGATTTTGAAATGTACTAGTCGAAATTTTCTTTTCAATATTCAATATTTATTAAATGTTAAAACGTCTGTAAATGCTCTACTGAATTTATGTGTTTAAAACCAAGTTGCCTTGTATGAGGAGATCTAAAAAAAAATTCCTAGTTTAGTTTATTTCATGTTTATGTTCTCCGTTAAAGAAAAAAAATAGCCTGGACTACGGATTTTAGCAAAGACATTTATTCCAAAATTCTGGTTAACCCTTCCACTGCATTTTGTTTGTAGGATTGCTGATAAAAAATTAAATGTTTGGCATAAGGAAATCCCTTTTCTTTTTGCATATGAATCGATAAAATTTGCATATGTAACTTCTTAAAGCTGTTCTTAACTTCTGCAAAATGTTTTGACACATTTACAAATTCATTTTTAACGAGGAGATATAAAATTGGAAGGCGAGACTATGGAAGCGCTTTTGAATTGAATTCAATATTCCATTTTCTGATAATAAAATTACCTAACGCGTTATAAACTACTTTCATCATATGATTTTTTTCCTTTCTTCGACTGCTTTTTTCTACTTTCGTCGGAAAATGCAGTTCAAAATGTTAACTCTGATGGCTTGTTCTGAAATATTTATGGCGACTGTTAAAATTTTTTTAAAGTGAGTGGGATTTGATAGTTTCTGAATAACAACAACTGCTAATTTTATGTATTTCGGAACAAAAATAAATTACAATTTATACCACAAAGTTTTTTAAGAACACCCTTGATAATCGAATAGGGATTTTCATTTGCCTATAAAGTTAACGCATATTTAATTATTTCAAATTATTGTTCCATGACAATGGCCCTTCACACAGACTGCTGAGACTTAAAAACAGACTTTAAACAGCTAATAGGACATCGTTTTCTGAAAGATATTTTGCATTTATAGATAAATGAAAAAAAATTAATTTACAGCAGTTTGAATCAGAACTATGAAATTTTTTGAATACAGAAATGAAAATAAATTAAAGATAGATTGAAAATTCATTTATTACTTTAGAAGTAAAATTCTTCTTAAAATCAGTAATCTGTTTATAAAAAAAATTCCACATCTAAAGAATTGTGAAAACTGTGACAATTTGTGAAGGCCCCGCGGCCGCATCAACTCTTACCCTCACATAAATCTGGATCTGTACATCATTTCTTTAAAGCCAGTCTTCTTTTTTTAAATCTAAAAATTTAAACATATTGTACGGCTTAAAATTCAGATACGAATACATAATAATTATTAAGATGCTACTAGATGCAGTATAATATAAATATTTAGATGAACGCATATTTTATACCACTCTTTTTCTATTCTAAAAGTTCACATTATCGATTGTAATACGTAGAAAGTTTTGCAATAGATTTAAAACATCCCTTTTACAAACACCAAATTTTAAGCCTCATCCCTCCACCCCCCCCCCCCCCCAAAAAAAAAAAAAATTAATAAATCCATAGTTGCGTTAAAAAAGTGGAAAAAAATAGTTAATTCATTTAAAATTGTTATAACATGCCTTAAAAATCTACCGCCTCTATTAAGGATGTATTTCAATTCAAACTGCTTATTTTCCGATTTATTTTTAAATTCATTTTTGCTCTCAAATGCATCAAAATGGCACATTCTCTTATTTAGAAATTACTCAAGGTGCCGTGATTATTAATTCGTTGATAAATGCAGAAAATATCGCAAAAATGCAATCAAAAACGGCACTTTGAACCGATTTTTAAGAAGCGGAGACTTGGGAATGAAAAAAAAGGTCATACTGAGAAGATAATTGCTTATAAATCAAATTCTAATGAATTGAGCGTAAAAAGACATCATACGGCACCTTGTATTTCTCTTCAAAAATCCCCTCAGCAAGTTTCATATTTCTACTTTTAAAAATGTTTCTGAAATTATATCAGAAAATTTTGAGCTGTTGAAGTTGGCAAAGCGTTTTTTCGAATACATCCTTAAGGAGGGAAATGCCGCAGGATAATTTTTCTGGGGTTAATGCACCGGGCAAAAAATTTCATCACAATCATTGAAGAAAATTGTAACTGACGATAGAAACTGTAAAAGAAAGCTTAAAAATAGCATAAGAAAAATTCTGTAAATATTTTAATATAAAGTATTTTGTAATATAATTAATAATAATAATAGATTTTAAAAAAATTATAAAACCATGTCCAAAACCTAAAACTGTGATATGTACGTATGCATAATTTCTTTTGATGAACATTTTTTTCTGTTTATCAGCAGAAATAATGACAATTTGCTGATTGGAAAATTAGATATGTTAATTTTGGACGATGCATAAAATATTTTGACTATAAATAAAAAATAAAAAATAGAAAAATAAAAGGGGGGCGGGGAGAAAGAAAAGGAATGGAAAAAGAAATGAAATCGTTTACATTACTTAGTATGTTTAGAAAATATTTGCAAATAGGTTGCAGATTAAAAATCAATTTTATCAATATTAATGTATCCATTTTAAAGATATGGATAATAAACATAATAGAAATTATCGTTCTCGAGACGAAGAGTTTATTCGTCATCAAATTTAATAAACTGCAAAACATAATTTTTCACTTTCAAAAAATAAGATTATCTGTGTATATACAAGAGCGAACCAGCCCTTCATTTAGAGGAGGGTCATAACAATGAGAGAAATGCCACCATAAGAGAGCATTGACTGTCGCATTCTGAAATTCAATTTAAATCCCCATATTTTAGTAAGATTTCCTAAAAAGTTCTTTACATTTAACGAAATATAGAAAACGCTATTTCAATCGCTTAACAACTGAATAAGTGCACTTGCAAGTATCTTGCATGTAAGATTAAAAATGACTTCATAAATTACCAAAATTTATGTAATTTGGATTTGAGTACAGCTTTAAAAAAAATAATGTTTTGCATCCCAAAGCAAAAGAGAAGTTAGAAAGAACTTAATATACATTTCATTTGAGTATATCTTTAAAAATTTAGATGGTTCTACATCCCAAAGCAAAGGAGAAATTAGAAAGAACTTAATATACATTTCATTTTTTAAATGTTCCTTAAAATTTTTCTTTGTTCAAAGTGGAGAGTGGGAGGGAGCTCATGATTCTCGTAACCCCTCACATTATCGGATTAAAATAAAGAAATTAATGTTTATCTTGTTCGAATTCTATACTTGAGAAAGTGGCTTTCATCTTCCGTTGCAAAATGCTATTTTTCATAACAGTGTAATGCATTTCATAAAAATAACTTTGACTTTTCAAAAAATATTAGCTGTCCTGTGTCCCCTCCCCCTCCCCCCAAAAAACTTCATCGAATACATCTTTTAAAAGCAATTCGAAATTTATTAAACCATAATATATAATTTCCCATTTGTTTGAAAACTATCTTTAGAGATATGTGTGTGATTTTGTTTAAATGCCCGTGTGTCAATTTTAAAAGTGAAAAGTATTTTTTAATGGAAATAAAAAGAAAGAAAGAAAGAAAACAGTTTGCTAATTATATATTCTAATAAATATATAAATCGATTTTAGAAAGGGCAAACAATCAAGAAATCATTGTATATATAACGATTTGCGATACTGAAATTTAAAACTAATGTATATATATATTTTTTACCAAAAAAAAAATCTTTGTAATTTAGGCGAAATTTGCGTGAATAAAGAGATTGTTTCTCGTTAAAGATAGAGCAGTAACTGTCATCATGACAATTACCAAATTGATTATAAGCGTTCCTAGACCACCCATAGACTTATATAAGAGACCACCTTAGTTGTAAAAAAAAAATGAATAGAATGCCAGAACGGTGATTGAAATACGATTAGATAAGTAAACACCCAAGGGAAAGCGGTATTTATGGCCGACTCAGCACAACAAAGCACAGAACAAATCTCTAGCCGATGACGCCTCCACGTGTAAATCGTATGTACATTTACAAATCACACGAGTTTCTATCCTTCTGCTTTCTCTTCTCTGGGATGGGCGACAACAAAGATTTTATCTCTTCCGTTCCGCAAATTTTCCTATTCTAAAAAGAGTCCCTCTAAAATGAGACTTAAATAACCGATAAAAAATACTACTTTATTTTCCCACGCGGATGTTTGTTTGTACAGTTGGACTGGAAAATTTTCGATCGAATTATAAATGTTTCTTATTAACAGGATTCTATATTTTCACTATATTAAAACTTAAAAAGAGGAAGGGAATGTCTCCTGAAATATTATGTCATTTTATCATTCATACAAAATTTCAGTTTGCTGTGACAATTTGATCCAGAATTATCAAAGTTTGAAATTAATGTATTTCCATACAAGAAAGAAAAAAAAAATTACTGCAATGAAACAAAATTAAAAAATATATACATTTTTGAAACATTTATAAAAACTAAAATTTTGTATTCAAAATTGCCTCATGCTTTTTACGCATTTTTTGAAAGAAAAAAGGAAGAGATCCGACAGCTAAAGTCTGTGCTACAGTTTATCATTGCCAGTTGGGTTTGGGTTAAGTTTATTTCTAATTTTTTGCGACAGGTCCGGTTGATTACCTTTTTTTTTGTGTGTGTGTGTGTGTGGTTGTTGCTTCGGATCGGATTTTAACTCTTGTGATTCGGGTTAGGGTGAACCATATTTTTAAAAGGAATATCCAAAATAATTTTTCGTATTAAAAAAGCTACATACAATAACATTTTTATAATGGATACTCCCAAATGTACACATCTAGTCAGCGAACACTGTTGAAAAGTCTTAATACTTATATATTTATATGCTTATATCGCTGAATATGGCATGTTCATCTTGCCCTCTGCCCACATGTACCATCTGTATGCATACATAAGCTATCAAAAGTATCATACATGTGCTTATGTGTGTATAAAAAATATTGGCAATATTTTTTCATATCCCGAGAAAAGAAAAAATGTTCTTATGGTCACATTTTTTGTAATTTATTTTTCATGCAGTAGTTTGAATATATACTCATTCATACTAAAATACATATGTATATTTTCACCTGAAACATAATTGGCTGTTTGTGTTTAGACGGTCAATTTTTAACTCAACAGATATAGACCATAAAGGGGAGAGTGTTCTCCTTGGGGGGGGGGGGGTCTTTCTTAGGGTACCAAGCCCATACTTATTTCATGGAAAATCAAAGTTTGAATAAAACCCGAAAAACACCGAACGATTAGGCCGACGGACGCGATTGCATTGGAACCCAGCACCTCCCGTCTACCAGCCACCAGCCTGAAACATAGTTGTGCTCAAACATGTTGTGAAAACGGAAACAACCCGACTTTCAAAAGATCTAATTATGATTCATAAAAATTATTCTAGGCAATCCAACCCGCAAAACGAATATAATAATTAAAACCTGAAATTAGAAATTTATGTGCAACGTGACCCAATGCAAGATTCTATTCATTGATCTCGATGTCTATACTATTCAGAGGTTATACAATATTTGAATTTTTAAAAATGAATTTTATAAATATCTAAACCTATAAAAACATAACTTAGTAGTAGAGATATAAATGTAGGTTACTTTTTTTTTACAATTGCATCAAAACCTAATTTACTTTCCTTCGGGTCGGGTTGCTGGTTGCACAAAATTATTTTAGTGCTTTCGAGGTTCAGGTCGGGTTGTGGATCAAACTTATTCTATTTGTGAGCTTCGGATCGGATTGAGGGTTGATTGTTAAGCATGCTTCGAAAGGAAGACGCAAAGTTTCAATGTCACGTTTTCTAAAAGGTTTTAAACTAACTTTTAAAGACACAGGATGCGCAGTGAAAGATCCATTCAATGCAAAGTAGTTGTGAATACTTTAGTATTTATGTGATATTTCTAATTAAATCAATATGTTTTTCAAAATTTGATATTTATTGCGTTTATACTGATATTGGGCTGCATTGCAGAAATATACTGTTACAAATTGTTATCTAAGATGTCTAAATCGTCCGTGTTGTTAGTGGTTAATAAATTCGGCTAATCATCGCTTTTTTTTTTTTTTTTTTTTTTTTATCTCTATCAACAATGTTTTTATGCTTCTTCTACAATGGGTACTTCCAACGCTGCTCAACACTTTCGCTGAATGTCCGCAAGTCAAAATTTGTGTGCAATAGAAAAATGCGCTTTTCTTAAAAACTGTGTGACATAGGGTTAATCGCTATAGTTTTCCAGCAAATTTTAAGTTAGCGTCTACTATCTTTATTTATTTTTTTTCACAATTTTAGTTTAAGTAGATTCGGAAATAGATGGGGGGGGGGATGTTTTTGCACTACATTTTTGGCATCACTCTGAAAATCTAACACTTAAAAATTTTAAAACAATGTGGGTTTTTTTTAGGTCAGCGCTACGACACCTTTCATCGCACACGATGTACAAAGAAATTTTTTTCCTGAATAATTTAATTAGTCCCCCTACATTTTTCCTAAATTTATTTGTGAATGTTTAATAATCTGTAAATAGGTAGGTCAATAATCTTTATGAGTTCACCCAATTTGAACTTTCCACATCCCATAGTTTACGAGTAAAATGGTTGCGACAGACAAAATCTAACACAAGAGGAAGATCTTTTAATGATTCCGTTTAATTTTTTAAGTACCAAAACTCTAAAAAATACTTATTACAGTTTCTCTTTCATGGTTATGTTTTTCACTTAAAAAATGTCATGGGCTGCGTAATTGGCATGTTTATTCCAAAGTTTTGGTCTTTCCATACTTCTTTCCGTATATCCCATTGTAAAGTAAATTGACTTTAAAATGAATCCTTAACTGTATCTAAATATTTGAAATATTATTAACAACATTAATGTATTTCCACGGACTGGAGGATTAAAAATATGAAAAATTCTACACAGATGAATCTTTTAAGAAAAATCTCTGAAAAAATTCATTGTAGACATATTCTTTATTAAGAAATTCGCCGTCTCTTACAAATGTGTTATAATTTTTTTTCACATGGATTATTCTGTCCATTTGGCACCGATCTAGAAATTGTTTCGTTTAAGATAGGATTTCGTCATATACAGATTTTTGTAACACCTTTTATAATACTTAATTCCCCTCCCCTAGCATTGTATATGTACTATTCTTTAAAGAGAATTTTAAATGTTGAATTATGGTAATTTAAAACTACAATAAACTCTGGCTAAGGCGGAATCGATCGGGATCGAGAAAATTTTCCGTTGTAGACAATATCCCGTCTTAGACAAATTCTACTCTATGTCTGCGGATTCGTAGGAACTTGAAAATCTTTCAGAGTTAGACATATTTCTGCCTAACACACATTCCACCTTATACAGAGAGTTTACTGTATATATGTATTTTCGGCGAAAATTGCATATAATCCAGGTCCGGTTCGGCGCAGCCCGAGCCTGCAGAAGAAGTAAGACTAGGGTACCAGCCAGAGAAGTGATACCCAGACTAAACCCTTCCTGACGCACATGTAGGTCCAGGGCCGTAGCTGAGGGGGCGCTATTGGCGGCTCAGCCCCCCCCCCCCCCTGAAAAAAATTTCACGGTCACTAAAGGAATTTCTGCTCTGAAAATTCAAATGAAATTCTGTTCAAAAATCTAATTTAGTTTTGAGATCTTTTCACAATTTTGCAGAGTTACTAAATTGTATTTAAAATAAGTGTTTCAACTCTCCCTCATCTTATTCGTACATATGAAGCTAACATGATGTTTAATTTTACACCACTTATACACTCAAAAATTTCATCATCATGTATTTTTCTTAGCATAAAATGAAGTTATTACAACAGTTTAATAAGAAACATATTACCTACAATGTGAATATGCACAAATTTATCTTTCTGCCACAAAGAGAGAGAGAAAAAAAAATATGAGCCCCCCCCCCCCCCCCCAATCGTTCACTTCTAGGCTACGGCCCTGTGTACTACACAGTGTGTAGGTCTCAAAATGTCATTTGAAAGGGGGAAAAAAGTACTAAGGTCTGGAAAATTTTTAAATAAATTATGAAAAAAATGAACGTAAATTTGAACGTAAATTTCGTTCAAACTCGTTTACAAAATAGTGAGCGAAGTTCAGCTCAAAGTTCACAAATAGTGAGCGAAACTCGTAATTTTTCGTTCATTGAACGCGTTCATACCCAACACTGATGATTTAACACTCATAAATGAATCAGAATTAAAAAAAAAAAATTGAATTTATTCTGGAATTGGTATGAAATAAATAAATTTTACTGCCATAAAATAATTTATTTGAGATTAAAGATGTGACTCACCTTTGTATACACCCATAAAAAATTAAATTAATAAAAATAAATCTTCATTTCTTAGGTAATTTGATTAATTCCATAATTCTTTTTCACTTTTAATAACCTAACTAGATGGCGCCAAAGAAAAAAAAAAGATTGTGTCGACAATATTAGAAATTTCAAATTAAAAAGGGGAAAAACAAATCCTGACAACTTCGACATATTTACTTCCCAAAAAGTGCATGTTTAACATCTATTAATGTCTAATATTTCAGATAATCTAATCATATTTAGTTAAATAATTTAAGTACATGCCTGTGTTCCTCAGTAGATAGTTTGTTTACATTCTGATCTGACAACGGCGACGCGAGACATGGGGCCTCCGTGGCTGAGTGGTTAAGACATCACACCGCTAATCGTGAGGTTGTGGGTTCGAATCCCACTGGCTTCATTGCACACACTCTTTGTGTGGAGCTCCTGGTTGTACTTCTCTTGTGTTGTAATATTTCCTTGTGTGCTATCTCGTCCCTGTATACTGACGATGGCTTATAAGCAGGCTTCATGTCGAGCACACAAGTCAGATGTATATTGTTCAATAAACAAACAAACAAACGCGAGACATCTGTTAAAGCTGCTTTTATTGGCTCTTGGAGTAAAAACACGCCAATCGCAGATAGCTATACAAAACCTATTAAAACTAGTTGGATGTGTCAATCCCAAAACTTTCTGCTATCTCATAAGTACATTTTAATATAAAAAAAAAAAAAAAAATGTGGTGACCCCAAAGTTACCCACTATCGAATTTCCTCGAACTTTTGACCTAGCCTAATGAGATTCTGGTATCCGAAAAGCCTAAAACGCAAAATTTAATTAGTATTCTGAGAAAATGAGCTTAGTATTGCCTCATGTTGGTAATTTATACTAAAACCTAATAAGCATCTATTTATGCCAAGACCTAACAGAATCTGAAATTTTATAGAATTTCGTCCATTAGTTCTTGAGATATAGTTATAACAAAAAATTTGCAAAACGTAGCACAGCAACACCATATCTTGGAAAATTTATGCCAAAACGTAAAAAAGCGTGTAATTATGTTATGGTGTAAAAGAATCTGAAGTTTGATGAAATTCTGTGCATTAGTTTTTGAGATATAGTTAGTTTAAAAAAAAAACCGTGTAAAATATAGCACAGCAGCACCATCAGTTGAAGGATTTATAACAAAACGTAATCATCGTGTAATTATGTTATATGTCATTTTGTAACGAAATCTGAAGTTTGATGAAATTCTGTGCATTGGTTGTTGAGATATAGCTATCGGAAAAATCGTGCAAAATGCAGCATAGCTGCACCACCTGTTACAAGGTTAATACGAAAATGTAATCAGCGTCTAATTATGTTATATATTTTAGTGTAACAGAATCTAAAATTTGATAAAGTTCTGTGCATTAGTTCTTGAGATATAGCTATCGCAAAAATCGTGCAAAATGTAGCATAGCAGCGCCACCTATAGGGCAGTTCACACCAAAACCTTATCAGCAGTTATGTATCTCAAGGTATCGCAGAATCTGAAGTTTGGTGAAATTCTGTGCGATAGTTGTTGAGATATAGCTATCATGAAAATCATGAAAAACGTGGCATAGCAGCGCCACCTGCTGGCCAATTTACACCAAAACCTTATCAGCGTCTATGTATATCAAGGGGTCACAGAATCTGAAGTTTGGTGAAATTCTGTGCATTAGTTCTTGAGATATAGCAATCTTGAAAATGATGAAAAACGTAGTATAGCAGCGCCACCTGCAGGCCAATTTTCACCAAAAACCAATAGGCACTAATTCATATCAAGGTCTAACTGAATATAAAATTTTATTAAATTTCGAGCATTAGTTCTTGAGATAGAGCGCCCACAAATTTTTTGTCACATACAGACAGACACACAGACAGACAGACAGACGGACAGACAGACAGACAGACAGACGGACAGACTCACAGACAGACATTTTCTAAAAATAGTCAAAACGTGTTCAGGACCTTCTAAAACGTATAAATCCGTCGAAAACCGGAAGTCGAAAATTTTCATGAATCCAATACTTTCTTCTTGTAAAGATAGAAGAAAGTAAAAAGAGTTCTATGTTTTGATTTTAATTATTAATTAATGTGCAACTTTCGGATCGAGAACTTTCATGTTTTCTAAAGTTTTAAAGATCATTGGAATATAACCATCCATGAATTAAGTTGCCCCCAAAATGTTGAAAAGAAGTTGAGCGATAATGGCTGTGGGTCCACGGTCTAATAAAATAGGAAGGAAGGGGACCGTACTACTTTTAAAGAAAAACACTATGCAAGCAATGTTATAAGTGCAAATAAATATTGAACATCACTGACTTTTTCTAAAATATTCCTATTATGTAATTTGCTGTGGGAGCAAATGGGTATTAAATATTGATTTATTTCTTTCTACATTTGTTTGCACATAAATTGCTGCTACCTATCATTTATCTTTGGAAATTTAACATTTTTCTTTTCTCACAAACCTTAAGTTAACTTTTGCGATACATCACCCGATGCATCACCCAGTATCAAAACTTTCTCATTGATATATTGTGATATTAAATTTCTGATATCACCCATCTATACCATTCATATAATTAATTCCTCTTCTGTATTTTACAGATCACTGAGAATATTGCCAAAATGCAACTGAAAAGATGGGAAATGTGGAGTAAGTGGGAACACTTCCCCATCAAACATTTGGGTGGAAAATTTGTTCACAGTTTGCACGTGAAAATAAGTGTTTTCAGGTTGCAGAAGGGCGCTATAATAATAATGAAATTATTTAAAAGGTAGAATCGAAGTTTAAGTAAACAAATCGAAGTTTTAGTTAGTTGTTAACTTGTTTAATTAACAAGTTAACAGTATGTTTTTAGTTAACATAAAACAGACTTTTAGTTCTCACTTAACTTTTTTTTATTCGACAAGGTTTTCTTCGATCAAACTAAAAAAATCAAAAAACAGGCCAGTTGAACCATGGATGGGATAGCTTCTTCGACGCATTATATATGTATATATATATACCGGGTAATTATAACTAAAGTTACGATTTTAAAAAACGATGATTTTAAAACTATAGGTCAGAAGGATTTACTATTTTAACAGAGCAGTCGTAAGACAAAGGAATTTTATTTAGCGAAGAAAAAATATTTCCATAATGTGCCGATCGAAGATGCTGTCAAGGTTTACATTATATGGAGATATGCAAATTACTATTAATTTGTGACATGTGCACCTCAGTGTAATTGCCATAAAAATACGAAGCACTGGCTCTCTGCCTGAATGCTTTAACATGACTCTGACAATAAAGAATCGCGTTCTGTTCTTGAAACTTTTTTATAAGAAAGATGACTCTGCAATTACAGCTATTAGGAAGTTTTGGACATTAAAAGCCATAAAAAAGGTCCAAAAACCACAAATCGTTAGCGAAAATGATTGCTAAATTCGAAGAGACCAGTTCATTTGACGTTAAACGGAGTAGAGGAAGGAAAACAGTTTTGGTTTCAGCAGCGCAAGAATAGGTTATAGCATTACAAGAACAGACTAATAATGATGCTGGAATCAGCAGTGCACGGAGAATTGGCCAAAAGCTGGATATGTCGTAATGTATGGGGCGTAAAGTCCTACGAAACATATTGCGCTTTTAATCTGTACAAGATAACTCGTGTACAAATGTTCTACCTGTTGACCTGGAAGCACGTCAGTCTTTTGCACTACAATTTATTTCCTGGATTGAAGTGGACAACGAAAAGCCATGGAATAATCTGTGTTTTGACGAAGCTCACTTTCATCTGCAAAGTCCTGTAAATACGAAAAATTCCAAGATATTAGCGAACGAAAATCCGTTCCAGTTGCAAGTATTACCTCTTCAGTCCGAAAAAAATAATTTTGTGGCGCGGAATAACGACAGCATTTATCGTCATTCCATTTTGCTTTGAGGAGGTCATATCTGCTTACCTGCAGCGTTACTGGCAAGAGGTATAAAGTACTCTTACGTAACCATGTCCTTCGGGCACTTCAGCTGCGTGAGTGTGTGGATCGCATAATATTCATGCAAGATTGTGCTATTCTGCACTTTGCTACTTCTGTGAAGCAACTACTGAGTGCAGATTTTGGAGATGATAAGGTCATAAGCCACCGTTTCCCGACAACATGGTCACCACGCTTCCTCGATTTAAAACTGTGTCTGGCTCTGACTTACTTGAAGAATATTGTTTACAGCGGGTGGTTTTAGAATCTAGCCGACTTAAAGGCAAGCATTACACACCACACCCATTGGTTCAGTACAGATACTCTCCGATGTGTTGTGGAGTTTGCCTTTTTGCCCTTCCAGTTAGTAATGGAACAAGTTGGAGGGTATATCGAACAACTTACGCCTTAATCATCAGTAAGCCGTTTCCTCCATAAAGCTCTTTTTTTGTCATTATTGTTATTGTCTTTGTTAGCACGTGTTCTTGTTTTTTCACTAATAAATTTTAGTAAATGCCTAATATCTATTTTTTTCCCTTTTGGTTAACAATATTTCTGTGTTTAACGAATGCAATTTCGGTCTTTTCCCCTGATATTACGTTGACATCTATCAGCACATTTTCTAACCTTTGTTTTTCTTCGTCAAATAAAATTCTGTTGCCTGACAATCGTTTTGCTAAACTATCAAGACATTCTGACCTATTTTTTTTCTTAATTATCGATTTTTGAAATACTAACTTCAATTATAATCACCCTGTATATCTGCGATTAAAAGAATTTTCTCTCTGTTCTAAGTTTCAAAAGACGAAAGTGAATTTAAATATATTTCATGTTTTTATGACTGTAAGACAATTAAAATCCATCCTTTAATCTAAAACAGGGATAATAAATTACTCATTATGCCATTTCGTGACAACATGAACCTAAAAATTTAAACTAGCATAAAGAAGAATATCTTGACGCTGTTAATTTTCACCGTATTCAATAAGACAAAATTTGATTAATTGTGAAATTATTAATTATACGAAGAATAACTAAATAAAGTTAACCGTTGTGTAAATTTATTAGTATCGAAAAATCAAGATACGTAAATATATCTTACATATTTTAATTAAGATAAAGAATTGTTTAGCTTTTCCAATCATCAGAAAGATGCCATGTCATTTATCATATTTGGTTGCGAGAAAAATCATTGTCTTTTATTTTTGTCTGTAATTATTTTCCATTGTATAGTTCATTTATTATTATACCTCCTGTTAAATTATGATCTATACTTTTTTCAAAAATTTTTATCACACCACTTTTAAATTAACACAAATAACATGTTAATTAATAATGTATTCGCTGTTGTTATTTAGGACTTTATACTAATGTTGCTGATTTTTCGGGGAAGAAATTGGTCAAACATATTCTTACTCTTACAGGAGTATGAATCAAGCGGCACATATTGTTGAGGTGTGACTGAAAACAATCGAGACAGATCTTCGCATTTGATTGTTTGTATGAAAGCTTTGTTCTTAGTACCAACAAGCGTTTTCGAGTTGCAGCTGGACACTATAATGACGACCATGTCACTTTTTCTGGAACTCTGCTTTTCTTTCTTAGCTGCTTATTCTGCAATTTTTAGATGTGATGGTTTACTTTGATGACCTTGTTCTTTACAAGAAATGAGATGTTTTCAATCCCACCACACACAGAACATGATCTTCTGAGGATGGCATTTTCAGGAAAATTGTATAGGAAACGAAACTGGTAATGTGAAAAAATTATTGGATATTAAGAAAAATAGGTTTTTATATAAAGAAACATTTATTCAGAAATTTTGGGACAATTCGAGAAAATTTTCATAAATAACTAATAATAGTAATAATAGTATTGCGCCGACATAAGAGCACACCTAAGCAATAAGTATGTCATATCTATAAACGTGAACATCCAGTGTTCCACCTGGAAAGACATGGCGATCTACTCATGTGCCCAAAGAGATATCCCCCCATACTCAGACATTGCCTCCTCCATATGAATCTGTTTTACGAATGTTTGATGAACGATACTATGTTCACTGTTCTCTCCAAATCAAATAACGCATACTATCACTTTAAAAGCTAAACCGGAACACATCTGTGAAGAAAACACATCTCCATTGATCAGCTGTCGAGTGGACATATTGATGTACCCAACTTAAAAGGTCCCTCCAGTGACGTGAGGTGAGCGGCAAACAAATGACTGGTTGCCTCGCGTAGTGATCACCTTCAGCCGTTCTCTCTAGTATGCATTTTTATGCTCCTCACAAATGACGCAATATTATTTCAGTGCCACAAATTTCCATTTTTTAATTTTATTTGGCATCTTTTAGTTAACAAAATATGCAAGTTTCATACGAATAGGTTACTTTTTGAACGTGTTTCCTTTTTTAGGGATTTTTCCTTAATTTTTAGAAACCAGTGTGGCTTTTGCGAAGATGCCGGAATTTTTTACAGATTAAATTTCAAGGTTTTTTTCGACATTTTATAAGTACTTAAAATTTAAGGAGACACTTTTTAAAAACGCACAACATCGGCATTTGACATCTGCTTTTGAACGGTAAAAACCATATTTTAATAATTGTATTAAGTAATGCGTCACCGCGCTTTTAAACTTTCCCATGAATTAACGGACAATTACGTCATCTGAGAAATTCAGTGAAGTGAGTCCTTAAGCAACGTTCTGGAACACCGCAGTCACCAACGAATTCCGTAAGTGAAGAGAGGGTGGGGGATCTTTCAAAATCAAACAGATATGGCCCAGACCGTTATAATTCATTATGTTTTAACAATTTAAATAACTTATATATTACTCACAAATTATGAAACACCTTGCATTTATGTCACTGCACTGAGTTAATCACTGAGTTATACTAATAATTTAAATTGTGTATACATTATATTGAAATACCCTGCATTTATGTCTCTGAGCTAGTCATTGAGTTAAGCTAATAGTTGAAACTGTGTGTACATTAAATTGCGTATGCATTATATTGGAACAACTTGCATTAGTGTCACGAAGCTAGTAATTGAGTTATGTATGATTTTGTCTTATTTCTTAAATTTTCGAAAATAATGATTAAAAATAGAAAAATTTTCATTAATTATAGGTATACCATGTCTAAAATAAATCTTTCTTTCCAACCCCTTCTCAGAAAAAATAAGGTTCGATTTTAAAATGTTATAATTTTAAAAGATATTATGCTGATAATTGAAACATAATCACCAAATTCAATTAACCGTTATAGAAAATCCATTAACTGTTTTGCTAACAACTTTTACCATAAAAGTCTAGCTAACGTAAATGATAGGAAAGATCTAAAGCGGAAGTAATACTAAGAAGTTTCCTGATCAAGATAAAAGGTTGACTCATTCTAAAAAAAATTGTGGAACTGAATAAAATGATAAGTAAAATATACATTTGTAAGTATAGCAATACAACGATGCATCTTAAATTTTTTATTCATTGATTTTTTAAAAATATATTAACGATTCTTTTTTTACTTTCTTCTGTATTTACAAGAAGAAAATATTAGATTCGTGAAAACTTTCAAAGTCCAGTTTTTGACTAGTTTTAAAATTTTAAAGGTTACAAAACCCAAAAAACATGCTTTAACAAAGTTTTTGTCTGTCACTCCATGAGCCTATATGTGAAAAATTATGAGCACTCTGCCTCAAGAACTAATGCACGGAATTTCACAAAGGTTTAGATTCTGTTAGATCTTGATATAAACTACAGCTGATTAGTTTTTTTATGTACTTCGCCCAACAGTTGGCGCTGCTATGCTGCGTTTTTCACGATTTCCTCAATAACTATATCTCAAGAATTAAAAGGTGGATTTTTATTAAACTTCAGATTCCATCAGTCCTTGATCTAATATGGTGCTGATTATCTTTTGGTGTAAATCGCCCGACTGGTGGCGCTTCTATGCGGCATTATTTAATAAAATTGCAATAGCACTATCTCAGGAACAGCACAGGTATTTTCACCAAACTCCAGATCCAGTTATTCCATGACATAAATTAGTATTCTTTAGTTTTTATAGTAAATCTCTCAATAGCTGGCACTTCTACATAGAATTTTTTGTGATTTTGTTTTCAATGATTCTATCGCAAAAACTAACGCACAGACTTTCATCAAACTTCAGATGCAGTTAAAACTTAGCATCAGTTGCTGATTTTAAAATATTAGAATTTTCAAAAATATTATACTGATAATTAAAACATAATCACTAAATTCAATTACTCATCATAGAAAATCCATTAACTTTTTTTGTAACAACTTTTACCATAAAAGTCTAGCTGGTGTAAATGATAGGAAAGAACTAAAGCAGAAGTAGTGCTAACACATTTCCTGATCAAGATAAAAGGGTGACTAATTCTGAAAAAAAAATGTCGAAATGAATAAAATGATAATTCGGATATACATTTGTTAGTATATCAATACAAGGATGCTTCTTTAACTTTTTTATTCATTGATTTTTTGAAATATATTAGCGATTCTATTTTTATTTTCTTCTATATTTACAATAAAAAAAATATTGAATTCGTGAAAATTTTCGAATTCCAGTTTTCGGGGGGTTTACACATTTGAGGGGTCAGAGAAACCAAAAAATGTGTTTTTACAAAATGTCTGTCCGTCAGTTTGTTGTCACTTTGTTAGTCTATATGTGACAAAAATATGAACGCTCCGTCTTAAGAACTAATGGACGGAATTTAACAAAACTTTAGCTTCTGTTACACCTTGATATAAAATGGAGCTGATTGGTTTTTTATATACATCGTCCAACTAGTGGCGCTGCTATGCTGCCTTTTTCATGACTTCCGCAATAGCTATATATCAAGAGCTAAAGGACGGGCTTTTATAAAACCTCAGATATCGTTGGTTCTTAACATAATATGATGCTGGTTATCTTTTGGCGTAAATCACTTGGCAAGTGGCATTGCTATGCGGCATTATTTACGATAATTGCAATAGCTTTATCTCAGGAAATAGTGCGCTAATTTTCACCAAACTTCAGATTCAGTTAGTACCAAATATAAATTCATATCCTTTATTTTTTGGGGTAAATCGCTCAACAGGTGGCACTTTTATCCAAATTTTTTTTGGGGAATTTCGCAATTATTCTATCGGAAATATTAACGCACTAATTTTCATCAAACTTCACATTCTGTTAGAACTTGACATGAGTCCTTGCTAATTACATTTTGGTTTATCCCCCGATCGGCGCTTCATTTTTGTAGAACTATTACTATGTATGAGATAGAAGAAAGTTTTAGCATTGACACATCGGACTAATTTATTTTGATTCAATAGTTCCGCACAACTGTGTATTATTCGTAGTATATAATAAAATTAACATACAATAAAAACTTCTTTATTGTAATAGTTAAGCGGATAATACAGTACTGTCGTCATTTTTCTTTTTGTGAATAAAAATATTCATAATTCACTTCTCAGAAATAAAATCATTAAAATATTCAAATAAAAATGAAAGTTGCTCTCGATATTTTTGATATTTCGTATTATATACGCTAGCTAAAATATTTCAAAAGGCATAAAGAATTCTACATAAAATTGAAGCAGCTGAAAAAAAAAATGTTCGTAGGAAAATTAATATATTATATTCTGAAAAACTGAAAAAACGAATTTTCTTTGCCAAAAATATTGACTGAGCAATCTTTTTACTTTCTTCTATCTGTACAAGTAGAAAGTATTGGATTCGTGAAAATTTTCAAATTCCGGTTATCGCGAATTTACACGTTTCAGGGGTCAGAGATCCCGAAAAACACGTACTTATAAAATAACTATCTGTAATACTAATTCTTTCTGTGCGACACAAATATTGTGGACATTCTGTCTCAAGGAATTATGCATGGAATTAAATAAAATTTTAGATTCAATTAGTTACAAATTCAAATTGGTGCTGATTACATTTTGGTATAAATCTCGAAACAGGTAATGGTGTTATGCAGGCTCTTTTATAATTTCACCTACAGCTGTAGTTCAAGAACTAATTCACGGATTTTCTTAAAATTTTAGATTTAGTTAATTCTTGATAAAATTTGGTGCTGATTACTTTTTGATGTGTATCACCCAACAAATGGCGCTGCGATACTGCATTATTCCCGATTAACGCAATAGCTTTGTCTCAAGAACCAACGCACGAATTTTTATCAAACTTCATATTCAGTAATCCGTTATATAAATTAGTATTTTTTTAGTTTTTGGGTAAATCATCTGAAACATGATGCTCCATTGCTCCATTTGTCACAATTTCCGCTTTCGCTATATCTCAAGAACTAATGCATGAAATTTCATCAAAATTCATCACATTCAGTTGGTCCCTGATATAAAATGGTCGTGATCAGTTTTTGGATTAAATCATCCAATAGATGGCGTTGCCATGCAGAATTTTTTACAATTTCAACAATGGCTCTGTTTCAAAAATTAATGCGTTACTTTCATCAAACTTTAGATGCAGTTAAGTTTGAGGTTGTTGCTGATTAGATTTTGGTACAAATCACATGATTGTTGGCGCTGATATGCTGCATTTTTCAAGAAATATTAATATACATGAAATAGAAAAAAATGTAGAATCTCACATACATCTGACTAATTAAGCTGTTTGTCGTCGAAGACTGTTTTTTTTCCAAATGTGTTTTTGCATTTATCTAAAAATTTTATTTCAAATTTCATACTTGGCACTGTTTTTTTTTTTTTTTTTTTTATAAAAGATTATGAGATATTTTCAAGTACAGAAGAATTAAAATACAACAAGAAATAGCTCAAATATAGCAATGGCAGCATATATATATATATATATATACATATATTTTAAATGGGTAAGTGAGATCGATGATCACACAGCGTGTGTGTAGTTTAAAATTCCTTTCAAACCACTTTATCATTTAATTATAAAATACAAATAATTAATTTGTTTGTTTTAAATACTTATTTTTAGGGTTTCCTTCATCTGACGAAGCCCTATTTGTCTCTAACCTCTGTCTGTACATCAAACACAGAGTTCGTACACAAAAAATACATAAGTCAGATTCTTCAAATTTTGTATATATGTTACAGGCCAAACCCGATTTTAGGCCAAACTGGTCTATCCTAACGCCCATCGGATAAACTAGTTTTTCCTAGGCCAAACCGGTCTATCCTAACGCCCATCGGATAAACTAGTTTTTCCTAGGCCAAACCGGTTTATCCTAACGCCCATCGGATAAACTAGTTTTTCCTAGGCCATACTAGTCTATCCTATGGCCCAAAGGACAAACTAGTTTTTCCTAGGCCAAACTAGTTTGGCCTAACTCTTATAGGATAAACTAGTATAGCCTGCTGTTTATTGGTCTGAACTAGTTTATCCTAGGCCGATCTATTTTATCCTAGGCCAATTCAATTTGGCGTGATTTTATTGAATTCAATGACCGCCTCAGCGCCAACATTCTAGTTTGTCCTAAGCTGATCTAGTTTATCCTAGGGTAATGTAATTTTACGTATTTTTAGCCCATAAGCGTCAAAACCTGAGAAATAATGAGCTCGCAGGTTCTGTATGTACGCATGTACGCATGTATGTACGCATGTATGTACATACGGATGTACGTAACGCAGTAACTCTTGATGGAAGTAATGTAATTTGATGTATTATTACCTCATCAGGCTACCAAAGCCTGAGAATTAATGTGCCCGTGGGTTCTGTATCTAGGTATGTACGTAAGTACGTACGAATCTTGTGAAGCCATTTGCAGTTCAAACATCAGGATGTACCATTAATTAACAAGCGAAACAAAGTATGATCAACGACAAGAAAATACTGCAGAAATGATGGCATGCGAAGCAAAGTTTATTGCCACTACGTGGCAATTAGGCGGTCGTCCACCCCGATACCAGGTATCTAACCCGTTAAGCTGAGAAAACTTGGCAGGTAGGGGCCTGGTCATCGGTTAGAGAAAAAGAAAGAAAGTACGTAACGCAATAATTCTTGATAGAAATACCCGATTTTCATCAAACTTTCAATATAGGTTTATTCTTATGAGGAGCTTCTCTGATTAATTTTCGGAGGTCATTGGAGAAGAATAAATAGGGGGGGGGGAGATTGGGAAGCTGATTCGCCCCTTCCCTTAATTCAAATAAAGGGATTTCCATGCATTATTAGCATATTTTATAAAAAAATTTTAGATGTAGGAACATTCTGATGAGGCGCCTCCATGATTAGTTGTGGGTGTTCATTTTTTAAATATAAAGGGAGGGGGAATAAAGGTAACGCCCCATAAGTTATGTAAATGCTTTTTTCACGCAGAATTTGCTGATGTGCTTAAATTTTTGAAATAGATTCATTTTGGTAAGGTGCTTCCCTAATTAGTTTTGGGTGTTAATTGGTTAAGAACAAGGGGAAGAAAAGGAGGTTCCCGCCTAATTTTGCCAAATGGATTTTTTATGCAGAATTAACAGATTTGCTGCAAATCTTTGATTTGTTCAATCTGATGAAGCGCTTCACTGATTAATTTTGGTGGTTCTTTGATTAAGTATAAAGGGGAAGCGTACAATTTATTTCTTTCCTTAAATTAAATAAATTAGTTATAATACAGAATTGTCCAATTTGCTTAAAACTTTGAACATGAATTCATTTTGATCAAACGCTTTTTTATTTTTATTTTTTTTGTTTTTTTTGTTTTTTTGTTTAAGTATGTGGGGTAGTGGACGATTTATCGCCTTCCTTAAATTAGATAAATGGGTTTTTAAGCAGATTTATCCGATTTGCCGATTAAATTTTGAACATAGTTTTTTTTTCTATAAGGCGAATCCCTGAATAGTTTTGAGGGTTTAATGATTAAGTATAAAAGGGGGAATGGAGGATTTACCCTCCTTAAATCAGATGAATGGTTTTTTGAGCAGAATTATCTGATTTGCTTCAAATTTTGGATAATTGTTCAATTTTATAAAGAGTATCAGTGATTAGTTTTGGGGTTCAATGGTTAAGTATAATTGGGGGAGTTGGGAAAAAGTAATCCCACTTACTTGTTTTTTCGAGGGTGTTATTCTTTAAAAATATAATTCTGTAATACACAATTAGTGTAAACAGCCTGTGAATACAAAGCCATCAGTTTAACAGGGCAATATTATTTTTAACATTAATCCCAACTACTGCTCCATTGCTAACCTTGTGCAAAGTGATTTTGCTATCACCCCTGTATAATCTATTTTATTCGAAAGGTAGTAGAATACTGTTAGGGGTTTGCACGAACTGGAATTTCGAAGCCCGGTATAAAAATTAAAAGTTCAGCCCGAGCCTTGCCTGCACAAAAATCAGTGAAAAGAGACTTAGTCTGGCTCGATTTGGCCCCACTGAATTTCTGCAAAACATTCAGATTTTAATTCATATACATTTAAGATTCCTTTTTTAAAAAATGCTGCATGCATATTTATTGGATAAATTTACAATGTATTTTTAAATTACAATGTGTTCGCAGAATGGAAAATGCACAATATATTATTGATTATTTAGATCAGTGGCATAGCAAACGGGGGGCGGAGGGGGGCGGTCCGCCCCGGGTGTCACCCTCTAAGGGGTGACACCCAATCTTTATTTGCAAGTATATATATATATACATATATATATATATATATATATACATGAATATATATATATATATATATATATATATATATATATATATATATATTCTTATAAGATTTTGGAAAGGAATTCTAAAATAAAACGAAATTTTTAGCTCACGACGCAATAGATTTAGTTTTCTGTTCTTTGAGAATGTGAAATTTTATAAAGAATGGTGTATCCAAATAAGACATGCACTAGGAAACAAAAACTTACTTATCCTATGAGTGGGTAGCAAAAATAAATTTTAAAACAAAGGATATTCTTCTAGATATAGACACCACATTGATTTATGCGGACTATAAATAATTATTCGCCCCCCCCCCTTTTTTTATTGCACGCGGAGAAAAATTAGGGTATGGAATGGTATGATCATTTGTTATAACTGCAGAATTCTGATTGAAAAAATATGACAGATCGGAATGGGGGGGTGAGAGCATGATGACTGGGGATGACACCATTTACATTCGCCCCGGGTGTCACCCATCCTAGCTACGCCACTGATTTAGATTCTTAGTCCTTCAATATTCAAATAGGGATTCATTAAATAGTTAATGTAGTTTAGAACAAAAGACAGAAAGAAGAGTTATAAACATCATAACTTTTGAATATGTTTAGTAAAAAGTAGATTTGTGAATACATTTCTCTGTCATTCCTTAAGGCTTTTCTCAAATAAAAAAGAGCTACATCCTAATACATTTATGAATTAATTCCTTTTCGGAAATGCATAAGATTAATAAGCATTCTCACTCAGAAAATATGTAATCGAATGGGGTTAACCATTTTTCATAAAAGCGATGATTCTTTGAGAAAATACTATTAAAGCTACGTTTTGAGCCGAATTTCGAGTTACGACTTCACGGAAAAGAAAAACTTGACGCCGTGACGAGAACAGCTTATATGTCGACAGGTAATTACTTTCTCAAAAATGAAAAACGCTGTTCGATTGCAAATTATGTTCAGCTGCGATGTGGCTCGAATAATAATAATAATAATAATAATAATAATAATAATAATAATAATAATAACACTGGTCAACAGCTGTTTTGGTGCCGGGGTGTTTTTAGCTGATTTTATATGAATTTGATGTCCTGAATTCAAATATGGCATTAGTTTTTCTGTATCAGCTCAGTTTTTTAAGATAAACAACTTTTTGTGAAATATATGTTTCATTATTTTAAGGTAAATCCATGTATTAAAAATGTTTGTAAAAATAAAATAAATACATGATTTTTATTTTTTATAATACACAAATGTTAGTTTTTATTATTATGATATACACATATTCAAATAATATTTTTTAAATTATATTATACAAATATTTTTACTCGCAAAAATAGAGAAAAACGTCACTGATGAAACTGATACTCATTGAATGCTTCGGAAGCTTCTTTTCCGTGACATACTGGAATATATTTTAGAACAATGTCTTTTTAAACTCAAACTGTAATCTGAAACCTTTTGCATATCTCATCTTTTTTTGGTAGCGGTCATCCATAGTCTTAATATTGTGGTGAAATCTTTCGGGCTGTTTATCACTTGTGCCTTCTTTATTTTCAAGAAAATGCTCTAAGTTGCAATGTAAATAGTGCACTTTAATGCTTCTAGTACACCCAAGAGATTTAAAACTATTATGCTTTTCATTTACCAGTTCTACATCAATTTCTCTTTTGCATTTGCCCGGAATGTTTTTGTGAACTGCCACAAAAGAAGTCCAGGCTTTTTATTCAGCCTCATTCGTTGAATTTACGAAAGCAGGATCCTTAATCAGTTGTCTTATTTGTTGTCCGTTAAATATTCCTGCTTTAATATCTTCATAACTCAATTCGGGTGTTTTTACCTTATATATGCAAATCATGACCCGTTCTTTTGGAGAATTGACACAAACTGCTTCATAGGACAGAGCTTGATATGCAGTGCAGAAAGTATGATTTTCTTTCGCCCAACTAAAGTGTTATTAATGACATTCCTTTCTCCAACATCCATGTTTTCTTTCTTAGGCCACTCTTTTCTAATCTAGTGGTACGTTTTATCCCTGCTATCCCAAAAATATAAAAACAATAGTATTTTGTGTAACTTCTTTGCTGTCCAAGGACAATTATCTGGAAAATATTTAGGAAGAACCAATTTTTCTAACAGTCCTCTAAATTCATGACAAAATACAAGATTGTTTTTTCAAGAGAAGAAGGGTAGTAGACAATTTTGTCTTGTGTGATAAAATGTAAGTTTGGCTCTTTGTTCTAATAAATTTTCGTCTTTTAATCTTGAAACCAACCAGCAATTCAGAAGCTTCTTTTAAAACATTGAAATCTCTTTTGAAATCATTTAAATCAACCTGGTTGTAAAATTTAGGCATTGATGACGTCTCCTCATAATCATTGTTACCTTCACGGCTATCTAAGATCAGAAGGACAATATTCATCCTCACTAAGCTCTGGTGGCTGATGAAACGTTGGGATCGGTAAGGTCTAGATGAACATAACTGCTCTGAAGTTAAACTTTTTTCCTGGAACTAGCTTTTGTTACTCCCCACTTGCGGTTTACTGACAATACAAAACGGGGGAGATACAATGGTCAGGGAGATCACTATCTTAAACCCTACTGAAGGAAGAGATTCCCGTCCTACACTTGGATTGAAGTTCAACTGGAAAGCTCGTTAACATCAGACGCGCCGCCTGCGGACTTGAAAGGCGCCGCCTGCAAACTTGAAAGGCGCCGCCTGCAAACTTGAAAGGCGCCGCCTGCAAACCGCAGAAAAACTTTGTGTGTGCACGCAGCCGTAGTTCCTCTGAGTGAGGAAGTGGGGGTCTTGAAGACACTAAATCAGGATAAGTTTTCTTATTACAATTGTTTCGATTAATTCAAATAGTATTCCAGTACTAGGTAGAACTAATAGTCATAGAAATGGTTTTGGAGTTTTTTCCAAACCACTGGTAAGCCGAATTTGAGACTTATTCTTTTCCATCAGCTCACTGTCATAAATGTTCTGTACAAGTTTTACAGACCTGTTGCGGTGCGCAGATTTTATCCTGATCAACAAATCTAACCCCAAAGTATCCAAGATAAGCTCTCTTTACAATGTTAGTAACATATTTTCTGTGTTCTTTCAACTTTTATTCTCCGCATATGTAGCAAAACTTATCTGGATGATTTATACAACTTTTTCTACTTAAACTCATTTAAATTCCTTTCTACAACACAAACACAACAATCTACAACACTACGAGTTTTACGTTAAATTGATACGAATTCTACCTTAAACACAAATATCATGGAAGTTCAAAAATTTTAGAAAGTCAAAGAAAGACAGTTTTGTTCCATGGAGCGAACTCTGAAACTAACCTTATCTCTTGGAGGCTTTTACATTTGGCTTTATGGGTGAGCGGCGCGAAATCATAAGCATGCGCAGATCCTCAGTTTTGCTTGCACATTTGTTTTTTTTTTTCAAGATCTTGTGGTATTTCAACTTCCTTCTAATCGCCTTGAGCGTCGTTACAGGGCTATGTATCATAAGGTCAGTTTAAGTGTTCAAGGTGACTTTAGTTCTAAAAAATCTTTAGTTCGCTTGGCATATCTAAAAAAGTAGAGCTGATAGAAAAAAACTGATTGCATATTTGGAATCAGCGTCCCAGAAATATCCAAAATCAGTTGTAAAATCTCAGGCACCAAAAAAAAATTTTTTTTTTGTAGGCCTGTGTAATAATAGGAAAAGCAAGTCTGATCTCAGTACGGCCCGAGTCTGAAGAAAAAAAATAAAAATACGCAAACACCATGTTCAATACATCATGTCCCTACTGTTTACATGTTAAATTTCTGTGTTGATGTTGCAAGCAATGGCTTTTGACACACATGTATGCTTATTGTAGTGAAAGATTTTTTTACCGGCACAACCCGATTTTGAGCCAAATTAGATTAGCCTAGACCTAACTATTTTATCCCAGCGCCAATTGGATAAACTAGGATAAACTACGCCACATTTATTTATCTAAATGCCCATAGCATAAGCTAGTTTTTTCTAGGTAAGATGGTAATCCTTCATTTATTCTTTCATATTTAACTATTAAAACCCCAAAACTATTCAGGGAATCGCTTTATCAGAAAGAACCTAGATTCAAAATTTGACGCAAATCCGTAAATTCTGCATCAAAACCATTTATCTAAATTATGGGGGGGAGGGTTACTTACATTGCCCTTTCTTTTATACTTAAACAATAAACATCTACAACTAATCAGTTAGGCATTTTGTCAGAATGATCCTATATCTAAAATTTTAAATGAACACTGATAATTCTGCATGAAAAATCCACTTCTCTAAATTAACGCTGGGGGATTAGCCTTCCGTTAGTACCCTCCTATTTTTATCCAATGAATTCCCAAAACTAATCGGAAAAGTACCTTATAAGAATGAAACTACATTCAAAATTTGAAACAAATCAGATATTTCTATCAAGAGTTGTCGCATTACGTACATACGTACATACATGCGTACATGCGTACATACAGAACCCGCGAGCTCATTATTTCTCAGGTTTTGACGCTTGTGAGCTAAAAACACGTAAAATTACATTGGCCTAGGATAAACTAGATCAGCCTAGGGCAAACTAGAATGTTGGCGCTGAGGCGGTCATTGCCTTCAATAAAATCACGCCAAATTGAATTGGCCTAGGATAAACTAGTTCAGACCAATAAACAACAGGCTAAACTAGTTTATCCTATAAGAGTTAGGCCAAACTAGTTTGTCCTAGGAAGAACTAGTTTGTCCTATGGGCCTTAGGATAGACTAGTTTGGCCTAGGAAAAACTAGTTTATCCGATGGGCGTTAGGATAAATCGGTTTGGCCTAGGAAAAACTAGTTTATCCGATGGGTGTTAGGATAAACCGATTTGGCCTAGGAAAAACTAGTTTATCCGATGGGCGTTAGGATAGACCGGTTTGGCCTAGACCAATCTAGTTTGGCCTAAAATCGGGTTTGGCCTGTAACATATATACTTGCAGCTAAATACCTTTTGTCCCGCAACAAATCATAAAATATTGAAAAATCTATTATTTTAGTTAAATTAATTTTTTCAATCTTATCAGTTAATTTTTGCGAATTATATTTTAAAAGTAAACGTTAATTTCAACACTTGGCACGTTGGCATCATAGCTTGATGGTAAAGCATCTTGCATAATAAACAGAAGATTCTTAGTTCAAGTTTCAATACTGAAAAGTGAAAATGTTATATTAAGATGGATTTATTTAAAAGAACTTTCGTATTTTTTGCTAATTCATGTTTATATCATTAAGATTACATTCCTCTGATATTCATAATATATATTGAAATTTAATTTTCGTTCTATTTTAAAAACTATTGCAATTTATGAAGGATTCAGCATTTTAAATTTCGTTTAATCAATTTTCTTCGTTTTTAGAATTTTAAAATTTTATTTATATCTCCGCTATTTTTTTTAAATTTCGGATTTTTTTAAATTGGGATTTTGGATTTTATTTAAATAATTTGATTTGAACATTTTAAATTTGACTAAAATAAATAACTTCCTTTCATAATTATTTTAAAATTGAATCTTTTGGTGCAACCGTCTATGTAAGAATTTAATAATTATAAATAAACAATTTGAATTTAATTAATTAAAGGACAAGTTGTTTTGGGAAAACTATTTAACGAAACCCTTTGTACGAACTGCGATAACACTTACCCTCTTGTTTATTAATAAAAATAGATGGCACCGATAAATATTAACTTTAAAATGATTACAAGGTTAAGCTATTTTAAATCAAATTAAAAGTATTGCATAACTCCTATTCAGACAGTTCTAACTGCATATATTTGTATAAATAAATACTAAAAGAGTATATTTAAAGACATAATTCGATTTTCAGCTTTAAAAAAACCCTTTAACATGGTAGGAAAAAAAACTAAAGTTCTTTGAATTAAATTCATCGTTTGGAATGTGAATGTGCTGTTCCCAATATTAACTTGTGTTTGTTATTCAATTTTCTTTTCTACATTATTTTCAAATGTATAAAAGTGCTTGGTGAAACAGGAATAATATTTTTACTTTTCAATTTTTTTAATTTATATTAATCAACATCATATGTAGTTGTGTGTCGACTATAAAATGACAAGTTTTCGATATGGAAGATGGCATTTTTTACAATGCTTTTTGTAGTTATTAACAAAAGTTTAAGGCATTGACACCATGTAGTCGTAAATCTTGAAATGTGAGAACGAGATCGCATCAAACGAGCGAAGAATTAAAAACATTAGATTAAATTTTACAATAGTAAAATGCACAAATTACTTCAAAATTACATTAAACCGTATCGCCGTTTCAAGGATTGACCCAACAACTTCGTGTAAAAATAAACATACTAAATAAATCCAAAAGATTAAAGTTAAAATGAAATGACTTAGAATTTAAAGAGGTTCAAATAATCCTCCTGGCTATAGCTCCGAATACTGGGTAATGAACGGTGGTATAAGCAAGAATTTAAATGTCTAAAAGAGGTGACTACCTGAGAAACCATCGAAAACAGGCATCACTATGCAGGATCGCTCCACTCAGGAAACAAAAAGGGAGGGGGGGGGATGTGCTAGCTATATCATTGATTACGAAAATCTGTATATTTATATCTTTTTAATTTTTTTAATGATTATTTTTATATTAATGAAGGTTTCGGGTAACCTTCAAATGGCCGCAGGTAGTTTAATGTAATTTTGATGCGATTTGTGCACTTCGTTCTTTGAGCCATTTAAATTTTTAATCTTTTAATTTTTACTTTCTTGAATCCTTACAAGAAAAAAATTTTGGATTCATGAAAATTTTCGAGTTTTGGTATTAACGGATTTACACGTTTTAGGGATCAGAGATTCCAAAAACCATAGTTTTACAAAATGTCTGTCTCTCTGAGAGCTTATTTGTATGTCTGTATGTGAGAAAAATTTTGTTGGAGTTCTATCTGAGATACTAATTAACGGAATTCCACAAAACTTTAAATTCAATTATAACTTGATATAAACTAGATCTGGTTAGATTTTGGTATATATTGCCCGACAGGTGCTGCTGCTATACTGCCTTTTACACGATTTCCACGATAGCTATATCTGAAGAAATAATAGACGGATTTTCATAAATTTTCAGATTCCGTTAGTTCTTGATATAATATGGTTTTGTTTACATTTTGATGGAAATTGCACAACAGGTGGCACTGCTATGCAGTATTATACATGATTGAGACAATAGTTCAATCTCAAGAACTAATGCGCGGCTTTTTTTCAAACTTCAGATTCAAGTTAGTCCCTAATATAAATTATAATTTTCTAGTTTTTAAAATAATTCGCTTTACAGGTGGCGTTGATATGCAACATTATTCACAATAGCTCTATCTCAGGATCTAATATACGAATTTTCAACAAACTTCAGATTCACTTAGTCCCTGATGTAAATGTGTATTCTTCAATTTTTTGAATTAATCTCTCAACAGGTGGCGCTGTTATGCGACATTATTCATGTTTATCGCAATAGCTCTATCTTAGTAACTAATGCACGGATTTTCATCAAATTCAAATTCAACTTCAAAATTTTCAACTTCAAATTCAGTTGGTCCCTGATATAAATTAGTATTCTTTAGTTTTTAAAATAAATCGCTCAACAGGTGGTGCTTCTATCCAGATTTTTACGATTTCTGCGATAATTCTATCTCAAATACTAATAATACAGGGATTTTCATCAAATTTCAGATTCAATTAAACTTAAGTTGTTGCAGATTAGAGTTTGGTGTAAATTTCCTAATTGGTGACGCTGCTATGTTTCTCTTTTCTAGAAGTATTAACGTATTTGAGGTAGAAGAAAGCTTTAAGATTGCCACGTTCGACCAGTTATGTTTATTTTCACACTGAGAAGGGGATCGGACTATCCTTGAAAAGCTGTGATTTAATGTGATGTTGGTTTAATTAATGCATCTTAATAAATAAATTTTAGCTCATATTTCTAAAACTCGCACAAAATGATTAGTTTAAAATCAAGAATTTCCATAAATTGCCCCGCTCTACTGAGAGAAGGTTAAAATCGTTTGTTGTTGTTGCAGTTGCTCTTGCAATTACAAAAGTTCTTTTTTTTTTTTTTTTTTTTTTTTTTTTTTGTATGTGTGTGAACTGCGCAATAAATGAAATAGCTGATTTTAGTAGTGTTTGCAGAGCACAATTAGTCATTATGCGAAGCAAGGGGATATTCTGAGTAACAAATATGCAAATAACTAAATGTAAGCAAGATTGCTAGTGGTAATGTCATATTAAGCATGAAATAGAATGTTATTTTACTGTAATAGAACAGTCAGATAGACCAGAACCTTTTTATGTCACTTATACACTTTCTTAAGATTTTCATTACGGAGCATCTCCATTTTTCTTAAGAACACTGCCGATGTATCCTCCACTCAAATAAATAATACAAACATGCTTTTCTTCATTGGTAATCTTATTATCATAATCCTATAACAAACCGATACAAATTACATTGCCATTTCTAAAATTTTTGTGTCTTTATTAATGATTTTTGTGATTTCTGCCATTACTGATATTATTTATACGTACACCTAGAGGCCCGCTATGCACACGCAGGGGTATGCGTATCGAAAATTGGGAACCGCTGAGCTAGACTAAGAGCAACAACGACTAGAGACGAGCACGTCTTAAGGAAAACAACCATGTGTTTGTTTAGGTCTAGGAATTCCTGCCATTAAAAAAGTAACTTTGATTGCGATAAAAAAATATGTAAAGAAAAAAATGTAAATGATGACCGTAAGGCATTATTTAGCTTTATCTGTTTATCGGCCCAATCATATCTGGTCTTAAAAGCTGTCATAAGCATCGAGTAGTCTTACATTTTTGTTAATGACTGTAGGACAATTAATTGATGTACTTGAATCAGCTGTGCATTAGAAACATTTCGACAAGAAAACCTAAAAATCACCAGGGCCGAAACTAGAGAGGGGCAGAGGGGGCACGTGCCCAGGGCGCCACCAGAATAGAAGGTGAAGGGGACGCCAAATTAAGATTTTGTTTGGTGTTTTGATATAAAGAATGTGTATATGTGTGGGGTGGGGTGGGGTGGGGGGCGCCAAAATCCATGTTTGCCCCTGGTGCAAAAAGGGCTAGTTTCGGCGCCGAAAATCACTAACAGCAAGTTGAAGGTACGACTCTGAGTTTTGAGATTTTTTTTTTTTTTTTTTTTTTTTTTTTCTGTTATTTTCAGATATTTCAGTCTTTTGACTGAAGAATTTCAAGAAATTTTGTGCTTATATTCTCGAAGTTTCTGTGATTTAAAGTAAACAGAACGTAAATCAATTTTCGTTTTTAAATCGGAATATTGTTGTAACAGAATTGACGATACAACTGTGAGATTCGACGAAAATTGCAGCTTAGATTGGAGAATTTTAAGTAAGTTTTACGTTAGATTATTAACGCTCTTGCATTTCGACAGAAAATGTTCTATTATTTTTTTTAGAATGTAGTTATCAAAATCTGTGGACCTTTCTTGATCAGGTATTGTTGGTAGCGAGCTTTGTTCTTAATTTTACTTACCCATCATACGTAGTATAGGGTAAGTCTTGCAAGCGTTTTGAAAATCGAAAAAAAATTTTTGACGGATTTACACGTTTCAGATACTGAAGATTTCGAAAAACATATTTTTAGAAAAAAAAATTTGCCGTCCGTCCGTCTGTGTGTGTGTCTGTCTGTCTGTGTGTCTGTAACCGCTCTATCTCCCGAACAAATTGAGATAGAGACTTGAAATTTTGTATGTACTTAGTATGCAAGAATGGCACGAAGCCTATTTAATCTCAGTAACCTGGATTATCCGGAACTATTTTTTTCGGACTCTCGAAAAATTCATTCTGATGAAACTTATATAAAAACTTTCGAAATTTTTTATTTTAAGGAGTGTATATAAAAGGCAATAAAATAACATAAATTTTGCATAAAGAACGAGGTTGATCGGATTATTATTTGCTGAGATACATGTAATCCTGCTTTTCACATTTTTTGATTTTTCATGACCCTGTATTTCATTCAAATTTAAATTCAAAGATATATTTTAATTGGAAATGATACGCTTCATCCAACGCAGTAAATTTCTAGTTAATATGATTATTATTTTTGGAGTTATAAGGATGTTTCTTTTACGCAATCCTGTATTATTTAAGTATTTTGGCGTTTTATATAATTTGTCGAAATTGGCTCATAATCAATTCATTAATAAATCATTACTATGTATATTAAAACTATTTAAATATGCGTTAAAATTTTATTTGTAATTGCAATGCATTTTATAAATAAGTTACACGTTTTATTTTCATATTTTATATTATGCATATGTATGATGGCTAAGTATTACGGTGGCCTCCAACGACTAGTTTTAATTTGAATTTGAGTAGTGAAAATAACTTTTATTAAATGTTGTCAGTGGTAAGATCGGGAAGTTTGATTACTACAGTCAATCAGGGTAATTTTGCACTAAACCAGGGTAGCTTTGACCAATCCTTACGAAACTTTGATCCATTCTGTCATGCTGCAACCTTGACGAATTATTTCCAATGAGCTGCCAAACTCACACTAGTGCAGCTATCTATATTTTGAGACCAAACTTTGCCGTCAACGCAAGTAATGTAGCAGATTTAAGCTTTTTTTTTCTCTCTTGGATCAATGTTACCTTGGTAGGTTTAAGTTACTCTGATTGACTACCCCTGTACTCAAATAAAGCTTTCTAAAATCTTGTAGAGCACCATTTAGATTCACATTTAGATTTACACATTTAAAAAACTTTTATGGGTATACCAAATTTAGTAAAAGAGGTGCAACTATATTGACTATCTTAAACTTCCTTAAGAATAGTGAGTTGAAATCGTTATAGGATAGACATTAAAAAGTACTTTATTCCTATCTCATTAAAATTTAGTTAATAACACGATTGATTGAGCTAGATTAAAATTACCTTTTTAATTAAACTATTTCCCTTTGGTCTAAATAACCTTTAATTATAGTTTATATTTATAATTTATTTTGACTTAGAACAAAACTGGGCTTGTAACAATCTATGAAAGTATATTTTAGAATTATGTTCTTCAAGCGCAGTTTGACGATTGTGGCAAGCTTAACCAAACAGCAAAGTCTATCTTCATTTAAAATCCCTTTGGCCCGTCAAATTTTAGTGTTTGTATTTCTCTACTCACGTATCAGTTTATTCTAGCTACGACAGTTCGAGATAATTTTTAAATAAACCGGATAACGATAACTGTGAGAATATACTTTTTTAACTGCATATCAGTGTACTCTGTCAATATGCTAAATTTAAACCGCACACTTTCATGATATTCTGACACTTTCAGGATTTAAACATATATTTATTGCAAATCAAACGTCATGTAGCCAGAGATTTAGTGGAGGGTATATGGTGATATACGCCGTATACCTTCAGGATTATTAAAAACTACCGTATACCCTCTGTTCCTCAAAAAAGCTATAGCATATATTGCTTTGGGTATACCCTCTGCTGTGAATGTTTACTCTCTTCCTAGAAGGTATATTCTCCGGTCATTTTATGACTATGCCACTGCATGTAATATTTTCTCATAAAAATGACAAAAATTTATTTTAGTTCATGCTTGTAATTTCAAGCTTATATTTATTTTACTATTAATAAAATATTTAATGTGCGTCTAAAAAATTCGGTAAATGGTCCAAATTCTGAAACAACAATTCGTAATAGGAACACAAGCGCGTGCATGCTCATTCAAACGCACTCTTGAAAGCCATGCAAGTGCTTCTTCATGTATGAAAATGTAAGCTGAAGCCCCTCGAATAATTGAAATCTTTATAAATATATATAGGACAGTTGCACAATAAAATTTAACTAATAATAACACATTGTTCAGTGGTGCACAAAATAGGAATTTTAATATACATTTGTACAATTAAAATAAAATAAAACTTTCAACGTTTCGCGCCGTCTTCTGCGGGCGTCTCCAGGAAAATATGATAATGGAAGGACTACGTTTGCATCTTGATCGAGAGATAATATTTCTACTAAATTAAAATCTAAATGAATTAAAATTTTAAAAATGTTGCCACTTACACGTGAGTAAAAATTAAAATATTGCAAGGAAATAAAAATTTTAAGATTTTATGATGTTATGCCATATTTTTGGTATATTGTAGGATAAATTAATAGATAGAAAATAAACCATGTAATGATAATTACAGGATAAATTAATAGGTAGAAAATAAACCATGTAATGATAATTTATCCTACAATATAAAAAAAATGTGGCATAACATCATAAAATCTTAAAATTTTTATTTCCTTGCAAAATTTTAATTTTTACTCACGTGTAAGTGGCAACATTTTTAAAATTTTAATTCATTTAGATTTTAATTTAGTAGAAATATTATCTCTCTATCAAGATGCAAGCGTAGTCCTTCCATTATCATATTTTCCTGAAGACGCCCGCAGAAGACGGCGCGAAACGTTGAAAGTTTTATTTTATTTTAATTGTACAAATGTATATTAAAATTCCTATTTTGTGCACCACTGAGCAATGTGTTATTATTAGTGAAATCTTTATGTTCATGCAGAGCTGTCCGTTTGAAACAATCGAAGGTTGTCAGAGTGACACGTCGTCGGATCAAATAGAATAGAGCAGTACATAAACAACAGATTTTGCTACAATTTCGGAGAAACGGCATCTGACACACATGTATTGCAGATGCAACAAATAAAAGATAGGTTTATGCAGGGTTCTCGCTGTCGCTCACCATTGCGCAAAATGGCGACTAAATTCGTCATTTGGCGAGTAAACAAGCAATAGGATTCGCCAAATTGCTAGTGCTCAATTTTTGCTGTTTCTTTCTTTTCTTGTTCGGTTTTCATACATATGCATATATACATATTTTTTATATATTTAAAGCAGATAGTTGAAATTAGATTAATAACAGTCGTTGTCGCAGTTATAAAAACTTGGGTTATTTTAGAAAATATTAAAAAAAAAATACATTAAAACCAAAGATTTTTTTTCTTTGTGCTACACGGCAAATTTATTTTACTAATATTTTTTTCATTTGGCGAATGTTTTTTATTTTTAATTCGCCAAATTACTAACGTTGATCAAATGTCAGCGAGAACACTGGGTTTATGAATGGTGCAAACGTTTCCGTGAAGGAAAATAAACTGTTTATGATGAACTACATTATGTCAGGGGACTGGTCTTAATAGTTTAAACGCTAATATTCCCATTTGGGAACATTGCATTATTTGTAATACAAAACATATATCTTCCAAAATAATAAAGATGTCCCTATTTTTTCTATAAAATATAAGGTTGATTTCAACTTTTGAAAAAACATTATGTTTAAGCATTTATCATAGGTATGAGGAAAATGTAAATTCATTAATTTGCATAAAAATATATTACTCGTTTTTATCGTTTTCTCTATATACTTACATTTTACCGCTAAGAATCTAAATGTTTTTGGAATTCCAGAAAATACTCAAGAACAATGTACAATAGCATATAGCGGAAAATAATTTGTTATATTTGCATAAATTGTCAAACAATAATCATGTTCATCATTGAAATGAAAACAGACAAAAATATACTGCAGAAATATTTTTTTTCGTTATTTTTTAAATTTGTATGCATAAATTAAAATATTTGATACCGTAATACAGGAAAAACAAAATTATAATTACATTGCGATATTAATTCGGTGTGTAAATGGTTAATATTTTAGCATATTATATCTAACCAACAACTTTGGAATTAATTTTTGTTTCCACGTTTCAAACGAGTGGTGAAAAACCCATACTTTGCGGATTCAACAACATGTGACAACCTCGTTTCAAGTAATTCCCCCACGAATCCTTCGCTGAGTTTGCTAACAACTTTTTAAACGCAGTCAAATGTATGTTTTAGGGTAATGTTATTTTGAAGGGTAATGAAGTTTTTTGTTCTATCTTTCATCCTCTATACTGTATAAGATCATTCACCAAATTTTTTTAATTCACCTGATATTTATTTATTATACAAAGGTTTTAGAATCGCCAGTATATTAGTCTCATCATGTTCTTCCTCTTAATCAAATCAAGAAAAGACTAGAAGCATTTTTATTCTCCACTGTATGTTCTATCGCATATTTCATCTTTGTCTGGTTTTTCATCCATTAACTGGTCTGTGGCTGTAACCATGAAATAAAGTGCAGCAGAGACAAGTTTTAAGTTATTTTTTTCTGCCAAGTCCTTCACGTTGGTATCTTCTCTGTCGCTATATGTGCAACAGTTGAACTGTATGGTATTTGAACCTTGGCAGTACACAAAGAAAAAATGATCTGTTGGATCTGTAAAGAGAAAGACATTTTAGATATTTTTGCACGATAAAGATGCATAACGAAATTGCCTCTGTGAATTGTTTTAATATTGGTTAGGCAATTTTATATGTTTAATATTTTTATCTTTGAAGAAATCGAGGTGTATCACTGTAAATGCCACAAAATGGAAGTGTTATCTTCCATAATATAAATCCAATAATGCTTTACTATTAATGTAATTATAACAATAACGATAAAACATAAAATCATGCATAGGTGTGTTTTTTTTTCATTTAATTTCGCTTATTTTCACATACTTTTCAATTTTTTTTATTATTATTATTTTTTTTCAGTCCTTACCCTTTACAATACGGAGTACTCGAATAATCTTGTAACAGTCTCTTCTAATCCAACATTTGTGATCTCACGCAGGTTCTAATTACAAATTACCTTCCAGCACTAAATTTTAATAGGATATATACGTGTTAGAATAAATAATACTATTGCTGTATTGTAGCCCAATACCACATTAACACGTAACGAAAGAGTTTCTATTAAGTAACTAACGTCTGACACAGAAGAGCCTACTCCGTAAATAAGATCATTAGAACATAATTTCCATTTTGTGACCTTAAAAAATAAAAAAATAATGAAACAGAAATGGTGGCATGGCTAGCTTTAAGAGAAATGGAGGCAGAAGCAATATCCGACAATTATATCCTCTCCCTACAAAATTAAAAGTTTTTTTTATACATATATATTTTGTCGCCCAAAATGTTTTGAGCCCGGGCTCAAATCTCCATTCGGGCAGGACTATCAATGACACTTCTACTTCTGTAAAAATGCAAGAAGTCAAATTTTTTCTGTGGACCCGGGCAGATCTGAGAAGGTCGGTCCATAAATCTAAATTGTGTCTTTTCAATATCTGACTCTGCTCATAAGTCTGCTTTTGCTACAACACGCTATAAGGCACACGGCGATTCGACAAAGAAAAAACTGCAGACGATCTAGATAAAAAGAGTTCAACCTTGACTCACATTTTTAACTCCTAAATCAATACTTAAAAAAATTATAGTTTATGTAATAGAAACTACAATTTTACTCACAAATTCAAGAGCACATTGTCTATTTTCTAAATGTTGAACAACCATATTTCATTATATTTTCAAAATCTCATTTTTTTTTACCTAAGATTTTTTTTCATCTATATTTAAAATTGTTAATCTGTAGTGAAATGCATTTTAAATACATAAGTAAAATGCAAATAAATATAACGCAAACATTCTGAAGATTATATATTTTTTCTTTGAAAGCCAAAAAAAAAAAACCTCTTAAAAATCATATAAATTTTAGACCAAAATAAGTAGAACCTCACCTCAACCATAACATTCATAAAACGCAAAATTAAATAATTTAAACTATAACTGATGTGACAGAAATTATAACGTAACTAGTTTGAAGCGGACTGTGAGACCGAAAAATCGAAAGATGAATAAAAGGCGTGGTTACCTCATAGGATGGTGTTTTTGTACTAAAATACAATACTTTGTACTAAAATAAAACTTTTTGTACAAGAATATTATAATTAATATTCATCTATTTAAATATCTCTGGTGATACAGTGCGTGTCAAAAGTTTAAGCACAATAGCAATTTTAAAATAAAACTTTAAATATTACCTTCAATTTCAATATATGTCTTGTATATGTTAATAATATCTATTTTTACACCATATTCATTTAAATTAACTTTTAAATTTTATTTAAAACCATGGAGTTTAAGAATAGAAGAAAAATGACCGTGTCAAAAGTTTAAGCACAAAATCGTTTTAATGCAAATTTTACAGTTTGACGTAAACGGTTGCGCACGCAAACAATTTCTGGGTGTATAAGAAGTAGTCTGCTGTTGTTTTTGAGTTAGTACAAAATGCCCAAGTCGGAAGAATTTTCAGAGGAGGAGATGATAAAAATTTGGAGTATGAGAGCAAAATGTAATTCTGTTTCTGAAATTACAAGTGCATTAAAAAGTTTAAAACAAGGTATTCCTCAAATTTTGGCTCGTGATAATGATTTTAAACGAAAATTTCGTTCAAGAAGGCCTCGAGTGACTAGTTTGAGCGAAGATAGCCGCATCAGAAATTTGGCTTCAACTGGTAATTACTCCCTTTAGGAAATAAAATATTCATTTGGAGAACAAATATCGAAAAAAACTATTTATAGAAGAGTTTTGGAATTCAAATACATCAAATACCGTAAAATGGCTCAATTACCGTGTCTTAAATGACACCATAAAGAAGCTAGATTACAATGGGCCAAAGAGCATATGTCATTTGGTGAAAAGTGGCTGAATGTTATATTCAGTGATGAAAAAAAAATGGAAACTCGATGGCCCTGATGGATTTAAGTACTATTGGCATGATCTCCGTAAAGGACCTAGGAGTGTATTTAGCCGATAATATAATGTTAGTTCTGTAATGATATGGGGGGCTATTTCTTTCAATGGTCAGACATCTCTAGCATTCATCAGTGGTCGTGAAAACTTTGAAAACTACCAAGAGACACTTGCCAATCATATACTTCCTGTTACCGAGGTTTTTAGGGGGAGAAAAATGGTTATTTCAACATGATAATGCTTCCATCCATATCTCAAACTCAACTTCATCGTGGCTTAAGTCGAAAACAGTGTCTGTTTTGAAATGGCCGGCAATTAGTCCTGATTTAAACTTTATAAAAAATATGTGGGGTATTCTCATCCATGCAGTTTATCCAAATGGAAAGCAGTATTCTTCAGTTAAAGATTTGAAAGATGCCATTGAGAACGCTTGGTTTAAAAATGAACCAGAAACAATGCAGAACCTCATTTTAACGATGGAATACCGTATATTTAAAGTAATTCAGCAGAAAAGAGCAATAATCAAGTATTAATTTTTTTTTATTCTTTGTTCTGCTAAAGGCTAAAACACTACTGTGCTTAAACTTTTGACACACTCATTTTTGTTGTTTTGATAAATTTTATTATTTAAGATAAATTTTATAGCATGAATCTGTTAACTATCTTTTTAAAACTACAATTTATAGGCTATGTGAGAAGGGGAGTAACTTTCAACCATTTATAAAATTTTATTTTGAAATTTTCTGTTGTGCTTAAACTTTTGATACGCACTGTAGTATTAATATTCCAAATGAAATAAAATTTCGGTAGTATTTGTAGTTAAACTGAAAATTATAGGTTAAAATATAAAAGCTGAAAAAAGCATTAGTCTATAAGACCATTAACATTAGTTAACCCTTTATCTACTGAATTATTTATCAAGATATTGATCCACCTCAATAATTAACTTTTTTAATATCTGAAGGTATAACGGAATTTTTAAATAGATATATTTAGATAAGTTTTTCTATAAATTGATTAAATATATCTGTAGTTATATTTTTGTGAAATATTTACAAAAATAAGCAGATTAATTAAACAAAATTACTCTTTTGAAAATATCACAACTCTTAAAAAAGCAATGAGTTTAAATGCATCATAATCCGGTCTATAAATGAAAATGCTTATGCAGTTGAATATGTTTCATATAATTTTATTTTAAGAAAGAAAAGAAATACCTATAAAAATGAATAATAAAACTGCGACCTTTCAAAAACATTCAGCTTCAACTGTTTCTCTATTCTATCTAAATTTGATCAAGAGAGTGTTTTGTGTGGAAAGAATAAAAAACTTTTATAAATAGAGAGAATAAAAAAGTTTTATATAAAGTTTTCTTCAATGGTACTTTAAAATACTGCCAGTGCATAAAGGGTTAAAGGTTTAAAAAAATATTATAACGGCATATTCATTATATTTTGATATATTTTAAAAAAACAATTTTTCATCTTACTTGATGAATCCTGTGGCATTCTGTAACTAATTGTTTCGTTGCCCGATTGTCCATGGAATCCATTTTTCAAGTCGCTCGCCGGAACGTTGTACACAAACCATAACAACTTTGTTTTTGAATCTTCATAGGTACCTAATTTTTAAAAAACATAAATGTATTTCATTGTGTTAATCGAATTTAATCATTTAATATTGATTAAAGAAAATGTACATTAACGAATATTTTTCAACAAATATATAAGACTGGTTTTTAAAGGGATTGTTTCTTATTTCAACGAATCACAGTTTGTGGAATCAGAATAGGTATTTATTTTTTTCGAACGTAAATGATTTATTTTATAGTGTAATGCAGTAAATTATTATTTCTCTGTTCTCAAAAAATAAATAAAATAAAATAAATAACGCATGCCACCACCGCTTTTCATAAAAAAAGCTTCCTTAAATTTCAGGATTTTAAATAAATGTTGCCATTATAAAATCATGCTATTATAATGTGTATGAGAGAGAATTAACAAATCATCGTATATAAGTAATTATTCCCTAATTAAAGGTTATTTTTGCAACTATATTTAATCAAAAATTTCTTTTCTTTGTAATATATACCGTAAAGTATGGAAAGTAACCCCCCTCGGAATACTACTTTGCCCCTTATATACATGCAGTTTTCCTTTTCGAAAAATTGCCATTTATAAGACCGCTCCTGCAAAACACCTTCCCAATTTGCCTATGGCTTAAAAAAATCCCAATTAAGGTACCCTGGGGTAATAACGCCACGTTAAGGTTCTACCAATTTTCACGGCTCAGTTTTAGATTGCATTTTTCAAACAAATATATGATTTGATACAGCAACTCATTGACTATCTATATTAAAAAATAATTTAACAGATATGTATTGATAAAATGTAATGGCGTGATTTCTTGACCAATGCTATTTGGCGTTATTACCCACCTATATTGGTAATAACGCCATGCAAACAAAACTATGAAATAAGATGGAGTAATGGCATGTAGATTGCCCAATTCTAAAAATACAAACTCTACAAACTTAGAAATTGACAAATTGCATTCTAAGCTATTGAAAATGTTCAATTTTTTGTGAAAGTGTAAGAAAAATAAAGGTGTGGTGTGGGGGGGGGGATGAGGCAAAAGAATATCAGACCGTGAGCTTCTTTTTGTTTAAAAAGGACCGCTTAAATAGAATTATTAGAAACATTGCACAGTTTTAACTGTGTTTATTTGAATTAGTATTTAGGATGTAGCTCGGCCATTGTAGGGAATCAACCGGGGTATTAATGCCAAGGATTGGCGCTGTACATTTTATATTACAAATTATCTCGAGAAGATATACAAAATCTTTAACAACATTTTGAAAGTCCATAAAATGTACTACAAATTTATGTAATTAACAAAGTGTTTGCGGATAAAAAAAAAAATAGTCTTCACATCACAAAACGTATCTCGCAAATTTTAGATCAAGCATTAATTTTAGTTGCTTGTAAAAACAATAAGACCTAAAAATGAAACAAATTAACTTGAAGATGTCTTTTGCAATTTATATAACTCAAAACCCTTCTGCACAGAGCACATGGGTGTCATTTACCAGATTAGTTCATAATTATGCATAATATTAGCACTTGGCGTTATTACCCCACCTGGCGTTACTACATCAGACCACCTTATAAGCTTATTTTAAAATCCTTAGAATTTGTGCGCTAAATGGCGGTTTACTTTCGGTACTGTACGGAATATGATTCTACTTTTCTTCTGAGCTTAGTAAAAAATATTCAAACGTTCTTTCCAGCCGTTAATAAAATATATAACAAGTAAGAAAATCATACGTCAAGCATAGATTTTGAAACACTTTCCAACACCTCCTCAAATCTTTAATAAAACTTCGTTATTTAGAGAAATAAAGTTTTACTATTCATAGCCGAATGTGTATTTCAATACTTTTGAGCAGCCCTGTACTTGACCTGTCGGTTTATATACGTATATATATATACAATATAGTAGGGAAGTTTAGTTTAACAAAAAAAGCCTAACAGATTGAAATTTCTCTTACAGAAATTTATACTAATAGATAAAACTTACTTGAATATTTATGCTCACCCTGTAACTTATCTTGAATCTTTATTACATTCTACTAATTAGCTAAAATTTAATTCAAGCTGAAACACTCTTAAACCTACTGAAATCACATTTCCATTAATTATCATCCATGAGCAGCCATGTATGTAATTCTTTGCAGAGCTTTGATATCATTTTATCTATATTTTACAAACATTTCTTTGTAAACATTATGCAATTCAGCGTAAAAATGCATAATTCATCTAAAAAACACCTTTTACGTAATCTACACTCATATCCAGTGACCTTTACGAAATCTTTTGTAAAGCCATGTATATGGACTATGACATTTAAACACGCTATATAATAAGCATAAATTAAGTGAAACTTAAAAGTGCATATCATGATAAAAAAGGGCATTTCATCCATCCGTCAGCCATCATCGCTAATAAACATCTCTTATGATAGAATATACTATTTGAAGTCTTTTGAGTATCCCTGTTAATGCAATATATTTCGTATTATGCGTAAAATAACGTATATTAAGCCTCAGTGACGTATATCAATTTTATTATACATGAAATAGTTAAATATAATGAAAGTATGTGGCAAGCAATTCCCCTCTTTACCATTATGAAATGGAACTATTTTGTGTGACCGTATAAATGAATAACTTTTCTTTTCACCACATACTTTATAGAATGCATATTTTAGCGTACTTTAAAATAAATATAAGTTTCATTATGTTTGACAGGGTGAAACATCTTTAAAATTCATTTGAAACGATTTTTTCCCATAGGCCGTAATGGAATATTTTTGACTATCCCTGTAAATTAAATAATTATGCTAGAACCTTCATTTAAAATAGAATTCGTTCTAGGGTTAACCTCAATAATCTCCTAAAATTTCAGGGCAGTCCGGGTATATTTATGAGAGCCTTCGAGTCCGTCTGTGCGGACAGACGGAATATTTTAGACTATCCCTGTAAATTAAATAATTATGCTAGAATCTTCATTTAAAATAGAATTCGTGCTAGGGTCAACGTCAATAATCTTCTAAAATTTCAGGGCAGTCCAGTCATATTTATGGGAGCCTTCGAGTCCGTCTGTGCGGACAGACGGACAGACGAGCCGAAATCATAAACACTTTTCAACTTTGTTGGAAAGTGTTGATAAACAAATCAACATTCTCATCCTAAAATATCCATCAACGTTGTCGTATATTCTTTTTTCTGTTAACAAATAAATAAATAAGTATTCTCTAATTAATTCCCCTTTGGTTATTATTATTATTATTATTATTATTATTATTATTATTACTATTATTGTTAGTTTAACCGTCGGGTCCGATTTTTTTCTATTTTGAGAAGAAAATTACTTACATGTTAACAAGTTAATAGTAGATGTTCAAATAAATTTACTAAAACTGAACGAATGTTACATTATTATTATTATTATTATTATTATTATTATTATTATTATTATTATTATTATTATTATTATTATTATTACTGAGTTCCAAAATTATAAATGGAATTATAATAAGAAGCATAGACACATACTATCATTACCGCATGTTGATAGTAATAAACGTATTTGTAAAAACAACATATTATTCAATATAACAACATAATATTCAATAGTACACCCGATCCGAAGGGTTAAATTAAATTTCAAACATTTGGGATTCCAAATATGCCTTGCTCTTTATTAAGCGATAATTAGAAGTACAGTCTAAAATATAAACCAAAAATGAAGAGTCTGGAAGTGACCATTTAAAAAAAGGTAAATAATACATATCAACAGTTGTTTGTTTACTTTTTAACAAGATTTGTTTTCATATTTTTCATTTTTAATATAGAATTAAGTTAGATGTTAAAATTGCAAACTTTATGCACATTTTTTTGTGTTACATTAAAAGGTTAATTTGCGTTTTCTGGAAAATTGCATTTTTCATTCTTTATTTTTACAAGAAACCTCATTTCTTAAAAAGTTTTTAAGATATTGAAAAAAAAATTTGTCACAAGATTCTCTCATGTATTGGTATGCTATGAAGCAAAGAACAGTTTGTAAGTATACATATGTAACAATAAAAATTTTTCGACTTAATTTTAAATTAACTATTTCCAAATTCTAATATCTAAATTTTACCCTGTCTTTTTATAATACCTTAACATATTTATTATATTCCATACCTTTAATCAACGCTTTCTTTATTTTATTTTATTCAAAAACCTTAATCTATTAAAGTAACACTTTCCCTAAAACCCCATTTATTTATTTTATTATTTTATTTGTTTCATAATACCTTTTTATTTAGGTTCTAAACAATCATTCAATTACCCACAGTTTCTGGCGAAATAAATCTCGAGACGGATTACGTTATTTATTCATCTACGGATTGAGATAATTATTTGTTTTTCTCCGATTTTAAAATTTCGTATTTGATAAAGACGCATTTTCTAGTAAGGTAAGGCTAAACGTTAGTGTAAAATCTTGTATTCGTGCGTATTTTGATATATAACATAGTTACTTTGATTTCAGAAAGACAATTTCACATTTTTTCTTCTGTTAAATACAACCCTATCATCTGGTGCATTAAAAAGTCTTTAATAGTTGAAGTTCTATTGTTGTAATATCATCTTTTTGTTTTATTATGGCTGTGTCATACGTCAGTAGAAAGTTTAAATCGAAGTATTAGTAGAATTGTTTACAGTGATGTGAAACACAAATAAATGTGTTTTTAAAAACCGTCGTCTATGTTTGATTTGAGAAGGAAATATTACAAGGAAGCTCATTTTTTTGCCTTACTACCTCGTGCCACTTGACTGCTAATACCACGAGTGGGTGCTTCTGGTAAACGAAATATCGAGCATTAGCCATTATTATATCATGTATGGTTTCAAGCAGCATTTTACATATATATTAATTACAGAGCTGTTTTTATCAAAAAATAAATTATAAAAAAAAAAAAAAAAAAAAAAAAAAAAAAAAAAAAAAACATGTTTGTCTGCAAAATTTGGTATAGGATAGTAAATTTAAATGTTATTGGAAATATTTAGCTTTATAACACAGGTATGATAATATATTGTTGAAATATAAAGTGAAATTTATTGAATAGATTTCGTTATAATAAGGTAATACGGTTTGGCAAAAACTCAATTTTTGGTTAAGTATTGCCTAAATTTGAGATGTTAATTAAAATTATAGTAAGAATTTATTTGAGTTCATAGTTTTATTCCGTATTTTAACTAAAAATTCTTTTATTTGATAAAACTTTCCTATTATTAAAAAAAGTGTTCTAAAGTTAATAATAATATTAATAATTAAATATAAATTTCTCATTCCTCAGCCTTGGCACCGAACTTTAAAATTTCTGATTCGAGAACAACAACAAAAAAAAAAATGCATGGATGGATTGAAATGCAAAGTTACATTAAATGAGATATTCTTTCTAGTTTTGATAGTTTGGGGGATTCCATACGTGACTAATAAAGCGCATTTTAAAAATTTCTAAGAACTGAGCATTCACTCACTGATTGTCGTGCTTGTAACATCCCCATCCCGTTTGAGGCCCTCTCCGGCATGCTTGATGTCTGTTTTGTTAAAAATGAAAATCAATTTGACTGTAATATCTGCTTTAATTCCTTTCATCTATATCAATTTCATCAAGGACCTATCTCGAATCTCGATTCATTTTTTTTTTTTTTTTTTTTTTTTTTTTTTTTTTTATGAAACTTCAAGTTACAATTTACGCAATGATTCGGTTTTTCAAATGATAAGAATAAGTTAAATCTTTATTTTAATCGGATTAAAAATATAATCGTTCACAAATATGAAAACAGAGCCTAGAAGTTTTCTGATAATTCAATTTATAATTCACATCAGTCAGTACTTTTCATTTTCATGGAACTCTTTAATTTATTCCTGATGCCGTTTACAATTGTAACTGTTAAATTAACACAAAAAAAAAAAAAAAAAAAAAAAAAAAAAAACGTACCGAAAGCGAGTTTTAGAGAACCAAACTCTTTTATGAGTTACACTAGCTGTAATTACTTACCAAAGAACATCACAGTAACCCACTGACACTGTCCTTTGACATCAAAATATAAATTAGGTATTTTTTCAAGTAATGCAGGTGCATATTCTTTTCCACATCCGACGTGAGTCAAATCAGAACATACCTAAATGAAAAAAATAATAAATGAAAAAAAAATTATTTCACTGCCGTAGTTAATTCCACTGTACTGCAGAGTGTCAGAAATGTATCTTTACACTTAAAAAAATAATTAAACCAATAATAATTTGGGCTTATGGTTTCCTGTGTTTCATAAAAAATATATCATTTTTTAATCATTTAGAAAATGGTTGTTTTTGTCGGTCGAGAATGGAGATATATGAAATCTCCATATACTGGGAAAAATATGTTTTTAAATGAAATTGTTTAAAAACATATTTTCCCCCTATACAACGATGTAAAAACTGAAAATGTGCGATGTTCAGAGTTTAACGTATTCGCAGTACAGAAAATTGTAAAACTGAAATTCCATTTAAATTTTGTTTCTTATTGATCAGGGATATTAATGTTTAATACATCGCGTACATAATATATGACTTATTCCGTAAGTCACGTTTTGATCATCATAAAAATGATGCTTATTATTATTATAATTTTATCATTTTCCAAATGGTCATTGTAATTTGTTAAATTACATTTTTTTAATGGAGTGTCAACTAGATGGCGCTACGTCAATATTTTACACTGGCCACATAAATGTCTAGACACAACAAATTTAGACTTTTATTTTCGAAGATGCATGTAAAACATTGCTTTACCAATCGCCAATTCATGACACAGATGAACTGAAAATACAAATGACAGCGGCCATTCCGACTGGTGATTCTGCAATACTTCATAGAATATGGTTAAAAATCTCATATAGACAATAAGTTTGGCACGTGACTAACTGAGAGCATGTTATGTCTTATGATGGAATAAGACATTGTAAAACTTGTTGGATATGGCAATCCCAAAACTTTCTTCAATGTCATACATGTTAATACTTAAAAATTCGCTCTCACAGTGATAGAATTAAATGGCAATCTATGCCCATCATGGGGATTCCAATTATACGAAATTCCATGCATTACTTCTTGAAATACTTCGAGCTATTCTAGAAATCGTAAAAAATGTAGAATAATAGCGTTACCTGTAAGGCGATTTACACCAAAATGTATAAACGTTAATCTATGTCAAGGAATAACTTAATCTGAAGTTTGATGAAGATCGGTGAATTAGTTCTGGAGATTGAGCTACTGCGGAAATCGTAAAAAATTAACCATAGCAGCGTCATCTGTTGAGTGATTTACATCAAAATGTAGAAGAATTAGTTCATGTAAAAAATAATTAAATTTTAAGTTTTATAAAAATATATGTTATAGTTCTGAAGATAACTATTTCGGAAATTATAAAAAATGCTGCATAGTAGCGTTACCTGTTGAGCTATTTACATTTTAAAATAATCAGCTCCAATTTATATCAGCTACTAACTAAATATATTTTTTTATTAAATTCCGTGCTTTAGTTCTAGAGACAAAGATTCCACAAAATTTATATCACATATAGACAGGCAGAGTCTCAGACTTACAGATATAAATTTTGTAAAAACAGGTTTTCTAGAAACGCTGCCACTTTAAACGTGTAAATCCGCCAAAAACTGAAAGTCGAAAATTTTCACGAATCCAATACTTTCTTTTTGTAAAGAGAGAAGTGATAAAACTGATATTTCCTTTATGAAACGTAAAAAAGACTGTAAACGCATATCATTATTTGGGTTTTTTAAGTGAAAAGAGACATTGTGCACACACAATATATATAAAGGGATAAAAATTAACTCTTTTTTTAAAACTTAAATTTAAAATTAAAATACAAATGTTTAAGATTAAAAGTCTCAGGTTTCTTTTAATTCCGAAGCTTAAAGCTGTTTTGTTCCAGTTAATTTTGTTTTTCTACGCCGCTCAACTGAAGGTTTTGGGGAATTCGTCGACAACTAACGTCTCCGCCCACCTAAGCTTGTTTTTTTTTCTAGTAACAAAATGATAATAAACCAGGACTCAACAGACTTTCTATATTATATTTTCTATTCTGCATTTTAAATACGAACATTTTTAATGAAATCAAGACCTACTAACCGACAGCTAGTTATGATCGAGCGAATGGGCCCGACGTTATGGAAGGATGATTACAGTGAATATCATCCCTAACTTTACATATACAACGTGATTCTAAATGTGATTGTAACAAAGAAATAATTCTCCATTAAAAATTTCCGGTATGGAATTGAAATTTTTGAACTAAAAAAAGGGGGAAACAATCAAAAATCGCATTTTTATTTATTTTATTATATTTCTTGTATTTAACATATTTGTAAATTTTGCAGGGTTTTTTCAATTCAAAAGTTACGATTTCATGCCAGAAATTTTCAAAAAAGATTTTTTTTCTTTATGTAATTATGGAAAATACTGATCATATTGATGAACTACCTAATTGTGTGACAACTTAACATCTAGTCTTGAGGTGATTTGTATTTGCAAGTGCGTTAGGGAGCCATAAAAAATTATGTTTAAATGCGGTTGGTAGTCACAGTAAAAAAAAAAAAAAATAAATAACTAAAAAAGTTAAAGTTTGTGTAAAAATTGTAAAAAAGAACTTAAAACATGTTTAAATATATGTAGTATAACAAAATAAGTGAAAAAAATAAAGAAAGAAAAAGGAAAAAAATCCATTAGTTCCTAAAAAAACCAGGCAAAAAAGCTACCGGGAATTATTCCATCAGGAAAAGAAGACTCTTGTCAGAAACCATGCATTTTAGTAATAACAACTATAAATTGCTAATAAATTATCAGAGTAACTTTATAATATATATATATATATATTAATGTAATAATGAAATGTCTGTTTTAAATAGAGAAAATAATAGTATAGAAATTTTCTAGTATTGTTACGGTTCCCATTAACCTGGGCTATCGCGCGCACCTCCATGGCGCATTTTACTGTAATTTAGGTTTTGCCATTATGCAATATTTGAGAATTGTCAGTTGGTTGTTTATCGGTGATCTATGCGGACCTGTGGTGCGTTCGCTGGATCCACATTCGTTTCGTTAAAATGTAAATATAATCTTATAAATAATCTTTGTATATATAAAGAATTTTAAAGTAATAATAGTTGTAGTAATTGAACCAGTTACCAAATGAATATTTCAAAATGCTCGCATCATTCCACACTACAGGTATGAATGAGAAATTTTAAAATAAAAAAAGCCAAATTGGACTCCTGGTGTTTGTACATTAACGCGTCACTTGCATCCCTACATTCCTATACAATAAATAATTGCTAGAGTGTCCTGTACAAATCCTTAAAGTTTATACCATGAATTTAGAATTACTCTGAATAAAAAGATTTAATTACAATTAGTAAAATTTTAAAAAATATAGCTCAAAATTAAGCTTTACGAATCGAACAAATTTTAATTCATTTTATGAGTAAAATTTAATTAAAGAAGAAAGAAAAATCATGCGTCACTCATAGATTAGCATATTCTTCACCACATCACCAGAGTAAGTGCTGAAAACATTTTGTCCCAGTATAAAGAGATTTGTAAAAATCCAATTACTCTTTCATTGATGAACTATGCTTATTATTCACAAATGCCTGGAAAACTGCATTTTTAACAAAAACTATGCATCTGTAAAAAAAACCATTTTTAGAGTTTTATATCCATATATTAATAAAAGAAAAAAAAATGTCTGTGTGTGTATGCGATGGACAGAGATCTGCAAATTAGGACAAAGATCTCCAAAGTAGATCCTAATGCATATGAAGCTCAGATTTTAAATTTTTTGATAATGTTTGAATGTTTGATAATGCTTTGAAAATACACCCCTTAAAGATGGTTTTTGTGAACTTTACAATAAATCTGGTTCTGTTACTTTTCTATGCACTTTTTCAGACTGAAACTTTTTCCAAATATTTTACTGTAACTTATTTAAATGATCCCTTTTCTCTCTGATTCTATCAGTTTTATCATATTATTCAAACAGCTTTTTAGTGAATAGAAGTTCATAGGTATTAATGTGTTCGTACTCTTTTCAGCAGCTTTGTATAATGACTTTATATAAAATGCCCTATATAACATACCGAAATTTAACTAAACTAGAAAATACAATTCACGAAATAAATGCGCATAGACATTAATTTATTCAAAATATTTTGTTGAATCCTATATATAATCTACATAATTTACACACATCCCATATTCTTTAAACATTTATTTATGTTTTGAATTGAGGAACATTATTTGTCACACTGCCATTGAGAAACATTTAGTAACGAAGCACTTATTTTGCCAGTATCCGATTTTTTTTTTATTTCACTGAAAAATATATACAAATGTTACATGAAGGATCTTCAGCAACAAACGTATTGTAGCTATCCTTAATACGTTCCACTTTAATTAGTAGTCTAGCACAGTTAAAATTTAATTCAAACAGTTATTGCGAATAATACGAATGAATTTATTTATTCCCTGTAAATGAATGCTAAATTCTAAGCACACCACGTTCTATATTTAAAAATAAAAATTAAAATAACATCCTTTCGGTTATCTGGATAAAGCAAGTAAATTTCAATACGTCTGGAGTGGTACATCTTTAAAATATACTTCAAACAATTACGCCCATGAAATATAACACATTTTTCTGCCAGAAGCTACTAAGTAAATCTGACTACAACCCGGAATAAAACACTGGAAATGAAGCGTGGAAGCGCGACACGCAGACTACAAATGGACAAGGTCTTCTTCTGTCATGCTGAAAATCAAATATTTTTTTATCTTTAAGATCGCGTTTTTGTCATACTGAAACTAGCCATAAACAAATTCGACGAGTTGAAATGAAGCCTTAATGAACGTATTATACGTAAATCTTTTGAAAGCGTCCATTAAATGTTTTTATCTGTTTAGTTTATTTAAATTAAAAAAAGAAAATTGTTTAAAAAGTTAAAAAATCCATTAAATTATTATTATTAGTTTAAGTCATTACAATGTCATTAGAAATAATAAAAATAATGCAAGCAAACATCCAGACTAATATTTCGCACATACATTATGTATAGTTAATTAAGTTTTAGATAACTAAACCACCCTGATAAATGTAGATTAAACAATATCGAATAATCCCCTTATAGACAGTAACTTCATAGATCGTCATATTGAAAATTACCCCAGAGAATTACACATATATTGTTTTATTTTTTTTTTTTTTATAGCATATGAAACTCATATGAAGTTTAATAATGCTTGTGAACTGCAAAAATAGATAGTATAACCACTTCCATTTCGAATAGAAAAATTCGTCTTCCACAAATTAATTTTTGATCTGAACGAAAGAAGATTTTCTAAAATAATTTATGCTCTTAGATTTTAACAATATGTGTATACATTTAAATTCTTATATGTATACTGTGATATTTGTGTTTATGTATCAAAGTTTAAATAATTGTAAATAATAATTATTATAATAATTAGTAATTAAAATTTTTTTAGTGCTTGTACAAATCATAAAGTAATTTTTGTAATTTTTATAATGATAAGTGATTTTAGAAATTTTGTAATGAAGGTAAACTAATTCATCAACTGCTAAAAAGTGTTAAATAAAACAGTTAAAAATTTTAGACACCAATTGTCTACATGTTTGGACATCATCAAAATCACTTTCAAGACAAATGTGATATTCTAGGTATGCACGATCTATAATTCAATTACTTGTAACATCATTATACACATTTTTCACATTCTGTTTCAGATTAATCAAGTTGTTTTACCTTTTTTTCGTCTATTTCCATACTCATAACCATAAACTAACTCAACACATAATTTTTATAAGTTAATATGTGCTGTACCGAAACATTATTGGATTTTCTTCTTGTTACATTTTTAGTAATTTCTTTTACAATGGATAGATATATATTATTACTATACCGCTGGCAGATTACTGCTTTTAAAAATGAGTGGTTTATTTTTATTACAAAAATATTAAAAGATTCTCTAATGGGGTTTACAAACACTTTTTTGTCCTTAAATAGATTTTATTATTATTCAAAGTTTGATGCATTAACACAAAGTAAACACTGTTTAGCAATAAGTGAAGTATAATATCTCTGTATGCTCAGCTTTTTTATACAAATCTATGCTCGTATTTGTTATATAAAGATATTTTTTAAAACCTCATCAATAATAACTGTTAATGAATCACTCGAAAACTATTTTAAATGCAAAATGCGATGCTAATCCATTTAAAATAATTTAAACATAATAATGTTATTTTACATTTTTTTTATTTTAAAGACGATTTAAAAAATGGTAATAATCATTAAAAGAACTTACTATTAAATCAGATGAAGAAATTCCGTATGCATAATTTTCCGCTTTACCACTCATAACATTGTCGCAATTTTGATCACAAAACACTGCTCCAAAGTACAAACTTAAAAATAATATCGCGCATATGAAATTTGTCATTGCTCTCTCTTCAACTATTACTTGCAATAATTTAAGTTTGTGAGACCATTCTAATAGGAGTGAGAAACGACCTATGATGACACATTTTTATCTTAGAAATGTTTGATCAGTTGACACTAAAATTTTATTTGCCAGGAAGTTTTCATGTAAAGTGATGAAGGCCCATGACAACGGCCGAGACTTTCAGGGTTGTCGAGCTTGCAGCTGTTATGACTGTGTGCAAAACGTGAAGTCGGGTTTATAATCAGTTGCGTCATCTCTCAAATGTAATTTTATTCAGATTTATTATTTAAAAAACATTTGACTGTAATACAAGAAATACAGCGAAGAGTTAATGAGATTTTATTTTACAAAATTGTCTCAAATCATTATATTTTTTATACATAATGATTTGTGAATAATTTTGTAAAATAAAATCCTTCTAACTTTGTTACCTATTTTTTGAATCAGAATGAAATATTTTCCAAATAATAAATCTAAATAAAACTTCATTTGAGAGATGATTTGAGTTTTCATTTGAATAAATACCTAGAATTCCATAAGTTGAATTATTAGGGGACGAACAAAATCTTTTCGACGTAAAATACATTTAAAATGATTGCACTGTGGAATAAAAACAATAAACTATTCCGATGTGCCAATCAAAAATCTTTTTTCAATATCATATATATTAGTACTTCAAAACTCGATATCAGGGTGCTAAAGACTGCAATCTATTCCAAAAATATGAAATTCCGTGCACTATTTCTTGAATATGACTCAAATTGTGTAAATCCTGTAAAATGCAGCATAGAAATGCTGCCTTTTGGATGATTTACACAAAAACGTATTCAGCAATAACTACTGTAAATGTTTAACGGAATCTGAAGTTTGATGAAAATCCCTGCATTAGTTTTTGCGAGAGAGCTATTGTTGAAATGGTGAAAATTTCAACACAGCAGAAGAACCTCTTGGAAGATTTACACTAAAATATAATCAGAATCAATTTTTATCAATATATACCTGAATCTCAAGCTTGATGAAAATTCGTACATTAGTTTTTGAGATAAATCTATTACGAAAATCTTGAAAAATGCAGTATGGCTGTGCTAACTATTGGATTATTTACATCAAAACCTAATCAGCACCAGTTTATATCAGGGACTGAATGATTATATGTATGTATGTACTTTTTTTTCAGTTTCGCACATTATTTCTGAAGATAGAACGGCCACAAAATTTGTGTCACATAGAGACAGAGTCGCATACTCACAGACAGATATTTTGTAACCATGTTTTGCGGAACCTCCGACACCTAAAACTAATCTATCGAGAACCGGAATTAAAAAAATTTGGGAAATTCAATCATCTTGTAAAGATAGAAGAAAGTAAGAAGTTGCTTAAAAGCTTTCAAGATTTATCTGTTACTTTAAATATTACCATTATTATTAAATAATGTATTACGAAATACTTTTTATAAATGTTAAAACGTTGCATTTGTTTCTTTGGAAATAACATGGTAAGGAATATTGCTAATCTATTGTTCATTATTTTACCTTTTCTTATCGTTTGCTTTTTTATTATAACCTTGGAAAGGTTTTATCAGTGCATGTAAATTTTCGCAACGTTTGCTCATTTCTTATTTGAAGACAGTTGACTACATCACCTGTTGCTTCCTTTTCATTTCGGACAAAAGAGGTAATTTATGCGACTATACTATTAAAATATTAGTTGCTTAAGAAATTGTCTCTGTTTCTTAGGCTCAAAATTACAAATTAATCCCGCCTATAATTCATTTGTTCAGTCTCATTACTTTTGCGCTGCATGTTATTAAGAAATAAGAAAGCAAGTTTTACGATTCTGCTATCTTTCTGCATATCACACCTGTTTCTTTGATCTGAAAGCAAATACGCACAAAGATTATAACTACTGACTCGGTGGCATTTTGATAATTGATATGAAATTTTATTGTTAACACTATTTTTAGCATCATTTTATCAATGCATTTTTATTAACCATAAAAGTTCTGGCCAACACTACAATTGACTTTTTAATGTAGATTTAGATATATATCATGACCTAATTGGCTTTAGTGTTTAATAAGTTTTTAATTAGACTTTTTTACATCTAAAATTAAGAAATTAAATAACTAGCTTTTAGTACAGACCAATATTACTTCCTTTTTTAATAGAATAGACGAAATTAATAATGATTTTTAAATTTTAAAATTATTTTCATAGTTATTACTTTAATACATATTATGTACAACATCTCGTTTTTATTCAGCGCTAGGCCTGGCTCTTAAATCAATTTTAATCTTACATTGGAAATCTGATTTAGAAATTGGTCTTAATTTGATTTAAGCTAACATCGGAAATCATGATTTAGCCAATGTCTTAAAAAGTCATTCACCCACTTGCTTTAGATCGATTTAAAATAAAATACCGATCCTGAGCTAATATTTTAAAACTTATTTATATGCTTTGACTATGATATATCTACCGATCGCATGGCGAGCTAATGTTAAATCGATTTTGCATGATTCAATTTAACCTTTTCGGGTATGGTGTACTATTAATAGCACATGTCTTTTAATAGGGGATTACTTTGTTTTAAGAAATTGCTTTGCTACAATTTACATGTAGTGATGATAGTATATATCTGTGCATTTATAATATAACTTCATTTATGTTTAGGCATTCCTTAATATTAATAATTATTATTGTTTGTTTAATTCTCTTTGCACCGTTTACGATTCTTTTATTTTAAGCATATATTTTACTCTTTAAATTTAAAATAAAACTTATTTTCTTGGAAGGGTCAAGTGTAATAAAGCGCAAAAAGTATTAGAAAAATGTAACATAAGTTAAATCTTATAGTAAAAAAATATTTTCTAAACATCTCCAAAAATTCTTCATTAATCTATTGCCATATGTATATTAATTGAATGACGAGCAAAACAACAACACTCGTTATCTTTTACACTGTTAAATATTCGTTAAATCTTGATCAATCGATTTCGATTGCTAGTGTTAATGTTATTAATAAAAAAGTAATTTTTTTCTAAAAATTGAGAAAAAAATCGTACGGAAAAAAATCGAAAGGGTTAAGCAAACATCGCAAACCTCAGCGTTGGATTTAAGAAAAACGCGGCAAGCTGGTATTAAATCAATTTAGCAAGATCAGATTTAAGAAAACAACGATCGTAAATGCTCTCCGATTTCAGAAAAAGGTGATTTAATGAAATGATGATTTGAGAAAACAACGGTTTAAATGAAAATTTTTATTTGTTTAATGTAAATAAGATTCAGAGCTTATGAGATTAGAGCATGCACTTTTTAGAAATTAAAAACTGATGTGTTCAAAAATTGAAAAGAAAAAGTAAAATTTCATTTTTAGAATCCAAAAATTGTCATACCGAATTTAAAAAACAACTAAAGAATCAAATAAAAGAAAAATTAAATAATCTGAATTTCAGAATTATTTATTTCTTATTTAATAGGAACAACACATACAAAAAATACTGAAATTTGTAATGCTAAGTAACTTTTTGAAAGTAGTTCATCTTTGCTATGTACAGAATTTTTTCTTTTAAAAAATTTCAAAACTTTTTCGCTAATTAATTTTGATTAATTTATTTCGTTTAAGTCTATAACGCTTTCTACGATATTCAAGGTTTTTAGAAATTAATCTTGCATAAGCCATAAATGTCACTATATTATTGGGTTAAATTAATAATAATATATGCTTAGTTAAATGAATGATAATGCAAATGCATGTAGCAACACAATTTTATGAGATATCGAAGATATGAAATTTAAATACCTACATGTTTATTGGTCTCAAGAGAGGGATGTCACACTCATAGTGTTTATCTTTATTTCATTTCATTGCATTGAGATCAATTTCAAATATACAGGGTGTCCAGTAAATGACTGTCCCATTTTGAATGTAAAGAACAAAAAAGCTATTTGAGATAAAAGTGCGCTTTTATCTCTATTGTTATTACAAAATCAATATATTTTTTAAATACACTTTGTTCAAATGGTTTGAATTTCGGCCAAAAGATGGCGCTGACGGTAACAAGCTGTCGGAATACAGATAGGACTTTAGTTTTCATAGACATGACCTTTTCGGCTCATTTTGCAGAGTCGAATCTGAGTCTCTCTGTTGAATCGATTCTTGACTCACCTGCATAAATAGGATATGTTGATAGGAAAGATGTTTAAAATAATATTTATGATTGAACAATGTGCATTATACTTAACCTCCTCGGTTCTGAGAAATTTTTTTAAAAAATTTGAAGATTTTTTTGTCTTGGATTCCCTTAAACAGAAAGGGTGTAAGTACATTTCTGTAAATACATTTAAAATTATATCATTAAATGTATTTACTTCACATTCAATTTATCAGTGGTCAAAACGCCTCTGAGATTTCTTTAAAATAACTCTGTATCTAACTATCGGAAATAGCAGATAGTGATCTATCTTCCTTAACTCAGGTTAAACATACAACAGGAGTATAAAGAAACATACTTACTGTCATTCCATTAAACTGAAACTTTGAGCACTGAACAAACTCCCATAAGAAACTTAAAGAAACCATAAAAAAAGCTGAAAGAATAAATTTTATTATAGCTTGATTATATTTTTGTGTTTCAAATAACATTAACTCGGATCAGGCCGAAGCAATTTTTAGACTGTTATGTTACAATTTAAATGCATATGTGTTTTATTCTAAGAGCTAATATATAATTCATAGAGAAGCAGTTTTCAATTTGGAAGAACCGACAGCAAAAAAACTTATGTTATCGAGCACAAAAATAACTTTTATGGAAATGTAGTAGTAGGGGAATCTAATGATCCATGTCTGCCGTAAGTGAAGTGATGCATAAGCTGAAAATGAGTACTACTAGTGGCTCACTAGTAGGTTTATAATTGTGTTTTCCTGCTCCCAGTTTTCCATTCTTCCATGCCTTTGACTGTACATCAAACACAATGTTAAATCTACGAGTAATATATCTTTTATTCTAAAAGCTAATGTATAATTCAGAAAGAAGCAGTTTTCAATTTGGAATTTTAAAAGCTATTTTCTTATTCTATTATTTTCTTTTCAAAGAAAAAATGGCCCCCATTACATCATTTTATACTTTTTAAATAACCTTGTGTGTGTTTAATTCAAAAGCATTTTGAAGTGAGAAAACGTATTTCAAAATCATTATTGCGCATTATATCATTAAATGTATTTAATGCTCATGTAATTTATTGGCGATCGAAACTCCTCTCAGATTTTCTTAAAATTATTCTATAATCTAACTTTTGGAAATGGGTACACGACATTTCGGTCCCGCCATTTCGGTCCCGCCGTTTCGGTCCCGCCGTTTCGGTCCCGAGACATTTCGGTCCCTGGACATTTCGGTCCCGAGACATTTCGGTCCCTGGACATTTCGGTCCCGAGACATTTCGGTCCCTGGACATTTCGGTCCCCAGACATTTCGGTCCCTGGACATTTCGGTCCCGAGACATTTCGGTCCCTGGACATTTCGGTCCCTTTCCATTTCGGTCCCTTTCCATTTCGGTCCCTGGCCATTTCGGTCCTTAATCATTTTGGTCTCTTGCCATTTCGGTCCATTGCTATTTCTTTACCGGCCACTTTATAACTTGGTTTCTGATTGATGAAGGCCCACTAAACGCTGTAAGCTCAACATTGTTTGGGCCTTTTTTAATATTTTTATTCTCCTGCCCCCCTTCCCTCAAATTTTATACAAAGCTGAATATAATAGTCCAATAAGTTTAATCTATTGTAACTCGTGATAATAAAATCACAGCGAGTTGTAAATTTGATTAAGCAATGTTATATAATTTTACACTGTCTTTATTATTATTATTTAACAGAATAAATATTTTAAGTTTTATCATATATTTTTTGTATTAGGTATTTTATCTATACTATAAACTATTATTTTTATTGATTAACTTTTATTTTTATTGATTGTTTTCGCACACTTTCTTAGAATCTTTAAATTAGTGATTTCGTAACTAAGCGTGCTATAAAAAATTTTTGTTAAAAAAATAAAAATGCTCCAACGACCTTTTTTTATGTAATAATTATTGGTTGCATTTTTTTTTTTTTTTTTTTTTTTTTTTTACAGTTTTCTTACCTTATGAAGACAATTTTTGTGAGTTAATTTTATTGAAAGTGGGCCTATTTCTTTGTAATAAAATGATTATTTTTTTATTTTATATAATAATGTAGCTATTATTTTAAATAATTTTATTTTCGATTTTTAACTGACAAAACTAAGCGTTTTATTTTATCGTTTATTTATTTATTTCCATTACCTTTTCGCTCCCACTTTCACAGAAAAAAATTGACAATTTTTATTTTAATTTTATTATTAATTGAATAAATAGTTTTAAATTTCAGTAACTTTAAATATAAAATAAATAAACAGGTAAACGATAAGCTTCAGTTTATAACTACTACAAAACATAATGATAAATTGAATATAAGACAGATTATTTATTGAGTTTATGTAAAGTAAAATTCGAAATGCATATTAATAATTTTATCAATTTAATTATATAAAGATTCATTAAATTAAAAATACATAAATTTAATAAAATATTAATTTGATTTTCATTTTAAAATCACTAACTGTTTTGAGATTTAATTTATAGCAATTATTCATCACCATAAGTTATTATTCAAAAATTGTTATTTATTTCAAAAACGGAAATTATTATTATTATTATTATTATTTTGAAAAATCAATTAGTAACGTAACGTAATAATTAATTAAACATAATAATGCAACACTGTAACAATGCGTAAAAATATTTCTTAACAGGTTTAGGTAACATTATTATCCAGATGCAGATTTAAATTTTTTAAAACAAAGTTATAGTTTACAGTTCGCAAAAATCAATCGTGTATTAATTATTATATTTAAAGAGTAAGAAAAATATGATAAACTAACCAATAAATGAATAAATAACATATTTATTTCGAGAATCCTTTTCATTTTTATACATCCTAATGAAGTTAATAACATTATAGTAGCTGAAATTTAAAAAATATGTTTTTTTCATTTTTGCTATAACTTCTATATAGTTCTTGTACTAGATTTTAAACAAGTAATTGATAAATAAGTCACTTAAACAATTAATAGTTAAAATAATTTTGAATCCTTATTAATAAATATGTTTGATAAAAATAATTTAATTTTTGAGAATTTTTTTAATTTAACAACATAATTATTAATGCTTTCAAATGTTCTAAGATGATGTTAATCATTTAATAAAATAATGTATAACATTAAGTAAATAACAAATCAAAACCGTGTGCCGAGAATTTTTAAACACTTTTTTTTATGTTGGTGTTCCTATAAAATTGGAAATGTATGCATATAAGTATCAGTTAAGTACTACGTACTACGATTAACCTCTTTTAAGCAAAAATTCTGCATGTCAATCAATTGTCAACGCCCATCTGAACAAATAGTCATCTTTATACAAGATAGCTAGAAGAGCTAGGTAGCTAGCTTTATTCTACGTATCTTGATCTTTATACACTTGTCAGATGAAACCCTTATTCTTTACAATGTCCTTTATACTCTGGAGTTCAAATGCGGACGGACCTCACACATAATCGCTGGCATTTTTTAGAAGAAATATGAATGTTTTGAAAAGAACAGCATTTCTCGGTGCTTTTTTTATTCCTTTTGCTGTTGTCTTCATTTCAAACGCTTTTAGTATCAATTAAACCAGTATAAAAAGTAGAATGGAATATATTTTATCCTTATTATTACAGCTTATGAATGACATTGAAATTGAAATATTCAAAACTTATAACATAACTAAATAAGATTGTTAGATAAGATATTTACCACCTAGACATAATAGTTTAAGTTACCTTTTTTAATTTAACTTATTTTGACAGAAGGCTTTTTTTTTTTTCATATTTTTTATGAGGGTTTTTATATTTTAATGTTAAAAATAATTATTTTACATAATAATATCAGCTTTAAATGAAATGACAAATTTCAATACGCATTACATTAATAATTTTGTAATTAGTTTCATTAAGCTGGTTTTAGAAAATTTAACAGATGTGTTGTATAAATGTGATATATGCATAAAAGTATGGCAATATAATTTTTTTGCTGTTGCCGTTGTTTTGGAAAACATTAATAAAAACAGGGAAGCGTCAATATAATAAACATTCTAGATTGTAATAATAACAATAAAAAAAGAACTGTTGTCATGAAAAAATAATTGCTAATAATTCAAGATGTAATTCATTTTTTTAAAATGTAAAAAAAAAAAAAAAAAAAAAAAAATCTTTAAGTTACAAATCATTTTAATAATTATTTCTGCTCGTGTCATATATTTATGTAATAAAATAATTGCAATGCTAACTACCTCCACGTGTTGGAATCTGGAAACTCTTTTCTTAATTTAAAAACGGAAAAGTTTAAAAGGAAAATAAATGCTAGTAACCAAAAACAACATATAAAAAATGCCATAAACAAAAAGAGGATTCAATGATAATTTTGGCACAGGGGGTAAAATACCTCCAGATACAGATGTTTTTTATTTATTTCAACATTTTTGCTCTTATGCGGGAAGTGGCGGGGGTGCAAAATAATGAAACACTTATAATTCTGAAAATTGGTTTCAGCGATGAAATCCTGTAATATGCTAAGTGTCAGAATATAAATTCCATATAACAATAACTCTTTCTTTTCTCCTAGCAATTTAAAAGCCTTTGTCTCCCTGGAGAGTAAACATGCATCTCAGAAGTTAAAATTTTACAACTATTATGGGGTGTGTTAATATCATAAGTTAATTGGGTTATTTTATAAATTTAGCTATCAGTTTCCAAGTTAACTTCCACGTTTCCTCGTTCAAGAATTCAAAACATTCTGGCAATTTTAAAAAATGCCATTCATCTGTGAATTTTTTTCAGAAATCTCCATCGATTTCTAAATAATTGATCAAGTTTTGGGGTACTTATTACTTCTAAATTATCGCATTACACTAAACTTTTATGCGACTTTCAGTTAAAAAACCAGTGTTGAATTCAGACACTTTTCTCCGGGAGGGACTTCTGTGGCTCCGGGGGGATTACACTTTTTTACCAATGAAAACACAAAATTTCAAATTTTCCGGGGGGGGGGTTATTGATAGCTCCGGGGGGAATGACCTGCCCCTGAATTCAACGTAAAAAATGCCCTTCATCTGTGAATTTTTTTCAGAAATCTCCATCGATTTCTAAATAATCGATCAACTTTTGGGGTACTTGTTACTTCTAACTAATCGCATTACACTAAAATTTTATGCGACTTTCAGTTAAAAAAACAGTGTTTGAATTCAGACACTTTTCTTTGGGAAGGACTTCTGTGGCTCCGGGGGGGATTACACTTTTTTACCAATGAAAACACAAAATTTCAAAATTTCCGTGTGTGTGTGTGTGTGTGTGGGGGGGGTAATTGATAGCTCCGGGGGGAATGATCTGCCCCTGAATTCAACACTCTGAAATGTTCCTTATAAAATTATGTCAGATATTTCCCGTGCACAAAATTTCAGCTTGCTGGAGAAGGGACCGAAAAGGCCAGGGACCGAAATGTCTCGGGACCGAAATGACCATGTACCGAAATGTCTCGGGACCGAAATGGCCAGGGACCGAAATGTCTTGGGACCGAAATGTCTCGGGACCGAAATGTCTTGGGACCGAAACGTCTCGGGACCGAAATGTCTCGGGACCGAAACGGCGGGACCGAAACGGCGGGACCGAAATGGCGGGACCGAAACGTCCTGCTTCCTTTGGAAATAGTAGATTGCGATCTATTTCCCCAGTTACCCTGACAACGAAGGCATAAAGAAACACGCTTACTGTCATTTCATTAAACTGAAACTTTGGGCACTGAGCAAATACCATAAGAAACCTTCAAAATAGGCAGAAAGAATAAATTTTGTTATAGCTTGATTATCTCTTGTTATTCAAATAATATCAACTCAGATCAGACCGAAGCAATTTTTAGACTGTTTTGTTGCAATTTAAATGCAGATGTGTTTCATTCTAAGAGCTAATGTATATTTCAGAGAGAAGCAGTTTTAAATTTGGAATTTTGAAAGCTATTTTCCTATCAGTGTATCATATACAGAGCTTAACAAAAGGATTCAAATATTTTTTCCACTGTTGGTGGTAATTGCTAAAATCGGATTATTAACTTTGTTGTACGCTTTCAAAATTATTTACTTAGATCATCTACCACTTTATTAAGCTGTGAAATATCCTTTAATAATCTTGAATGTTATAAAAATGCTTCATAATCTATGCCTGTGCGTTTTTTCTTCCTTTTTCATTTTTCTTATTTGATCTTGTTTCTGTAACTTTTAAAATAGCTGTCATAACGGAAATTAAAATTCAATTGCATTTACAATTTTTTGATTGCATACGGTGCAATAGTTTTAATGAAATGTTTTTAAAAATACGTTTTCTCACTTACAAATATTTCTGCTATAAACATACAAAAAGTTACTTAAAAAGTATAAAGTAATGTAATGCCATTTTAGTTTTTTAAAAAGAAAATAATAAGAAAAGAAAATATCTTTTAAAATTCTAAATTGAAAACTGTCTCTGAATTTTCTCTGAATTATATATTAGCTCCTAGAATAAAACACATCTGCATTTAAATTGCAGCAAAACAGTCTCAAAATTGCTTCGGTCTGATCTTAATTGATATTATTTGAATAACAAAAGGTAATCAAGCTATAATAAAACTTACTCTTTCTGCTTATTTTGAAAATTTCTTATGGGTATTTGTTCAGTGCCCAAAGTTTCAGGTGAATGAAATGACAGTAAGCATCTTCCTTTATGCCTCCGTTGTCAGGGCAACCTGATTTTTGAAAACGTACAACAAAGTTAATAATCCAATTTTAGCAATTACCACCAACAGTGGAAAAAGTATTTGAATCCTTTTGTTAAGCTCTGTATATGATACACTGATTTTTAGATGAAATTCATAGTATTTAAAATTAAGTTAAGTTACGAAATACATAACGCAGTTAAAATTTCCCCTTCAACAATTTCTGTCAACAAAAGGTAATGTTGTGTTATTTTGTGTAGCTTTGCGTATGATTTATATATTTTATCCACAAAAATTATTTAAAATTAAAAAAACATGCTACAACTGAAAACGCGTTTTCAGCATTTATTTCTTATACGCAGTACTGTACTTGGATTATTTTGAGTGTCCCAGTGCAAGAACGATAAAAGCTATGCACGTCATATTTCGTAGTAAGCATCTTCTAATTCTCTTCAATGTAATAAGTCAATTCTATTGTGTTTCAAATAGCAAAACATTATTAAACAAGTAAGAAAAATTATGCGTTAAGCATATATTATGAAAAACTTTCCAACATTTCCTGTAATCTTTAACAAAACTTTATCCAGAGAGATAAAGTATTACTGTCCTAGCCAAATCCGTATTCCAATACTTTTGAACAGCACTGTATTTGATCAGTCGGTTGATATATAGACTATATAATAGGGAAATTTAGTTTAGCAAGTAAACGCCTAACTGGTTGAAATTTTCCTTTCTGCATTTTATGCCAATAAATGAAATCATACTTCAATACTTTTGTTCAGCCCTATAGTTAACCTAATACCTTTAATACAAAAAAGAATTTTTCTAAAATTTAGTTCAAGCAAAAATATTCTTTAAACTACTTAAATCACTGTGAAAAATAACACAAGTAAGTCTTGATTACGTCCATTAATAACTATATCGTAACATTAGTAATATATATTCCAAAACGAAAAAGTAAAAATTTATATTATATTTAAATATTTTGCTTATAAGGCGTTGCTGTATTAATAAAAACATTTAAAATACATTAAAAAATTTATTTACATGTTTCAACTCTGTTTAATCGAGTCATCTTCAGAATGTAAATAGAAAATAAATTTATTTTCTGTTTACATTCTGAGGATGACTCGATTAAAAAGAATGTCTCTACAGCTCAAATCAAAGAGTAATGTGGAAAATTTCCGAAAGAAGAAACGACATATTTTGGAATACAGATAGTTTCTGTCATCCGGAATTTTAACATCATTTCGGCCGAAAAAGAATTCTAAACCTAAACCTAATTTTAGGCCGAACAAAAACAGAATTTTTGGTCGATATCTATTTATTTATTTATTTATTTCAGTTTTTTATTGAAATGCACACAACACACTTAAAAAAATTTAAGTACTCAAGATGAGTAAATGAATGTATTATCGAATTGAGTATGTTTGGAATCAAATAAACTCATTGCTTTCAATTTTGAATCTTCATATGTTTTCATATTATAAATCCGACCAATCAGAATTGTATTCATCACATATTTTATAACTACTAGAGAGATTCACAATTACACACATGTTTTACATAGAATTGGAACCCAAACCCCTCGGAATGGCAATACCTGCCGCTACCTATCGCGCCACTGGGGCGACACTAGTCTAAAGATTTCTTTAATTAAAACACTTCTGATTTTAAAGATTTTAATACATACATTTATCATTTAAATTGTATTAATACTTCTTGCTGTTCGGGCAGTATTGCTGTTGTAGAACTTATTCTTTCATAATAAAAATTTCTACAATTTTAAAAAGATGTGACTCCTATCATTTGAAAAGAAAAGAATTGTTTAAATATATTCAAAATCTATGTGTGCTTTGATTCTCCTTGCTTCTCAGATTTCATCAAGATTGCTTTGTAACTAACTTTCGGAATGAGCAAATTGCAATCCATCTTCCTTAAATCAGGTTGTCCTGACAACGGGTATAAAAGAATTTACTGTCGTTTCATTAAACTGGAAGTCTGGGCACAGAACGAATTCTCACATCAAAATTAATCCAAATCTTTAAAAAAAATTAAATAACAAAATTGTAATTTAACAAATTACAACGAGTATTTGGAAAATGATATTTTCAGAGACTAAAATTTTAAAGACTTATAAATAAATTTTATTTTTAAATTAATAATAATAATAATAATAATAATAAAACATCATTTTAAGGATGATCATAATGAGTCATATATTACTTGCGCCATTCATTAAATATTAATATTCCTAGACAAATGATAAAAACAGTAGTTTATAGATATACAGTTTTAACAGTTTAAAATGTGCAATTTTATTGGATGGAGTTAATCAGACTGACTTCTGATCGCCTTACTTTCGGAACTGCAAATTTTTAAACTTCTAAACATCGTGCATTTTAAATTTTTACACCGTTGATAGATAAAAAATGCACTTTGAAATAAAGTTTGTTAGAAATACTTATCATAATTTTTTTTCAAATTATTATATATGTTTTTTAATTACATTTTTTGTCATCGTGTATGCACAAGTATTCTATTTTTGGACATTAAACAGTGACCAATCAGCCAAGGAGTAACATTAAAAACATAAGTAGTCCATTTTGGATATTTACTTGTATCAATCAAAAAACGAATAAAATGAAATAAGTTGTGGAATTCAACCAATAAAAACATTCCGATATACTTCAGATTTCCCAACTCTCTACCGAGAACAACAACTATTTTCCAAATAGGTAAAAAAAAAAAAAGAAGGGAAAATTTTTTGATGATTTTTAGTTATTTAATTAAAAAACCCAGGTTTTCAAATATTTCTTCTAAATTTATTTATTTACAGATTTATCTGCATTTTAAAAACTGATGCATAATTCATAAAAAAGGATATTTCCATTTTCTGTTTTCAGATTTATAATATCATGAAAGATAAGTTATATTACTTTTTATTGAAGAGAAATGCCTTGAAATGTATTTCAAGTAATGCTCTCTGCATGATACGTAACTTCTTATACTCTAAAAATAATAAATGGCGAACTAGATCTAAATAACAATACCAGAAATATTCCATTAAATATGATGCATCATATGAAATTGAAAATGTATTGAAACCAGATTTCCGTAGAGAAAATTGCATTCGTAGCTTTTAAATTAACTGGTTTGACTAAATAACTAAGCTATTTAGCTTTAATCGGCATTTTTTCTTACGGAGTATATTTATTGTTTAAATTTTATTAAAAATTTTAAATATTATTTTAAATTCCAACGTCAAACTATTAATTATGCAGACTGTGCATGAGAAGTATTACAAATTTGTGTAATAATACAATATAAATATAATTACTGTTTTATTTACGTCACTATATGTTTTTTTATTAACAAACCATAATTTTATATTAATAAAAGAAAGATTTGCTCTGTCTGTGTGTGTGTGTTTATCTGTCAGCGATAGTTAGCGCAATCTATTGTGCGCACAAGTCTGAATATTTTAATGAGTGCACTCCAAGGCAGGTTCTGATGAGCCCGGCGCTCAGATTTTTATTTATTTATTTATTATTATTATATTATTATTATTATTATGAAAACTAGCTGGCGCATTAGTTAAAAACTCATCGAAAACGCATTTTTATTTCTTTTAATTGGCAAAGACGAATTTAATGCTGCTTTTTCCTTTGACCGAATATATTAACCGAAGTGGTTAGTTTACAGAAAAAGAAGAGACACAGACTTCAATTCTGTCCTTTTATGTCTTAAACGCATCAATCATCATGAGATTACGCAGAATAATGATAAATTTGTATAAATTGAAAATTACATGCAAAAAATATGAATGAATGAATTTCGAAATATTTTTTGAAGCACACATAATTACAGAAAGTAAATTTTGCAATAAATTAATTTGATAAAAAATACTTTCGCCGATAATTTTTTGTTGTTGTTGTTATTAAAATACAATTGTTATAGAGTAATTATTAAATCAATTTAATTTAATAATTTTTGTTAACAAATTGATATGAATTCTTTAAGCAATTAGTTTGCTTATAAATAAATTTTGTTAACTAAAGGTAAATTTTCTAATAACTAGTTATTATTATTATTATTATTATTATTTTGCTAATAAGTTAGCAAAATGTGCGTATTATGTGTGATAGTTTTGAAAATATAAATTTTCAAAAGCCGGTCTTTCATTTGTGTTAACCCTGTATATCTCTATAATGCAGAAACAAGGACAAATAATTTATGTACATGAGCAAATGTATTTCAATATACCCTTTCGATTGATGATTACTCAAATTTTTTGTTTTCTTTTTTACGCCAATGGGGTATTTCCTAGTTAGATGATTTTTAAGAAGGACAAGAAAATAAAACTGCTATAATTGACAAAAGGAAGTAAAGATTCTCCAGGGTAAATTTACTGAGGCTGAATATTAATCTATGACATGTGAGCAACAGATGGAATCAGTGACTATCTGGCGTATTACATCAAATCTACAGGTGAAACCAAATCAATCAGATCAACCTATTTCAGTTTCATGATCGAAGGATTTAACTGTTATCAATACAGTGAATACGCTTAATATGCAATCGTTGCAGTTGGAAAAACACATCAGTTATATAATAAATATGTTCCTTAAAAAGCTTTACTAAATAACAGAGCTATCGTATGTCACATCAAATCATAGATTTTCAACTTAAGGGAGGTTTCCATACGGGCATACTCCGAAAAATGTGAAAAAATACATAATGTTCTTCTTATGAAGATACATATGTTTATAAAAAAAAAATCGCCGGAACCGCCATACAGCGTCTGTAAAAATATAATGAACATTTCATTATTTGGCAATTTTTCATCGGCTGGCGATGGAATGATATTTCAAAAAATATTTTTTTGTGTAAAATACATTTTAAGAGAGAAAAAAGTTTCATGGTGAACTTGTTTACATAAATTTTATTTTATTTTGTCTGTTTTACATATAATTTGTTATATCAATATTTATCTGTTTTTATATTCAAACTTAATTATCAAAAGTTGCGATTTAAAACTAAATTCACAATTTAAATTAATTAAAATTGTTTCAAGCTCAAAGTCAAAATGAACATAGTCGATTCGATTTTGTTGCTATGGAAACATTTGGCTTTTATTTTTGATTATGCTTAAATGTATGAAAATAATTTTGCTCAAATTTTTTTATATATATATGAAAATATTTTTTTCAATGATAAATAAATAACTGCAGGAACAAGCCATATATATACATAAAATACAATATATATATGTGAATTCATTTTTTATAAAACGACCAAGAAGACGACCACAGGTAAGATGGTTGGTTGTATGTATGTCGGCCGATTATCTACGCTGTGGGATATAGGCCCTAAGGGGTGGGGTGCCCTCCGTGGGGGTCTTTCTAAGACACAGGTAAGATGGAGTGACGAAATTAAAAAAGTGGCTGGTGTAAATTGGATGACGAAAGCACTAGACAGGAAACATTGGAAAAATCTGGGGGAGACCTACATCCAGCAGTGGATCGAAAACGGTTGATGATGATGATGATGATGATGATGATATATGTGTGTGTACTGTACATATTATATTAAACTCTCTATTGTTTATGTTTAAATTCATTAAATACAATTTCCACGCATTCTAAAAATCCAACAGTATCCAGTTTTATTAAAATCGTTTGCTTTTGGCGAGGAAAAGTGCTGCTCGCCAAATCGCGTGACGTTTTCGTCTTTTCAAGCCCAATATTTGAAAGTATTTTATTTTTTACAAACTTTCTCTGAAATTCCGCCACTAAATTTGACTGATCCTTTATTACATACATACGTAGTTTAAATAGTCCGGGATACATTCTAAAATAATTTTAATTTATTGGGTTAAAATTTGGTAATTTTTTGCGAAGGTAATCATATTATTTTTAAACGAAGTCACATGAAAAAACTTCTGAAAATATTTTTTTAACTAAAACTTATTTTTAAAAAGTGGGATAGTTTAAAATCGTTATAACTCGAAATGTTTAGAATTTTTTAGAATGAAAACTTTAGAATTTTAATTTTGTTTTCAGTTAAATAAATAGAAATATATAAGTTTTAATTCTAAATCAGCGTTTTAAAAATATTAATTTAATTTAATAAAAATATGTTAATTAAAAATCTTTAAAAAAGTGATGTAACTTTTAAAAAAAACATATTTTCAAAAGTATATATATATTACTGTTTTAATTTGTTGCAATAAAATTAAAACAAAACAATTGAAAAAGCCATGTTCAAAACTTGAAGCATTTTACTTTTATCGATTCTTGAGTTATAACTAGTTAAATGCGAGATATAGTGAAATAACGAATCATGAAACGCATTTTCACTAGAAATCGTTACTATGGCAACCATTGTTTGAAAGATAGATTTTGAAAACAAACCAAAACGAAAATATTAATATTTCCAGTTCCATATAAGATAGAGACGTGATTTAAACATCATTTTAAGCAGAAAAAAAATAGGGAAATAAGGTTATTTTAGAGAATTTCAAGATTTTTATGTCCCGGACCCCCTTAAGGGTGCATGGAACATAAAATGATTACTTTTTTATTTTTAACTATCGACCCTAAAATGTTGTGGTGATAAATGAATTTGGATCTAAAAGATAATTGGGCTGGACGATTTCAAAATAATATATTTTAAACATTGTAAGTGCGGATATAGTTTTTGCCTTTTTTTTTTTTCGTAACATGTTTTTTTATGCTTTAGTAGATTTTTCTTAATTTCTGTTTTAGGTAAAAGCTTGAAATTTTTCCAAACTATGTAACTAAATTATCTCCTTAAAAATACCTCACATTATATATCTGAGTGAAAAATGATTTGAAGCAATATAAAAATATGTACTTAAAATTTTTAGAATTTTAAAGCCTTTTAGCAAAATATTTTTCATCTTATATCTTTTAAATCAAAATGGAAATTGCTTCTCATTATACTCAAATTATATATTTTCTGGTAACACAGCAAACTTTAAGGTGATATATTAAACATTTCTTCAGATATGTCTACCGACCAGACATATTATTCAAAAAATAAATAAAAAGTTAATTAGATTTTGAAAACTAATTGATGCAGAAAATTAATTTCTTTTAATTTATATATTAACTATCATGTGTAAATTTACTGTATGTCAAAAAAATTGAATTTCAACCTCTGTTTTTAAGTAAAATACAGTATGTTAAGTATTTCGTAAAATTTGCTTCATTTAATGTGTCGAGGTATTTCATATACCCTTAAGATTGTCGTGGTTGTCTTAAAAAGATACATACAGTTATTACTGAAGGTGCTTAATATATAGGTATAAAATCAATTTTATGTTTTTACTTCGTGAAAATTATATTTCCTTTCCCATTTTCTGATATTACAGTAACGAAGAACGAAACTATCATTGTAAGAGGTTTGTTCATAGCATTCATGCACACATGGTAACGTTACTTATTAATTGGGTCTATATTCCCCTGTGATATCATTGTGAAAGAATCTTTTATCATTTCATATGTAAAAAACGAGGCCCTATCCCGCCCCAAGAATTAAAAAGAGAAAAATCGATCGTTTTTGGCCCGGCCCGATTTAAAACTTAAAAGTTCGGAGCGAGTCCGGCTCAGTTTAAAGTTTATCCCAAGCCCGGTCAGACCTGGAATTTTTTTAAATTTCGGCCTGAGTAGTTGCCTACAAAACATTGCTTTTATTTACCCATTATACGTAGTATAGGGTAAATTTTTTAATCGTTTTAGAAATCGATTTTTGACAGATTTAAACGTATCAGACACTGAAGTTTCCGAAAAACACATTTTTCGGAAAAAATTGCCGTCCGTCTGTCTGTGCTTCTGTATATCTGCCTGTGTGTTTATAAACACTCTATCTCCCGAATAACTTAGATAGAGACTTGAAATTTGGCATCTTCTTAGCATGTAATAATGGAAACAAGCCTACTGAATATCAGTAACCTCGATTTTCCGGAATTATTTTTTCGGACTTTCAAAATATTCCTCCTGATGAAAGGTATATAAAAAAATTTGAAATTTTTTTTTATAGTGGGTATAAAAAAGATGCGCCTAGAGATGTAGCAGAGAGAAAGCGCATAGAGATGTAGAGCAATTCCCAAATATTTTATTAAATCAATAAGATAAATTGTTAAGTTTGAATGAATTTCTGCATTATTCTTTTTCTTTCTTTATTAAAAAAGTATTAGATTCGGGAAATTTTTTTTAATTATTGGTTTTCAATAGATTTATACATTTTCGAAAATCTTGACCTCGATTTTAATGTTTTTCAAAATGCCTGACCTTAAGTCAGTCTACATGTGGCACAAATTATGTGGACGCTCTATCTAATGCATTGTGTTTAATAAAATGTAATATTTTGTTAGACCTGATATTCTGTTAGACTTTCGCTTAAATAGTTGCTAAATAGTTCTGGGTGTAAATCGTCCCAAAGATTGCGCTGCTATGCTGTATTTTTCACGATTTCTTTCATAGCTATATCTCAAAAACTAATACATGGAATTTCATCCAACTTCATATTCGGTAAGTTCTTTTACCAAATAGGCGCTGATTAGCTTTTGGTGAAGTCACCCAACAATTGCCGCTAACATATTGTATTTTTCACAACATAAATAGACTTTGATTATGTTTGGGCGAAATCCTACAAGTGGCACAAATACACTATCTGGTCATTGATTATCGTTCACTTGCGATTTTAGACATTTTGTTAAATATCTAGAAAAATACAATATCTAGAAATATATAGGTATAGAAGAAAAATACATGAAAATATCTAGAAAATACATGAGGAATCATCTCGAAACTCTTAGTGTATAAATATAATAGTATAAGTCATACATCTCCGTGAAGATTTTTTTTTCCGAAACTCCATAGGGGACCGTCAACAAATTAAAAAGGAATGAATATCTTTTGAATAACACTGTCAAAACTAATGTAGCAAAAGCGCTCAAACTCTAGATTATGATTGAGTGCTTAATTGTAATGCACTGTGTTCATTTTTATGCAAATAGCATGCATACTCACAGAGTAATTAAAGTTTTTATAAAAATAGTCCCAAATTTTTCCAAGTTTTTTCCTTATAATTTTCAGAGTTCTTAATATAAAATAATATTATTTTCTGAAAATATGACAAACAACATTGCACACAATACCCTGTAATCAAATATAAAAAAAATAATAAAAATTGTATAAAAAATGAGTAGGTTTACTAAATAATTTTTCACTACGCATGCGTCAACGATGTCAAAATTTCATTTGCATATTATGTTAGCTAAATATATAGAGCAACTTTTGTGAAAGTCTCAAAATCATAGCTTAAAAATTCTGAAAATAATCGTCTATAGAAAAAGGACAAAATCCGTTGTTTCCAAAATGAAGCAAAAAAATGAGGGATTTTATCCAAATGTAGTAGTACTTCCCGTATTGTGTATTCTATATTCGATATAACTCCTCTTATTTTTGCTTCATTTTGAGAATAACGGATTTTCAACTTGTTCAATTAACGATTACTTTGATAATTTTCAAGTTATGATTTTGCACCTTTCACAAAAATTGTTCTATACATTTAGCTAACATAATATGCAAATGAAATTTTAATATCGTTGACGCATGCGCAGTGAAAAATTATTTAGTAAACCTACTCATTTTTCATACAATTTTTATTATTTTCTAATTCTGATTACAGGGTATTGTGTGCAATGTTGTTTGTCATATTTTCAGAAAATAATATTATTTTATATTAAGAACTCTGAAAATTATAAGGAAAAAACTTGGAAAAATTTGGGACCATTTTTATAAAAACCTTAATTACTCTGTGAGTATTCATTCTATTTGCATAAAAATGGACACAGTGTATTACAATAAGGCACTCAATCATAATCTAGAGTATGAGATCTTTTCCTACATTAGTTTTGACTGGGTAATTCAAAAAATTATAAATAATTATTCATTCGTTTTTAATTTGTTGACGGTCCCCTATGGAGTTTCGAGAAAAAAAAACCTTCACGGAGATGTATGACTTATATTGTTATATTTATACACTAAGAGCTTCGAGATCATTCCTCATGTATTTTTCTAGATATTTAACAAAATGTCTAAAATCGCAAGTGAACGATAATCAACGGCCATGTAGTGTATACTGCATTTTTCACGATTTTGGTGATTTTATATTTCAAGAACTAATGCTCTGAATTTTTCCAAGTTACGTATTCTGTTAGATTTTGACATAAGAAGGTCTTTATTAGGTTTAGGTGTGTACCGCCTAATATGTATGTAATGAGCTATGTTTCTTTTACCGATTTTTGCGACAGCTATCATACACAAGAACCAATAGATTGCCATTTATTTTGGTTATAGAGGATTTAATGTATATTGAAGAAAGCATTATGGTAGTCACAACATTGATATGATATTCTGACGTGCACAGTACTAGTTTTTTAAATCCTAGTTACCGTATATTCACTGTAAAAAAATTTCCGTTAAAAATCGGAAGTAGTACTGGTAATCTAGACGCCAGTACTACTACAGTTTTTTAACGGAAAAAAATTCCATAAATTACACAAATATTTCCGTTTTTTAATATTTTTTTATGTAAAAATTTTCGTTTGAAAAGTTAAAAAATTTTTCAATGACAAACTAACATCTTTGCGATTTTTCTTCTTTACTTTACAAAAACACGTTAACATCAGATACACATTTTATACATTTAATTTAAACAACAGTGAAGAAATGTCACTTACCTTCCAGGGGGTTTGATCCGGGACCTCTTCTGTCATAGCTGACAGTGTAATACCATTACACCAGGATTACGCAAACCACCCTTTCAAATATCTTTAGTTATTTCAAATGTATTTCATAAAGTAAAGATAAGAGTTTGAACACAGGTTTATTTTTATAGAGATAATATTTTTCTATTGAGTGGATAAATCTAAATGTTTTACGGATTTTCTTTCCATAATTTCGAATATTTAGCTTATTAATTTTAGCTTTTTAATTTTTCTTTAAAATATTAATTGAATAAAAGAATGTATTAAGAGTTTGTTTCCTTCTTTTTTCGAAAAGTTTTAAAATTCTATTGTAATATTATTGATATATATATCTATATATTTAAGATATTAACACACTGATAAAAACGTGCATTTTAACAAATTATTTTATGACAATCTAATGTAAACTCAATAAAGATAATTAAAATGGGTTATAAAAATAAATTTCAGTTATTGATTTTTTACAACTTATGTAATCGCCAAAATTGTAATAATTTCGGTAATATATTTCGATATATTTTTAATTTTATGTGCGAATTTCGTAACCTTCCGTCTACCAGACGGGTCCATTGGACCCGACAGCAATATTTAATGTAAATTTTTCTCACGAAAAATAGCATTCAAAGTTTTGCGATTACATGACTTTTCCTGCAATTGTCTCCTCTATGTATATGCAATTGCCATTAAAATTTTGTTCGAAATTTTTTACCTATTTTTAATTTGTTTCATTGTTTACCACGCGGGTCCATTGGACCCAACATTAAAACAAACGTAATATACTGTTGCTTTCTTTTTCTAGGGTTGCCATAAATCATGAAGAGGAACAGGGTTACCATAATTGGCTGTTTATCGCCCATTTGGCGATGGATTTTTAGCGCCAATATCGCCAAATTTGGCGACTTTATAATGAAGTTTTGAGAACATTCTAGACTGATCTAGTAAACTTCGTGCTCTATATATAAAAGGTTACTTCTGGTTCAGAGAGTCATTTATCAACAGACACAGTTAGTGAGCGAATGGTGTCTATTGATGTTTTTGAGTCTTTTCATTGAAAATAGGACTTGATATTTGAAGACAAGTAATAAGTGTAGTTTGTACGTGCTTTGTTATTTTACAAATATTCATCATTTTCTTATTTCCTAACTTATTTTTTGTTAAAAACTGAATTGAAGATGAACAGAAAAAAAGTATTGACTCAAGAGGAAATTCAAAAAATTATGGAAAATCCGGACGATATAGAATTCAACACCGATGATGAAAATCTGTCGTCTGATGAAGGTGAAGTAGATTATGTTGAAATACATAATGAAATTTCTGATTCCTACTCAGAATCTGATAATGATTCCAATGAAGTAAATGTAGCAACCACAAGTACTTCAAATTCTACTTTTGTTTCCAAAAATAATTCACAGATCTGGTATAAGAATGAAGTTGCCAGACCACAAGGAAGACGTACTGAAATCAATATTTTACGTGAAAAATCTGGACCTTCAAGATTTGCAAATCGTGAAGTGGATTCCATATCATCCTCATTTCTTATCTATTTCCGAAAAAGAAATTATAGTAAAATGGACAAACGCGGAAGGCAATAGAGTATTCGATAAAGAGTGGAAACCTATAGATATTATAGAACTTAAAAAATTCATCGGACTTTTATTACTTATTGGAGTATATAAATCGAAAAATGAAACAGTAAGCGAACTTTGGAGCATAAAAAATGGAAGACAAATATTTCGGGACATTATGAATCGCAATAGATTCACAAGTATATTACGTGTCATAAGATTTGATGATTCTGCTGAGAGGCGTAAAAGAAGATCAACTGATAAATTAGAGCCAATAAGAGAATGCTTTGAATTGTGGAATAGCTATTTACAAGACCCTTATATTCCTAATTGGTCTATGACTGTCGATGAGCAATTAGTTTCTTTTCGTGGAAAATGCCCTTTCCGTCAGTATATGCCATCTAAACCTGGAAAGTATGGATTGAAGTTCTGGGTTATTTGTGACAGCGTAACATCGTATGCTTGGAAACTGGAACTATATACAGGCAAAAATGAAGTAAGAGAATCTCATCAGGGAGAAAATGTAGTTAAAAGATTGACGAAGGAAATTGAAAATTCTGGTCGTAATATTACAAGTTATAACTTTTTTACGTCATATGCATTAGCTTACTTCAAAAAATTATCTCTTATTGGAACAATTCGAAAAAATAAACCTGAATTACCCGCTGTGTTCACAAATCCAAAACATCGTTCTGTATATTCTACTTTATTTGGGTTTCAAGAGAAGGCGACCATCATCTCTTACTGTCCCAGAAAAGGTAGAATTGTTACTTTGCTAAGCACAATGCATAACACTTATGATATTGACAACAGCTTAGAAAAAAAGCCACAAATAATCCTAGATTATAATAAAACCAAAGGCGGAGTAGATACGATGGACAAAATGGTAAGAACATATAGTGTGAAACGCATGACACGTCGGTGGCCTTTGATTGTATTTTATAATATGATCGATATAAGTGCGATGAATGCATACATAATATGGTTGTCACTGAATGCTGAATGTGATCCGAAAATGAAAAAAAGGCGGAATTTCATTATTCAACTTGCAGAAGAATTAGTAGGTGAAGGAGGTATCGCCATCTCAACATCTACTTCAGAACAACTTTACGCAAATAGTTTTGAACCGCCATGAAAAAAATCAAGATGTCATATTTGTCCCTCTAAAAAAGATCGAAAAACACGAACATTATGCAAGAAGTGTACGAAAAATGTTTGCGGAGAACATTCCGTCGTTATTTGTACTTCATGTATAGAATAATTTTATTATGATGAAAAACGTTTTGTAGTCATTATAATATACTATATACATTACTTTCTTACTCTATTACTATATATATTACTTTATTACTATATATATCACTTTTATATATTGTATAAGGTGCATTAATAACAAATATATTCATTGTAGATAAATGGGTGTTTTGTATATTTTGAAATCCTATATATTTTACATATGGGTCCAATGGACCCGAATGGTAGTTCTTGCATATACTTTTTTTTGGTAGTCTAAGGGTTAATTTGAATAAATTAAAAAATATATACATTAAAAATAAAAGTAGAATTTTTTTCACTTTAAAATATCATACGCAATATATACATACATACATACATACATATATACAGGGTGATTCAGCTCGTCGGTGACAAACTTTAAGGATCGATAGAGCACACCTAGACGAACATTTTTGAATAGGGAATGTAGGGTCCCTGACGCGATGGTAAGGCGCTAGGCGCTTTCGAAAATTTGGGTGCCGAAATTCGAAACGTCATAAAAACTAGGGAAATGGTTAGATTTTCTTGCTTGTTGCGTCGAAATGATTCTGTTTGTTTAGACTTTCTTCAGTACCAATTTGATAAGCGTATCTCTTAAAACATGGATAGGGGGCGCTGCAGACTTTGGAGAGCTAGACAACAACTTTAAGCCCGTTATTTTGATAATTTAACACATGCTCGCCAAAGTTTATACTCTAACTTAAAGTTTGAACCCAAAAGTAGAGCCCTGCAAAAAGCGTAAGAGCCGGAATAAAATGTCAAAGTACAGGGTGGTCGAAACTCGAAGGCTCCTAAGAGATAAACAAACAGATTTCTTGACTTATGGCATGCATTTTCATGATTCTGTTTGCTGGGGCTCTCTGAAACTCAGTTGAACGGTACAAAAAGAAACATCGATAGGGGGCGCTTTGGGCAAAAAACATAATTCGTTGACATTTCGGACGCTAACTGGAAACGGGGCGCTACGATCAGTTAGTAATAATGAAAACACATTTTCTACCTCTGCTCAACACTTCTGAATAAATTTAGACCAAAAACATCAATGATACTGGAAATTTATTTACAAAAAATAACACTACAGAAGATGCTCGAAATTTCGACCTTGGGCCATGATGCAGGCTTCGCACCTCCGTCGCATTGAGGAGTGTGTGTTTCCAACAATGCCAGGAGTATCTCTGATCTGCCCTGCAGCTGCCACAATGCGCGCCACAAGTTCTTCAGCACTGCTGACAGGTGTATGGTATACCTCGGCCTTCAGGTAACCCCAAAGGAAGAAATCCAAGCAGGTGAGGTCTGGTGATCGGGCAGGCCAGTGAACTGGACCCCCACGCCCGATCCACCGCTGGCCATACCTTGCGTTTAGATGGAGACGCACGTCGTTCGTGTAATGGGCCGGAGCTCCATCGTGCTGGAACCACATCTGGCGACGCGAACCTTCGGGTACGTGCGCCTCCTCCAGAAGCTGCGGCAGCACTTGATCCAGGAAAATCAGGTAATTTCCACCTGTCAGCCGTTCAGGTAACAAATAAGGGCCAATGAGGCAATCCCCCAGAATGCCGGCCCACACATTTACTGAGAAACGCTCCTGGGCTGCTCGGCTTCTGGTTTCATGTGGATTTTCATCACACCACACATGACTGTTGTAAGCGTTCCACATTCCCTCCCGGCTGAAGGTGGACTCGTCCGTAAACAAAATGTTGTTTACAAAACGGGGATCCCTGGATCTCATCGCCAAGTACCATCTTGAGAATTCCACTCGAGGGCCAAAATCCTGCTCTCTGAGCAACTGCACCCGCTGGATGTGGTAGGGGTGCAGATTCCGGGAACGTAAGATGCGCCACGCAGTTGCTTGCGAAATGCCAACATGTCTGGCGATATCTCTCGTGCTAAGACCTGGGTTGTCCTCAACCAGGTTAAGCACAGCCTCTTCGTTGTCGGGGGTGCTCACTGATCGCTCCCGTTCAGGCCTGCCTCCGTCGAAAGATCCCGTTGTGGACAACCTCTGGTGTACTCGAGCGAAGAAGGCATGGCAGGGGATTTGCCTGTTGGGGTAACGCTCGGCGTACAACCGCTGAGCGGCTCGTCCATTACAACCAGCAGCGCCATACGCCAAATGCATGTCAGCCAATTCAGAGTTTGTGTACCGTTCCATCCTACTACCGATCTGCAGACAAGTAACCCGAAGCTTAAGTAGGTACCGCACGTTCAAAAGACGTGTCTGCGCATACAACTACGTCATCTCGCGTTGTCGTCTACGCATTACGTATCTTTTGCATATCGATATGGTACGATATCTTTTGCATAAATCAGCAAAAAGCACCTTATGTAAATTTTATTGCGCGCATTCTGCATGATTGAAACCAGCTATGTTTGTTAAAAAAAACAAACAAACTGCAGTTTTAATAGCTTCTTATGATAAGTAAATTACTCTCTTGTTTTGTTTCTAACTGATCGTAGCGCCCCGTTTCCAGTTAGCGTCCGAAATGTCAACGAATTATGTTTTTTGCCCAAAGCGCCCCCTATCGATGTTTCTTTTTGTACCGTTCAACTGAGTTTCAGAGAGCCCCAGCAAACAGAATCATGAAAATGCATGCCATAAGTCAAGAAATCTGTTTGTTTATCTCTTAGGAGCCTTCGAGTTTCGACCACCCTGTACTTTGACATTTTATTCCGGCTCTTACGCTTTTTGCAGGGCTCTACTTTTGGGTTCAAACTTTAAGTTAGAGTATAAACTTTGGCGAGCATGTGTTAAATTATCAAAATAACGGGCTTAAAGTTGTTGTCTAGCTCTCCAAAGTCTGCAGCGCCCCCTATCCATGTTTTAAGAGATACGCTTATCAAATTGGTACTGAAGAAAGTCTAAACAAACAGAATCATTTCGACGCAACAAGCAAGAAAATCTAACCATTTCCCTAGTTTTTATGACGTTTCGAATTTCGGCACCCAAATTTTCGAAAGCGCCTAGCGCCTTACCATCGCGTCAGGGACCCTACATTCCCTATTCAAAAATGTTCGTCTAGGTGTGCTCTATCGATCCTTAAAGTTTGTCACCGACGAGCTGAATCACCCTGTATATATATATATATATATATATATATATATATATATATATATATTAAAACTATGTATTTATTTTAACTATATTTATTTTAAAATCATAATCAACTTTCCCTTTCAGCTATTTCAAAATTAAAAAGAATTAATAAAATTTTGTTATTTTCTTAATATTATAAAAATACGTTATCTTCTTCTTATTAAAACAGAATGAAATAGAGAAATTTTCTAGCAAATTGTTTAAAAAATATCAACTCGCAATAATGGTTTTCTATTCCTGATATGGATGGCACCACTACACTCTACTGTTTTCGGAAAATTGATGGAACACTTCCTGGATTTATACACATTTGTGATTTTAAAATGTCAAATATGGAAATTCTACTGGTTTTTTTTCGGGAAAAATTTAACTCTTCCGTAAAATTTTACGGAAAAGTTTGAGTATATTAACAGATATTTTTTACAGTGTTTATCATCTTATTAGGTAGGTTCTTAATTAAATTAAAACGTAGCACAATCGTCGTCTGGTGCGATCATTTGTCTGCCTGCATAAGATAGCGCGAAAACTACCCAACTGAATGGTTTGAAATTTAATGTACAAAATCGGAATAAAATTTCTTTGAGTTATTTCAAATTTTAGAAAAATTGAATTAAAACTTAGAAAGGCATTAATAAAAATTTTCTTAGTTTTCTTTATTCTATTAAATCCTATTGCACGCTTTTATTATCCTTGTAGGGAAAATTGGCTTTTTTAAGACAAACGTCCTCTTTTCAGCATCCCTTAATTGGCCACTTCTCTGTCCTTATCTGAAATCAGCAACTATGTTAACGAACGGAAAAAACAAGTTTATCCTTAAAAAGCTAATTTTTCCTAAAGGGGGGTATAACTCAATGATATTCCATGATAGTTAATTATTCTAAATTTTCATTTTGATGGTTCAGTTTGACCCTATCATACATAACTAATTCAATGCTATCCCATGATAGATAATGATTCTAGATTGCTATGGTCATGACGGCCTATTTAAGATGGAGTCCTACTATTTCCGTATTTGGGAATTTAATGTATAAGATCTTAATAAATTTTGTATTCATGCATTTTTGCGTAAGAATGCAACAGCTATTGCAACATAATCTGAATATTTATAAAACTAGTTATAGTACGAACGCACCTCATTTGCCACGTTTGACGTACAATTTCCGACTTGCTCTTGTTTTATTATGAATTTTTTTAAGTATTTTTAAAATAGTTGTTGTTCTCAGTAGAGAATTGGGAAATCTGAAGTATATCTGAATTATTTTATTCGTCATCTGATTGGTCCATGCTTAATGTCTATAAATGAAATACTTCTGTTTTGTATTTCTTTTCGTTTTTTGATTGGTCCACGTTTAATGTCAATAAATGGAATACTTCTGTTGCCACGATGAAAAAAAAGTATTAAAAACTACAAAAAAATTAATAACTCAAAAACAAATTTAGATACAGGTTTCAAACAAAATGCATTTAAAAGTAAGTTTTTTTTTATACGATGGTGTAAAAATTGAAAATATGCAATGTTTAGAAGTTTTAAAATTTGCAATACGGAAAATTGTTAAATTGAAATTTCATTTAATATTTGTTTATAATTGATCCAAGGATATTAACGTGTTTCTAAAAGTCCAGGCATATTAATATGACTCTGTTATTACGTAAGCTACGATTTGATCATCCTAAAAATGATGTTATTATTGTTTTCGTAAATGTAGAAATCACTTATAAGTCTAAAATTATAGTCTTTGAAAATATTATTTTCTAAATAGTCGTTGTGACTTTTTAAATCACAATTTTTTTTTTTTTTTTTGCTAGTTAAAGGTATTTGTTTTTAGGGTGTTATACACATTTTAGATAAAAATCCGAAATCAAGCACAAAAAAAAAAAAAAAAAAAGAAAAAACTGAAAAGAAAAATAAGAAAAATTGTAACAAAGAAAATAAGACTTTTCCTTAAATTTAACTTAAAAGAAATATATGGATGCATTTATTTATTTATTTATTTTAATTTTATTTTTTATATATTTATTTATTTTTATTTTATTTTTTATTTATTTATTTATTTATTTTTTATTATTATAAAACATTTCATGAAAAATAGAACAATAGAAAAAACAAAAAACACTGCTCTCTATATTTCCGTCAGATGAGTCGTTATGCAAAATCTTTTCCTATATTTACTCTTGGCCTTCAAATATTTAAGGTTTCCATCTACATGTTATACGTTATTTTGAAAGTATTACGTAAGGAAGGTAAATTTGTTCAGTCGTAAAATGTATTTCTCTTGTCCAAAAGGTCTTGACTCGCCACATAAAATTAGAAAATTTCTAAAGCTTAAGGTTTTAAAGTTTAAAAAATCATGAATTCAAATTAATGTTGTGTCCTTCGCAGTTTTTAATATACTATTCGTGGGAAAAAAAATAAATATCCAACTTCTCAACAAATTATCGTAGAAGAAAGTTACTGGTACCGGACATTTGGAAATAAAACCTGCTTATAAATGTTGTATATAAAATTTGCTTCGGAGGCCATCTACATATTAAAATGAACCCTAACTTCTGACAGCAATTCTGACACAATAATGATGATGTTCATAAACTGTCATAGAAGTGTACATCCTTCCGTTAGGCAGAAAACAAATTTTCATGGAATTAGTACGATAAGTTTCCGATAATTTAATTATTTTAAAACAGGCATATTTTAGGAGTTAGATACAAATTGAAGTTCGGTACTCGACTGCTAACAGAGAGAGCTCTTTTCTTAAGATGCAACACTAGGCGCAGGAAAAGACCCTAATGATAATGTAAAGTCTATGGGAGCGTTCTTTTCAAATATCTCGCTCAAATTTTAATATTTTTACATAATTTTTTTGCATAGGATAGCTGAGGACGACCCACAACCGGCCTAGTGTTTACTTTTTAAATTTTATTATCAGATTTTTTTTAATTACTTTAAATTTCAAAACTGGTTTAAACCGGTTCTGAAATTGAAACTATCGTAATATAAAAATATATATGCAAAATCGAAAAAGTAAGAACTAAGCCGGTTGTAGATCGTCCTCAGCTATCCTATGCAAAAAAATCATGTAAAAATATTAAAATTTGAGCGAGATATTTGAAAAGAACGCTCCCATAGACTTTACATTACCATCCGGGTCTTTTTCTTAGCCTAGTGTGGAGCCATAATCAAGGCATCTTAGGTGGCTTTAAAGCAGTCGTTGAAAAGACTGCTAGATTACATAGATGATAGTATAAGAAGTTTCAAAATATTTAGTCACTTCTATCGCAGATGGCCACTTAAATCACCATTTTGCCTTTTTTTAACACTTTCCAACAAAGTTAAAAAGGTTTTATGCATTCGGTTTGTCTGTCCGTCTGTCCGCGCTCTAACTCTCGTAAATATACTCCGATTGCTATGAAATTTGAATATGTTACTGATGTTTACACTAGCACGAACCGTACTGAAAATGAAGTCTCTGCTATCATTAGTTTATTTACAGGGACAGTCAAAAGGTTTCCGGTACATTACGGCCTATGGGAAAAGTCGTTTTGAAATTAATTTTAAAGGTGTTACACCATGTCAAGTATATTCAAATTTGCATGGATTCACAAAGCGCACTAAAGCATGCATTCTGTAAAATATGCAATGAAAGCATTAGTTACTATTAATTTACAGGGCCACTCAAAAGAATTCCATTACACAATTAAAAAGGGGCGATTGTTTACGACATATTTTAATTATGTTAAACGATTTCAAGTGTCATAAAATTGATATATGCCGCTGAAACTTAATATTTAATTTATAATATGAAATGCATAGCATTTACATTTACACGGACACACAAAATATTTCAAATCTTATATTCTTATCCAAAGTAATATATATTATCGATGATAGCTCATGGATGGATGAAATACATTTTCAATTATTATATGCGTTTTTAAGTTTTACTAAAAGTCTGCAAATTATACGGTGTGTATAAATGTTACAGTTGATATACGGTGTTACACAAAAGAGGTCATAAAGGTTACTGAATGTGAGGGTAATTAACTTAAAGGTGGTTTTTAAATAAGATATGCATTTTTACGTTAAGCTGCTTTCAGTTTACTTAGAAATGTTTGTAGAATATAGATAAAATGATATACAAGGTCACGCTAAGAATTAGCTACATGGTCATACATAAATGCTATTTTTTGGAAATATGTTTTAAGTAGTTTTAAGAGTGTTTTTGTTTGAACTAAATTTTAACAAATGAATGGCGTGTAATAAAGGTACTAAGTAAATTACAGAGCTGAACAAAAATATTCAAGTATTTTCCATCTTTTAGAATAAAGTGCTTAAAGAGATATTTCGACCAGTAAGGCAGTTTCTTCCTAAAGTAAATTTTCCTGTTATATAGCATACATATATTAACATAGAATCAAATACAAGGCTGTTCAAAAGTATTGGAATACATATTTGGCTATGGACAGTAACATCTTATTTACCTAAATAATAAATTTTTGTTAAAGATTTCAGGAAATGTTGGAAAGTGTTTCATAATCATTCTTAACGCATGATTTTTCTTACTTGTTAAGCATAATTTGGAAACTATTTGGAAGAAAATTTTGAAATTTTAGGTTTCCAATAAGCAGGACTTAATTAATCAAAATCCATCAGAAAATTGTGGATTTCAATCCATAATTTTTTCGAATATTAATTTCATAATTCATAATTCATATCATAAAATTATAAAAATTGCAAATTCAACTTATTTATGTTTGGGAATTTTAGTGTTACTGCTTCATAAAAAATTAACACATTAGGACTATAATTTCAGGAAATATCAATAAAAATATAAAAATGTAATTTAACATTAGAAACACTAAATTTTGAATGCTTATAATTCAAAAACTTATCATTCAAGTGACTCGAAACTTGGTGTCTTGGCATTATTTGAACCGAAGATTTAAGATATCTTGTAAAATTGGGTATTGCTCTTGAAAAATATTAAGTTACGGTTCATTTTAATATGTAGATGGCCCTAAGAAAATTTATATACATTATTTAAAAGTAGACTTTATTTTCAATTGTTCAGTACCAATAATTTTCTTCAGTAATAATTTGTTAAGGAGTTAGTAGGAGGTGTTTACATTTTTTTTTTCACGACTGTACCATCATTTGAGATATTAAGTAATATTTTGAAGAGTAATAGAAAGAAAAAAATCATCTGTGTAGCATTAGTTAATGAAATACTTTCAAATACTTCCTCAGTTACATAATACGTAAAATCTATCATGAAAGAAAAGTTATTTTTACCGATATTTTTCTTTTGTATTTCGCTTTTGATATCTTTCATATAATGTCCAGCCCAGAAGCAATCTGCTAACATATTTTTACTCCATTTTCCACTGTATCCTTTTTCTAATTCAGCTACACCCTGGTAAAACTTTTTCCATGTTCATTAGAAGCTGTTCCTATATTATTAAGAAAAATGTCCAATTGAGAATACAGACATGCAGTTTTAAAGACATGTCACATCCCAATATTTTAGAGAAATGAAAAGAGTAAATTCTCAAGAATTTCTTGATAATTTCAATATTTCTTGTTTCGTAAAAAAAAAAATCACATACATTTTCGAAAGCATCCCATTTTTAGGGGCTGTGTATATATAACGTTATCATTTTAAGGGGGAGAATGGATCTGGCATATGATATCATAAGATATCTCTAGGGGGAGGCGGATTGTCTTTTGATATCGTTATCATTTTTTATCTGTCCAAAGTTTTCCCTTTTTATTTGTAACTCGTTATTTGCATCAAAATAGTCTATTTTTATAGAATGTTATCAATTTTTGTAGAAATACAAAGTTATTATCATTAAATGATTGTAAAAACATTTAATTCCAAAATGTGGAGTACCTAAAGGTTGGCTTTCTTATTCTACTCTCATATGTGTATGCATATTATAATCTGCTTTTTGAAAAAAAACAACTGCAAAGTAAGGGAGACCAGGGCACATTTTCCATAGAAACAGATTTTATAACTCGCTTTATTATTTACTTATCATACCAAGTATAGGGTAAATCTTGCAATCGCTTTGAAAATCGAAAAAAAACTTTGACGTTTTTGACACTGGAGATTCCAAAAAACATATTTTTTTGGGGGGGGGGGGGGAATTACCGTCCGTCTATCTGTCTGTGTGTGTTTTTTGTAAACACTCTTTCTTCCGAACAAATTGAGATAGAGACTTGAAATATGGTGTGTACTTAGTATGTAATAATAGAAAGAAGCTTATTGAATATCAGTAACCTCGATTATCCGGAACTATTTTTTTTAATTTTCGAAATATTCGTTCTGATGAAAGAATAGGATAAAATTTTTCGAATTTTTTTTTTTTAAGGAAAGGATGTGAAAAGCAATAAAATGACACAAAATTTTCATAAAAAACGAAGTTAATTGGATAGTTAGTCGCTGAGATATCTGTAATCCTATTTTCATCACTCTTCAATTTTTCATGACCTTGTACTTCATTCAAATTTCAATTCAAAGATATATTTTAATTGGATATGGGACGTTTATTCCGACGCTGCAAACTGTTAATTAATATGATTATTATTTTTGCAGATATAAAGATGTTTCTTTTACGCAATTCGGTACTACTCAAGTAGTTTTGCGTTTTGTATAATTTGTCGAAATGGGTTCATCAGCAATTCCTTAATAGTGCATTACTATGTATATTAAAAATATTTAAATGTACAACTAAATTTTGTTTTGGAATTGCGATGCATTTTATAAATAGATTACACATGTTTTATTTTCATACATTATATTATGCATATCCATACCCATGATGGGTAAGTATTACAGTGGCCCCCAACGACTAGTTTTTTAAATGAGCCGCTAAATGGGACCAACGGGATGAAATGGTAACATTGTACATACTATCTAAAAGAGTTAGTTTCATAGTTGCTGTCATTTAGTCAGAAGAGCTGTTTCTTTTTCTTCATGTTTTTAAAACGTTGGATAAAATTTCAACTCTTTATTAAAATGTAAAAAACGTACTAGCGTTTAACTTATTGTTCTGACATTGAATGCACTAAAAAAGGGTTTATTTCTTCATGTAATGTGAAAAAAAGTGTCATGTTCACGGTTTTTTTTATAACTTACATCATTATTCGTCCAGTAAGTGTAAAAGTTCAAATATAGAGAGGAGGCACTTTTTCCAACGACATATGGGCCATGTTTCTCGTTGGAAAAAGTGCCCTCTCCAAAATCAGCTAGTTTTAGTGCATAAAAAATGTATTTATTGTGTAGCAAAATCAGTCAAATAAGTATATATAAAACGAACCAGTTTGATCATATAGTCATTTCAATAAAACTATCAATGTACAAAAGAAAGTAAATTCAGAAATATAACAAAACGTCATTTTTTAAAAATAGATTCATTCAATTAATTCATTTTATGCTAATTATGATTTGTAATCATAAACCACAACACTGAGATTGCAGTGTGTATAGACTCCTCAAAATGAAAATTAACGGTCCTTAGAGCTGCTCTCCTTGTGTTAGCACCAGTCAATATTATGGTGTTTTTTGAACGTTCGTGATTTTTCCCACTGAATCCCGAAATATATTCAGTTTCTGATTTTATGCCATCGTACTTTTCGGAAAGGCCATCTAATGCCAGACCAAATCTTGAAAGCACCAAAAATCCTAAAATCATTTCAAACTTTCTTGAATAAACTACTGCCCCCCTACCCCCCTCTCCAAAAACAAAACAAAACAATAAAGCATCTAATTCTTCTACACCAACGCAGGATAGCACTTCCGAAGAAGCTGGTCTATAAGTTTTAATCAAACATTCTCTGTTGCGTCTATAAAAGGGAAAATTCTGTTACCTTTGAAAATACGTTCCTTCTACATTCAAGCAAACTTTACCTACACTAGAAGTAGCTAGTCCTTTTGCGAAGGTAGCACTGAGAACAAACACGGACTGGAAAGAAAAATATGAAATCATCTATACTCACTGCGGTTCTGCTGCTCAAAATCTAATGAAATTGGTAAAAAAAAATCACCTAAAAAAAGGGAAACCTGAAAAGGAATTAGCTAAAACAGGTAAAAAAAAAACCTTAATCCAATCCCAGCCAGATAGGTTTTTGGACCTTTGTCTTGAAATGTAAAATGACGATATTAATATAGATAAAACGATATAAATATGAGTAAGGGGGGGAGGGAGTCCAGGTATGGTAGCACATGTTATCGTAATTTTGAGAGGGGGTCCAAAAGTACCAAAAAATTGATAACATTATATATCCATAACCGATTACCCTACTATCGTATATTATCACAAAACAATTTCAATTTCACGAATTTTCGATACATTTACCTTTAAAAATTAAATATATAAAATGACAAACTATTAAAATCTACAATTCAAATAATCCAAAATAGAATGAGTGAAAAAATTCCCAGGATATATTCAAGGTGAAACGGGCAATTTTTTAGCACAGAGAAAGATAACTGACAACATTAATTTATGTCACTTTACAAAATTCAAAAAAGGCTTTATATATTTGAATTTTAATAAGTTTCTAGCAAACTTCATAAAAAAAGTTATTTAGCTTTCTTTGAAATTGATTTACTTAGTAAAGAAATTTTTAAATAGAAGACGTTTAAAAGGTTTTGCTTTTAGCAAATTATTTTTTTAAATGCAAAATAGGAAGTTAAAATATTTTTGAATTTCATAAAAATGTGAGAAACTTTGTCTTTTTCTAGGGGGTCGGGGGAAGGGTAGAAACTTTAGACAATTATAGGTATTGCTAAAATAAACTTCTTCAATTTTGTAAATTTTAAAAAGCTGGGAACATAATTCATTAATTCGTAATTCATCCGGAGATAGTAAAATTATGAATACGCAAAGTGGCGCAATTTTTGGTGGATTTTTCAAACCGTCATATCAAACACCACAGCTTCAATTGATAACATCGAAGTTACTTCTTATGATTATCTTCCAATGATTATTTATAGGAATAAAGTCAAATTTACAATAATTTGAAATGATGCAGCAAAGCGAACAATAGTTTAGTTAAAAGTAATAGTTGTTTTAAAATTTATGCCAGCCACGTTCATATTTGTTTTTATTATACAGTCGAATCCCTTTAATACGCGAATCAAGGGACCGATCAAAATTCGCGTATTAGCAGTATATGAATTTTCTTTCAATGGTCCATCTAATAAAAACCAAAACGGATATAATACTTTATTATGACAAATTATGATAAAATACATTATTAGTTTTTAGTGTCTTAAAGGTTGTGACAGTTTTAAGACATAAAATGACGTTATTATTTGTTTTTATCCTTCTATGTTTGTCAAACAGGAAAGTTCGAAAAGTGTATACCGGGAGGTGGTTGAGCAAACCATCACCTCCTTGTCATGGCTGAAATTTTAAGATTAGTTAAAATTCGATCTGCATATTAAAAAGTAACTGGTCTACAAAGTGATATCTTGGTGGAAACCTGATTTTAGGAGTTGACAGGTAAATTTACCATTTTTTTCCTGCACCCAAAGGTACTAAAACATCTAAGATAGGAAACAGAAAAATACACATTGGTGAATCTATCAATCAACCCTTAAAATCAGGTCTTCAGATGGTTTCTCCCATGGTAGAACTTGGCAGAACTGTTGCTTTTTCATATGTGAATCGAGATTTTACTAATCCTAAAATTTCAGCCGTGAACGCAATGAGGTGAGGGTACGTGTACCGCCACCATTTAATAAATTAAATAATGATATACAAAATACTTTTTGGCAAAGTAGTTATCCACTTTAGTCAGTTTAATATGCAGCAGTTTCAGCATGCTTTCAACTTTATTCTGATGGAAGCAAACCTCGCTACTTCAGGCCCTTTCGTCCTGTGATAATGTATACGACCTAAGTGATCGAACGCCTCTGTAACTTTAAAGAATGGACATAATGCCATGGGATCAATTTCATCTTCTTCCTTTTCATCCGGTTTTCTACTCGCAGTTACATCGACGGTGATGTATGCCATCCAGAGTTTTGAGCTCAAAGGTGACTAGACTTTTGTCGGCAGTTATACCTAATTCATTATATTCTCCCTCTATAATTTGCTATATGCTTAGCCAGTTGTCTTCAAGATCACACTATTAAGAGTATGGTGAAAATTTACCTCTGTTTTTAAAGACAATCTATTTTCTGACCAATAAGAACGTTCCATATGCGATTTTGTAACGTCCTCATTGGTCAGGAAATAGATAGTTCATTGTTAGCGCTCATGTTGAAAAAAAAACTGCAGATCATCCACACTCTGTGCTAACTTTCGTACAAGCAAAAGATATTGTTGACATTTTTAAAATATCAAGGGTTATATAAATTTCCTATGACGAATAGCTAGTAACTTGCTTGATTCGTCCGAGTTGGCACCGATCAGAAAAGTAAGGCAATCTTTGTTTTGTTTATCCCCTTGACGTATTTCTAAATTTGGCGACTTTATAATGAAGTTTTGAGAACATTCTAGACTGATCTAGTAAACTTCGTGCTCTATATATAAAAGGTTACTTCTGGTTCAGAGAGTCATTTATCAACAGACACAGTTAGTGAGCGAATGGTGTCTATTGATGTTTTTGAGTCTTTTCATTGAAAATAGGACTTGATATTTGAAGACAAGTAATAAGTGTAGTTTGTACGTGCTTTGTTATTTTACAAATATTCATCATTTTCTTATTTCCTAACTTATTTTTTGTTAAAAACTGAATTGAAGATGAACAGAAAAAAAGTATTGACTCAAGAGGAAATTCAAAAAATTATGGAAAATCCGGACGATATAGAATTCAACACCGATGATGAAAATCTGTCGTCTGATGAAGGTGAAGTAGATTATGTTGAAATACATAATGAAATTTCTGATTCCTACTCAGAATCTGATAATGATTCCAATGAAGTAAATGTAGCAACCACAAGTACTTCAAATTCTACTTTTGTTTCCAAAAATAATTCACAGATCTGGTATAAGAATGAAGTTGCCAGACCACAAGGAAGACGTACTGAAATCAATATTTTACGTGAAAAATCTGGACCTTCAAGATTTGCAAATCGTGAAGTGGATTCCATATCATCCTCATTTCTTATCTATTTCCGAAAAAGAAATTATAGTAAAATGGACAAACGCGGAAGGCAATAGAGTATTCGATAAAGAGTGGAAACCTATAGATATTATAGAACTTAAAAAATTCATCGGACTTTTATTACTTATTGGAGTATATAAATCGAAAAATGAAACAGTAAGCGAACTTTGGAGCATAAAAAATGGAAGACAAATATTTCGGGACATTATGAATCGCAATAGATTCACAAGTATATTACGTGTCATAAGATTTGATGATTCTGCTGAGAGGCGTAAAAGAAGATCAACTGATAAATTAGAGCCAATAAGAGAATGCTTTGAATTGTGGAATAGCTATTTACAAGACCCTTATATTCCTAATTGGTCTATGACTGTCGATGAGCAATTAGTTTCTTTTCGTGGAAAATGCCCTTTCCGTCAGTATATGCCATCTAAACCTGGAAAGTATGGATTGAAGTTCTGGGTTATTTGTGACAGCGTAACATCGTATGCTTGGAAACTGGAACTATATACAGGCAAAAATGAAGTAAGAGAATCTCATCAGGGAGAAAATGTAGTTAAAAGATTGACGAAGGAAATTGAAAATTCTGGTCGTAATATTACAAGTTATAACTTTTTTACGTCATATGCATTAGCTTACTTCAAAAAATTATCTCTTATTGGAACAATTCGAAAAAATAAACCTGAATTACCCGCTGTGTTCACAAATCCAAAACATCGTTCTGTATATTCTACTTTATTTGGGTTTCAAGAGAAGGCGACCATCATCTCTTACTGTCCCAGAAAAGGTAGAATTGTTACTTTGCTAAGCACAATGCATAACACTTATGATATTGACAACAGCTTAGAAAAAAAGCCACAAATAATCCTAGATTATAATAAAACCAAAGGCGGAGTAGATACGATGGACAAAATGGTAAGAACATATAGTGTGAAACGCATGACACGTCGGTGGCCTTTGATTGTATTTTATAATATGATCGATATAAGTGCGATGAATGCATACATAATATGGTTGTCACTGAATGCTGAATGTGATCCGAAAATGAAAAAAAGGCGGAATTTCATTATTCAACTTGCAGAAGAATTAGTAGGTGAAGGAGGTATCGCCATCTCAACATCTACTTCAGAACAACTTTACGCAAATAGTTTTGAACCGCCATGAAAAAAATCAAGATGTCATATTTGTCCCTCTAAAAAAGATCGAAAAACACGAACATTATGCAAGAAGTGTACGAAAAATGTTTGCGGAGAACATTCCGTCGTTATTTGTACTTCATGTATAGAATAATTTTATTATGATGAAAAACGTTTTGTAGTCATTATAATATACTATATACATTACTTTCTTACTCTATTACTATATATATTACTTTATTACTATATATATCACTTTTATATATTGTATAAGGTGCATTAATAACAAATATATTCATTGTAGATAAATGGGTGTTTTGTATATTTTGAAATCCTATATATTTTACATATGGGTCCAATGGACCCGAATGGTAGTTCTTGCATATACTTTTTTTTGGTAGTCTAAGGGTTAATTTGAATAAATTAAAAAATATATACATTAAAAATAAAAGTAGAATTTTTTTCACTTTAAAATATCATACGCAATATATACATACATACATACATACATATATATATATATATATATATATATATATATATATATATATATATATTAAAACTATGTATTTATTTTAACTATATTTATTTTAAAATCATAATCAACTTTCCCTTTCAGCTATTTCAAAATTAAAAAGAATTAATAAAATTTTGTTATTTTCTTAATATTATAAAAATACGTTATCTTCTTCTTATTAAAACAGAATGAAATAGAGAAATTTTCTAGCAAATTGTTTAAAAAATATCAACTCGCAATAATGGTTTTCTATTCCTGATATGGATGGCACCACTACACCCTACTGTTTTCGGAAAATTGATGGAACACTTCCTGGATTTATACACATTTGTGATTTTAAAATGTCAAATATGGAAATTCTACTGGTTTTTTTTCGGGAAAAATTTAACTCTTCCGTAAAATTTTACGGAAAAGTTTGAGTATATTAACAGATATTTTTTACAGTGTTTATCATCTTATTAGGTAGGTTCTTAATTAAATTAAAACGTAGCACAATCGTCGTCTGGTGCGATCATTTGTCTGCCTGCATAAGATAGCGCGAAAACTACCCAACTGAATGGTTTGAAATTTAATGTACAAAATCGGAATAAAATTTCTTTGAGTTATTTCAAATTTTAGAAAAATTGAATTAAAACTTAGAAAGGCATTAATAAAAATTTTCTTAGTTTTCTTTATTCTATTAAATCCTATTGCACGCTTTTATTATCCTTGTAGGGAAAATTGGCTTTTTTAAGACAAACGTCCTCTTTTCAGCATCCCTTAATTGGCCACTTCTCTGTCCTTATCTGAAATCAGCAACTATGTTAACGAACGGAAAAAACAAGTTTATCCTTAAAAAGCTAATTTTTCCTAAAGGGGGGTATAACTCAATGATATTCCATGATAGTTAATTATTCTAAATTTTCATTTTGATGGTTCAGTTTGACCCTATCATACATAACTAATTCAATGCTATCCCATGATAGATAATGATTCTAGATTGCTATGGTCATGACGGCCTATTTAAGATGGAGTCCTACTATTTCCGTATTTGGGAATTTAATGTATAAGATCTTAATAAATTTTGTATTCATGCATTTTTGCGTAAGAATGCAACAGCTATTGCAACATAATCTGAATATTTATAAAACTAGTTATAGTACGAACGCACCTCATTTGCCACGTTTGACGTACAATTTCCGACTTGCTCTTGTTTTATTATGAATTTTTTTAAGTATTTTTAAAATAGTTGTTGTTCTCAGTAGAGAATTGGGAAATCTGAAGTATATCTGAATTATTTTATTCGTCATCTGATTGGTCCATGCTTAATGTCTATAAATGAAATACTTCTGTTTTGTATTTCTTTTCGTTTTTTGATTGGTCCACGTTTAATGTCAATAAATGGAATACTTCTGTTGCCACGATGAAAAAAAAGTATTAAAAACTACAAAAAAATTAATAACTCAAAAACAAATTTAGATACAGGTTTCAAACAAAATGCATTTAAAAGTAAGTTTTTTTTTATACGATGGTGTAAAAATTGAAAATATGCAATGTTTAGAAGTTTTAAAATTTGCAATACGGAAAATTGTTAAATTGAAATTTCATTTAATATTTGTTTATAATTGATCCAAGGATATTAACGTGTTTCTAAAAGTCCAGGCATATTAATATGACTCTGTTATTACGTAAGCTACGATTTGATCATCCTAAAAATGATGTTATTATTGTTTTCGTAAATGTAGAAATCACTTATAAGTCTAAAATTATAGTCTTTGAAAATATTATTTTCTAAATAGTCGTTGTGACTTTTTAAATCACAATTTTTTTTTTTTTTTTGCTAGTTAAAGGTATTTGTTTTTAGGGTGTTATACACATTTTAGATAAAAATCCGAAATCAAGCACAAAAAAAAAAAAAAAAAAAAAGAAAAAACTGAAAAGAAAAATAAGAAAAATTGTAACAAAGAAAATAAGACTTTTCCTTAAATTTAACTTAAAAGAAATATATGGATGCATTTATTTATTTATTTATTTTAATTTTATTTTTTATATATTTATTTATTTTTATTTTATTTTTTATTTATTTATTTATTTATTTTTTATTATTATAAAACATTTCATGAAAAATAGAACAATAGAAAAAACAAAAAACACTGCTCTCTATATTTCCGTCAGATGAGTCGTTATGCAAAATCTTTTCCTATATTTACTCTTGGCCTTCAAATATTTAAGGTTTCCATCTACATGTTATACGTTATTTTGAAAGTATTACGTAAGGAAGGTAAATTTGTTCAGTCGTAAAATGTATTTCTCTTGTCCAAAAGGTCTTGACTCGCCACATAAAATTAGAAAATTTCTAAAGCTTAAGGTTTTAAAGTTTAAAAAATCATGAATTCAAATTAATGTTGTGTCCTTCGCAGTTTTTAATATACTATTCGTGGGAAAAAAAATAAATATCCAACTTCTCAACAAATTATCGTAGAAGAAAGTTACTGGTACCGGACATTTGGAAATAAAACCTGCTTATAAATGTTGTATATAAAATTTGCTTCGGAGGCCATCTACATATTAAAATGAACCCTAACTTCTGACAGCAATTCTGACACAATAATGATGATGTTCATAAACTGTCATAGAAGTGTACATCCTTCCGTTAGGCAGAAAACAAATTTTCATGGAATTAGTACGATAAGTTTCCGATAATTTAATTATTTTAAAACAGGCATATTTTAGGAGTTAGATACAAATTGAAGTTCGGTACTCGACTGCTAACAGAGAGAGCTCTTTTCTTAAGATGCAACACTAGGCGCAGGAAAAGACCCTAATGATAATGTAAAGTCTATGGGAGCGTTCTTTTCAAATATCTCGCTCAAATTTTAATATTTTTACATAATTTTTTTGCATAGGATAGCTGAGGACGACCCACAACCGGCCTAGTGTTTACTTTTTAAATTTTATTATCAGATTTTTTTTAATTACTTTAAATTTCAAAACTGGTTTAAACCGGTTCTGAAATTGAAACTATCGTAATATAAAAATATATATGCAAAATCGAAAAAGTAAGAACTAAGCCGGTTGTAGATCGTCCTCAGCTATCCTATGCAAAAAAATCATGTAAAAATATTAAAATTTGAGCGAGATATTTGAAAAGAACGCTCCCATAGACTTTACATTACCATCCGGGTCTTTTTCTTAGCCTAGTGTGGAGCCATAATCAAGGCATCTTAGGTGGCTTTAAAGCAGTCGTTGAAAAGACTGCTAGATTACATAGATGATAGTATAAGAAGTTTCAAAATATTTAGTCACTTCTATCGCAGATGGCCACTTAAATCACCATTTTGCCTTTTTTTAACACTTTCCAACAAAGTTAAAAAGGTTTTATGCATTCGGTTTGTCTGTCCGTCTGTCCGCGCTCTAACTCTCGTAAATATACTCCGATTGCTATGAAATTTGAATATGTTACTGATGTTTACACTAGCACGAACCGTACTGAAAATGAAGTCTCTGCTATCATTAGTTTATTTACAGGGACAGTCAAAAGGTTTCCGGTACATTACGGCCTATGGGAAAAGTCGTTTTGAAATTAATTTTAAAGGTGTTACACCATGTCAAGTATATTCAAATTTGCATGGATTCACAAAGCGCACTAAAGCATGCATTCTGTAAAATATGCAATGAAAGCATTAGTTACTATTAATTTACAGGGCCACTCAAAAGAATTCCATTACACAATTAAAAAGGGGCGATTGTTTACGACATATTTTAATTATGTTAAACGATTTCAAGTGTCATAAAATTGATATATGCCGCTGAAACTTAATATTTAATTTATAATATGAAATGCATAGCATTTACATTTACACGGACACACAAAATATTTCAAATCTTATATTCTTATCCAAAGTAATATATATTATCGATGATAGCTCATGGATGGATGAAATACATTTTCAATTATTATATGCGTTTTTAAGTTTTACTAAAAGTCTGCAAATTATACGGTGTGTATAAATGTTACAGTTGATATACGGTGTTACACAAAAGAGGTCATAAAGGTTACTGAATGTGAGGGTAATTAACTTAAAGGTGGTTTTTAAATAAGATATGCATTTTTACGTTAAGCTGCTTTCAGTTTACTTAGAAATGTTTGTAGAATATAGATAAAATGATATACAAGGTCACGCTAAGAATTAGCTACATGGTCATACATAAATGCTATTTTTTGGAAATATGTTTTAAGTAGTTTTAAGAGTGTTTTTGTTTGAACTAAATTTTAACAAATGAATGGCGTGTAATAAAGGTACTAAGTAAATTACAGAGCTGAACAAAAATATTCAAGTATTTTCCATCTTTTAGAATAAAGTGCTTAAAGAGATATTTCGACCAGTAAGGCAGTTTCTTCCTAAAGTAAATTTTCCTGTTATATAGCATACATATATTAACATAGAATCAAATACAAGGCTGTTCAAAAGTATTGGAATACATATTTGGCTATGGACAGTAACATCTTATTTACCTAAATAATAAATTTTTGTTAAAGATTTCAGGAAATGTTGGAAAGTGTTTCATAATCATTCTTAACGCATGATTTTTCTTACTTGTTAAGCATAATTTGGAAACTATTTGGAAGAAAATTTTGAAATTTTAGGTTTCCAATAAGCAGGACTTAATTAATCAAAATCCATCAGAAAATTGTGGATTTCAATCCATAATTTTTTCGAATATTAATTTCATAATTCATAATTCATATCATAAAATTATAAAAATTGCAAATTCAACTTATTTATGTTTGGGAATTTTAGTGTTACTGATTCATAAAAAATTAACACATTAGGACTATAATTTCAGGAAATATCAATAAAAATATAAAAATGTAATTTAACATTAGAAACACTAAATTTTGAATGCTTATAATTCAAAAACTTATCATTCAAGTGACTCGAAACTTGGTGTCTTGGCATTATTTGAACCGAAGATTTAAGATATCTTGTAAAATTGGGTATTGCTCTTGAAAAATATTAAGTTACGGTTCATTTTAATATGTAGATGGCCCTAAGAAAATTTATATACATTATTTAAAAGTAGACTTTATTTTCAATTGTTCAGTACCAATAATTTTCTTCAGTAATAATTTGTTAAGGAGTTAGTAGGAGGTGTTTACATTTTTTTTTTCACGACTGTACCATCATTTGAGATATTAAGTAATATTTTGAAGAGTAATAGAAAGAAAAAAATCATCTGTGTAGCATTAGTTAATGAAATACTTTCAAATACTTCCTCAGTTACATAATACGTAAAATCTATCATGAAAGAAAAGTTATTTTTACCGATATTTTTCTTTTGTATTTCGCTTTTGATATCTTTCATATAATGTCCAGCCCAGAAGCAATCTGCTAACATATTTTTACTCCATTTTCCACTGTATCCTTTTTCTAATTCAGCTACACCCTGGTAAAACTTTTTCCATGTTCATTAGAAGCTGTTCCTATATTATTAAGAAAAATGTCCAATTGAGAATACAGACATGCAGTTTTAAAGACATGTCACATCCCAATATTTTAGAGAAATGAAAAGAGTAAATTCTCAAGAATTTCTTGATAATTTCAATATTTCTTGTTTCGTAAAAAAAAAATCACATACATTTTCGAAAGCATCCCATTTTTAGGGGCTGTGTATATATAACGTTATCATTTTAAGGGGGAGAATGGATCTGGCATATGATATCATAAGATATCTCTAGGGGGAGGCGGATTGTCTTTTGATATCGTTATCATTTTTTATCTGTCCAAAGTTTTCCCTTTTTATTTGTAACTCGTTATTTGCATCAAAATAGTCTATTTTTATAGAATGTTATCAATTTTTGTAGAAATACAAAGTTATTATCATTAAATGATTGTAAAAACATTTAATTCCAAAATGTGGAGTACCTAAAGGTTGGCTTTCTTATTCTACTCTCATATGTGTATGCATATTATAATCTGCTTTTTGAAAAAAAACAACTGCAAAGTAAGGGAGACCAGGGCACATTTTCCATAGAAACAGATTTTATAACTCGCTTTATTATTTACTTATCATACCAAGTATAGGGTAAATCTTGCAATCGCTTTGAAAATCGAAAAAAAACTTTGACGTTTTTGACACTGGAGATTCCAAAAAACATATTTTTTTTTTGGGGGGGGGGGGAATTACCGTCCGTCTATCTGTCTGTGTGTGTTTTTTGTAAACACTCTTTCTTCCGAACAAATTGAGATAGAGACTTGAAATATGGTGTGTACTTAGTATGTAATAATAGAAAGAAGCTTATTGAATATCAGTAACCTCGATTATCCGGAACTATTTTTTTTAATTTTCGAAATATTCGTTCTGATGAAAGAATAGGATAAAATTTTTCGAATTTTTTTATTTTAAGGAAAGGATGTGAAAAGCAATAAAATGACACAAAATTTTCATAAAAAACGAAGTTAATTGGATAGTTAGTCGCTGAGATATCTGTAATCCTATTTTCATCACTCTTCAATTTTTCATGACCTTGTACTTCATTCAAATTTCAATTCAAAGATATATTTTAATTGGATATGGGACGTTTATTCCGACGCTGCAAACTGTTAATTAATATGATTATTATTTTTGCAGATATAAAGATGTTTCTTTTACGCAATTCGGTACTACTCAAGTAGTTTTGCGTTTTGTATAATTTGTCGAAATGGGTTCATCAGCAATTCCTTAATAGTGCATTACTATGTATATTAAAAATATTTAAATGTACAACTAAATTTTGTTTTGGAATTGCGATGCATTTTATAAATAGATTACACATGTTTTATTTTCATACATTATATTATGCATATCCATACCCATGATGGGTAAGTATTACAGTGGCCCCCAACGACTAGTTTTTTAAATGAGCCGCTAAATGGGACCAACGGGATGAAATGGTAACATTGTACATACTATCTAAAAGAGTTAGTTTCATAGTTGCTGTCATTTAGTCAGAAGAGCTGTTTCTTTTTCTTCATGTTTTTAAAACGTTGGATAAAATTTCAACTCTTTATTAAAATGTAAAAAACGTACTAGCGTTTAACTTATTGTTCTGACATTGAATGCACTAAAAAAGGGTTTATTTCTTCATGTAATGTGAAAAAAAGTGTCATGTTCACGGTTTTTTTTATAACTTACATCATTATTCGTCCAGTAAGTGTAAAAGTTCAAATATAGAGAGGAGGCACTTTTTCCAACGACATATGGGCCATGTTTCTCGTTGGAAAAAGTGCCTTCTCCAAAATCAGCTAGTTTTAGTGCATAAAAAATGTATTTATTGTGTAGCAAAATCAGTCAAATAAGTATATATAAAACGAACCAGTTTGATCATATAGTCATTTCAATAAAACTATCAATGTACAAAAGAAAGTAAATTCAGAAATATAACAAAACGTCATTTTTTAAAAATAGATTCATTCAATTAATTCATTTTATGCTAATTATGATTTGTAATCATAAACCACAACACTGAGATTGCAGTGTGTATAGACTCCTCAAAATGAAAATTAACGGTCCTTAGAGCTGCTCTCCTTGTGTTAGCACCAGTCAATATTATGGTGTTTTTTGAACGTTCGTGATTTTTCCCACTGAATCCCGAAATATATTCAGTTTCTGATTTTATGCCATCGTACTTTTCGGAAAGGCCATCTAATGCCAGACCAAATCTTGAAAGCACCAAAAATCCTAAAATCATTTCAAACTTTCTTGAATAAACTACTGCCCCCCCTACCCCCCTCTCCAAAAACAAAACAAAACAATAAAGCATCTAATTCTTCTACACCAACGCAGGATAGCACTTCCGAAGAAGCTGGTCTATAAGTTTTAATCAAACATTCTCTGTTGCGTCTATAAAAGGGAAAATTCTGTTACCTTTGAAAATACGTTCCTTCTACATTCAAGCAAACTTTACCTACACTAGAAGTAGCTAGTCCTTTTGCGAAGGTAGCACTGAGAACAAACACGGACTGGAAAGAAAAATATGAAATCATCTATACTCACTGCGGTTCTGCTGCTCAAAATCTAATGAAATTGGTAAAAAAAAATCACCTAAAAAAAGGGAAACCTGAAAAGGAATTAGCTAAAACAGGTAAAAAAAAACCTTAATCCAATCCCAGCCAGATAGGTTTTTGGACCTTTGTCTTGAAATGTAAAATGACGATATTAATATAGATAAAACGATATAAATATGAGTAAGGGGGGGAGGGAGTCCAGGTATGGTAGCACATGTTATCGTAATTTTGAGAGGGGGTCCAAAAGTACCAAAAAATTGATAACATTATATATCCATAACCGATTACCCTACTATCGTATATTATCACAAAACAATTTCAATTTCACGAATTTTCGATACATTTACCTTTAAAAATTAAATATATAAAATGACAAACTATTAAAATCTACAATTCAAATAATCCAAAATAGAATGAGTGAAAAAATTCCCAGGATATATTCAAGGTGAAACGGGCAATTTTTTAGCACAGAGAAAGATAACTGACAACATTAATTTATGTCACTTTACAAAATTCAAAAAAGGCTTTATATATTTGAATTTTAATAAGTTTCTAGCAAACTTCATAAAAAAAGTTATTTAGCTTTCTTTGAAATTGATTTACTTAGTAAAGAAATTTTTAAATAGAAGACGTTTAAAAGGTTTTGCTTTTAGCAAATTATTTTTTTAAATGCAAAATAGGAAGTTAAAATATTTTTGAATTTCATAAAAATGTGAGAAACTTTGTCTTTTTCTAGGGGGTCGGGGGAAGGGTAGAAACTTTAGACAATTATAGGTATTGCTAAAATAAACTTCTTCAATTTTGTAAATTTTAAAAAGCTGGGAACATAATTCATTAATTCGTAATTCATCCGGAGATAGTAAAATTATGAATACGCAAAGTGGCGCAATTTTTGGTGGATTTTTCAAACCGTCATATCAAACACCACAGCTTCAATTGATAACATCGAAGTTACTTCTTATGATTATCTTCCAATGATTATTTATAGGAATAAAGTCAAATTTACAATAATTTGAAATGATGCAGCAAAGCGAACAATAGTTTAGTTAAAAGTAATAGTTGTTTTAAAATTTATGCCAGCCACGTTCATATTTGTTTTTATTATACAGTCGAATCCCTTTAATACGCGAATCAAGGGACCGATCAAAATTCGCGTATTAGCAGTATATGAATTTTCTTTCAATGGTCCATCTAATAAAAACCAAAACGGATATAATACTTTATTATGACAAATTATGATAAAATACATTATTAGTTTTTAGTGTCTTAAAGGTTGCGACAGTTTTAAGACATAAAATGACGTTATTATTTGTTTTTATCCTTCTATGTTTGTCAAACAGGAAAGTTCGAAAAGTGTATACCGGGAGGTGGTTGAGCAAACCATCACCTCCTTGTCATGGCTGAAATTTTAAGATTAGTTAAAATTCGATCTGCATATTAAAAAGTAACTGGTCTACAAAGTGATATCTTGGTGGAAACCTGATTTTAGGAGTTGACAGGTAAATTTACCATTTTTTTCCTGCACCCAAAGGTACTAAAACATCTAAGATAGGAAACAGAAAAATACACATTGGTGAATCTATCAATCAACCCTTAAAATCAGGTCTTCAGATGGTTTCTCCCATGGTAGAACTTGGCAGAACTGTTGCTTTTTCATATGTGAATCGAGATTTTACTAATCCTAAAATTTCAGCCGTGAACGCAATGAGGTGAGGGTACGTGTACCGCCACCATTTAATAAATTAAATAATGATATACAAAATACTTTTTGGCAAAGTAGTTATCCACTTTAGTCAGTTTAATATGCAGCAGTTTCAGCATGCTTTCAACTTTATTCTGATGGAAGCAAACCTCGCTACTTCAGGCCCTTTCTTCCTGTGATAATGTATACGACCTAAGTGATCGAACGCCTCTGTAACTTTAAAGAATGGACATAATGCCATGGGATCAATTTCATCTTCTTCCTTTTCATCCGGTTTTCTACTCGCAGTTACATCGACGGTGATGTATGCCATCCAGAGTTTTGAGCTCAAAGGTGACTAGACTTTTGTCGGCAGTTATACCTAATTCATTATATTCTCCCTCTATAATTTGCTATATGCTTAGCCAGTTGTCTTCAAGATCACACTATTAAGAGTATGTCTTTAAAAACAGAGGTAAATTTTCACCAATCTATTTTCTGACCAATAAGAACGTTCCATATGCGATTTTGTAACGTCCTCATTGGTCAGGAAATAGATAGTTCATTGTTAGCGCTCATGTTGAAAAAAAAACTGCAGATCATCCACACTCTGTGCTAACTTTCGTACAAGCAAAAGATATTGTTGACATTTTTAAAATATCAAGGGTTGTATAAATTTCCTATGACGAATAGCTAGTAACTTGCTTGATTCGTCCGAGTTGGCACCGATCAGAAAAGTAAGGCAATCTTTGTTTTGTTTATCCCCTTGACGTATTTCTCCTTTTCTAGCTATGTTTTGTTGAATGTAATTTTGTCAAAAAATCTAAATTCGTCCCCGTTGTAAATATCACAGCTTGAGTATTTCTTTACAAGCTTCGGAAACACATTTATTTTCAAACAATTGACTTTGACGACTCCCTATGGAGTTTTGGTAAAAAAAAATTGCAGAAATGTATAACCTGTTGTACTATTATCTATTTCAAAAATAACACTAGTAAACCTTGATTACGTCCATTAATAACTATATCTATAAAATTTATAATATAGATTCTTAATTTTTCTTTGTGGAATATATATTATTAATATTACGATACTGTACTATTATATTTACACATCTGGAGTTTCAGGGTAATGCCTCATGTATTTTTCTAGATATTTAACGAAATGCCTAAAATCGTAAGTGGCCGGTCACCTTTGGTCATATAGTGTAGATATTTATTTATAAAAGTCACAATTAATTTTGTATGAAAAAGTAAGGTCGTTTCTGATAATTCCGTTTAAAAAATAATTTCTTTTATGAAATTCATGTCAGTTTCACTTAACCCTTTAAGAACCAAACCTCATAATTGTGTGGGTTATTCATTCAATTAAATTATTGCTTCTCAGTTGTATGTAATAAAAACCCGAATCAAAAGATCGTTCGGATTTGCACAAAGAGTAAAATACCGTTTTTTTTAATCAATGAATGGCGTTTGCAATACATGTTTTACTTTCAGCCGACATGACAAGTACAAGAGATTCATCTCATCAGGCCTTATAGGGATATTAAAATATGTCTTGTGTTGCGCCGGTTCTAGGTTCAAGAGTATTCTTCAGTAATAATGCACAATCTCATTTTAGTAGTTGCCACTTACTCAATAACTGAAAAAGGAGTATCTTCTCTTCTTATTTAAATGGAGGAAAATGTATGCAATTATATTCAATATTTTACATTCTTTACAGTAAAATATGCGAAACATATTCCTAAATATTATTCTGTCAACAGAAGTTAACACATCATCTACGCATACAGACATAAGCGCGCGTTATGAGCTCAGGAGGGAAACAACTTGTAAACCGTAAAACCCTCGCCATTACCATTCATGGCTTTCTTGGCGTTAAGACAATTCTCCACACACTCCCTACCTGGATTCATGAGAGTACATAATGATAGATCAATAAAAACAATTTCTCATAATGAACATGACTTTAAATCATAACTCAAATGATAAGACAGAAGAAATTTCAATCTACAAGTGTTGAAGTATAAAGGATTAAACATGAAATAATAACGTTATGATTAATATAAATTTAAAAAATGACACTCCTATAACATGTAGCTACTAGATCATATGTAGTTTTAGGTAGGAGAAATTAATTTTGTCGGATGAATGTTCAATTCAAGGTTACTTAATACAGATTTTTCAGGTTCGGATTGAGTAGAAGCCGATCCGTGCATCATATGTAATAGCTCAATCGTTCTAAATTTAGCAGTTTTGTATTATCTATAGAACATAGTTAAACAAACATGTACAAACATTACCTGCCGTTACCACATTCCTTACATTTCATGGTCCGTTTATGGAGTACCTTCTTAAATTCTATTGTTCAAGCTCTTCTGCATGCTAAAGTGGCGATTTAGCAAATGTCTCACATTGCTATTACTTTTGCCCACTTACCTGAAGCTGATATATTTGGCGCTCCTTATCAATCCATATAAATTGGCTTAGTAACATTTTATCCCATCCAGAACTCCGTTCGATATTGCAAAAATTTTTTAACTTTCTAATGGACCGATCTAAGAATTAGTCTAACGGCTATTGTCTGGTCTACGGCTATTGTCTGTAACAAATATTTTTTCTTATGTTTCTTAGAGCCACCATTGCTCGCGTTTTCTTTTCGGCGGCATGAGTCTCAAACACATTAATGTAACTTTTTTTAGACCTCAATAAAGGTGTCATGTGGGGGGGGGTATATATGCTCTACAGACATGTAGGAATCCCACGTCTGATCAATCACCTATGGGCAGTAAAATGTGAAAACTAGATAGTTGTTTTATTTATATAATTTGATGAAGATTGTTTCAGATTATTAATACGTATCGTTTTTTATTTTTAAAAAAAATGAAGTTTAAAATTTTGTTTAAATGAAACTATTTTTTTCTTTTTAATTCTGGATGAATATTCTTGTTTTTAACTTAACACTGGACCTTCGATAACGGTTTTAAATTCAATGGTATCATTTGATTATCACTATGTACTTACTCTCAACGTATTTAATTCAATTCCGTTTTACGGATTTGGCTTTACTATGTTTCGTAAATTATCAAGTACCTACATTTCAAACTTGTTTCAATAGTTTAATTTATCCCTATGAATTGTTTGAAACTCTATTGATTCTTTGCGAGATGTATTATTTTAATATAAAGATGATGTTTCCAGAATTATATTTTTAACAAAATCAGACAACGTATTTGTGTTTTATCTAAATATAAAAATAATGTTTCCAGAATTATATTTAAAAAATCAGACAAAGCATTTGTGCTTGATTTTTCAATAGAAACTGTAGTGGAAATTCGATATTCATAAAACAACTCTATAAATAAAAAGTAAGGGTTGGCATAAAATCTTTTTCTGATTAAGAGGTAATTTGTTTATAATTATGATAAAAAAGAACAAAGCATTCTTGCTTGCATTTTTAATAAAAATTGAGATGAAAGTTCAACATACAACATACAACATTAAATAGTTGTTATTTAATAGAAATTTCAACAAATCTCTTAAATTGCTACTTGTTTCGCCACCCCGTCGGGTAATATACCTACGGATAGATTGGAAATTGGTGTATCATTCGAGTTAGAGATAAAATCACGCAAATTTCAAGTTCGTTTAATATTATTATCACGAACTCGTTAAACGCCGGGTGGGTCAGCTAGTAGTATAATAAAGTTGGGCGTGATGGGCCCTGATCACAAAGGAGCAGATTTAGTCTTTTTGGTGTCTGTAATTATGGTAATAAAACAAACAAACAGATAAATCATTAGTGCTTACATTTTGAAAGAAAACTGAGACGAACACTGTACGTCTGTATAAAACAATTTTAATAAAAGAAAATTAAGAGCGAGCATAATTTTTTTCCCTGAGTAAGATTCAATGTGCCCGTAATAAGAATAAAAGTGAAATAGGCGAATAATTTGTGCTTGCTAGTATAAAATGAGGAGAAAACTCCACATCTCTATAAAACATCACTATAAAAAAAAACCAAGCATAAAATTTTTCCTTGAGTAAGAAACAATGTGGCCATAGTTATGATTAAAAAATAAAATAAAAAGCATTCGTGGTTGCATTTAAAAAAAACTGAGACCGAAATTTAACCCTTTATCTGCCGCATTATGAATTCATGAAAATTTTACATTCGAAAGCATTTTACGCAAATTGTTTAAACTAAATTAAAAGATTTATATAATCATATAATAAATTTTTGAAGGATTTTAGAAAACTTGAATGATTGAGAAGGAATTTGAATTTACAGGTATTCTGTGCAATATGTATAATCCCACTCAAATCTTTTATTTTAAATTGTTTTCCTTGTATTTTGTAGAATTATAAAATGTACAAATATGATGTTCTTACAATATACACATAGAAATATTTCCGAATTGAAAAATCCTCATCCCTCAGCGCCAAGAAAGCTGAAAAGATACAAAGGCAAAAGAAATCATCCTTTTAAAAAATATTTTTGTTTTGTGTAACCAATAATGCTTTTGGAACAAAATAATGTAATTGTAACTTATTCTTAACAGTATTACAACTAATTGACGGATTAAAAGAATTTTATAATAAATATTTTTTATAATAGTTATAAGTACCATCGGTAGATAAAGGGTTAACGTCACAATAAAAATCTTTGTAAAAAAATCAAGAAATTATAAAGTTTTTTCCCGAGAAAGAAGCAATGTGTCTGTAATTATGGCAAAAAAAATAACAAACAAAATATTTACGCTTGAATTTTGAAAAAAAAAACTGAGAAAAAAACTCAACATTTCTATAAAACCAAGAAGAAAAATTATGCGTCCAGCATCGAACTGTTATACATTTCCCAAAACCATTCCAAGTACTTCACAAGAATTTACAGTTTATTAATGTGCATATCGTCTAAAGAAAAAATTATAAAATGCTTAATCTATTTAAAAGTCAATTTTTGTAATTACAATAAATAGTTGGTAAAATATCCAAATTTATTGTATAAAAGGATTTTTTAATATAGTCACATTAAGGCTTTCTGTGATACATTTTAAAAATACAGTTGAGTCTCTCTATAACGAAACGCCATCCAACGAATTTCTCTATTTAACGAACTTTTTATAGGAACGGTTAATTTTTTTCATGATTACATTAAAAATAATCTCCATATAACGAAATATATATCTCCATTTAACGAATTTTTTCGAAAATGTTCTATCATAGATTCAGAAAACACTTCAAATTATTAATTTTTTTTCGTTGATTTCTGGTTTATATTTCATAGCTACATTCCTCTATCTTATTCCTCATGTCCAAAAAAAGGCATTCAACTCCCCCCCCCCCTCCTCCAAGAAAAACATCTTTTTTTGTTTTAGCCAAGATGAGCATGCGTTCTTGGAAAAGATTGAAACATTTGCTTGCTAGTGGGGCAATCTGCAACTATCACAAAACATCCTAAAGGATAAAAGTATTCCATTGTTGTCTTTCAAATGGTGTTTGTTTCTTGGTTTGGATAGTAAAGCAGGAATAAGGTGGGATTGCAGAAAAGATCGTTTTTCAGCAGGTTTTCATCTACCTAAATTAACTCTCATTACTTTTAGAGTTTAAAAAGGACGTTTGTTGTTTGTGGCGACTCGGAGAATTTTTTGTTGTGAGAGATCATTTGAATGAAGAATTGTTACTAAATATCATCTTTGCTGGTGTTATCTTCTACTGCACTTGCATGAAATCGCTTCTAGTTTAAACACAACTCTCTCTGATAAAGTAACAATTTTGAAAATATTCAATAAGACACTGGGGGAAAAAAGGAAGTGGCGAAGATGTTTGAGATTCTGAAAAAAATTCCGTTAAATATTTCAAAAACTTAAGCAAACACCTCAAAAACATTTCTGTTTCAAAATTTAAACATTAAATGAAAAAAAAAAATTGCCATTCTCTATTCAACAAATTTTTCCATATAACGAATTTTTTGTCTGAACGAAGGATTTCGTTATATAGAGACTCGACGTATATATTCATTGAGTTAAAATTTTGAAATTTTTTGTGAAGGTAACCATACTTTTTGTATACAAAAATCACATGACAATTTTTCTCATAGCTTAAAAAATTAAATTTAATAAAAAGAGTGGTGTAATTTAAAATCGTTATAAATCGAAATATTATCTGTAGAATTTAATTTTTTTTTTCATTTAAATAAACAGAAATATATGAATTTTAATTCTGATTCGCATTTAAAAAATATATCAATTTAAATAAAAATTTAAAATATTTAACCCTTTCTGGCGCGGGGTCCCTAAAAAAGACACATAATTTTAATTTTCCTGGCACCAAAAAATATTTAATTAAAATTTTCCTTTTATAACATATCTGAAAACAAGCAAATTCGTATTTTCTAATAAATTTGTTTAGTAGTTTTGGTGTAAAAAACAGAGTTGTTTAGTAATTTTGGTGTTCAAACAGATTTATTCCACGCTGAAAAGAGTTTAAAAAAATCAGTTTAAAAATTTTAAAAAAAAAATCATACTTTTAAAAGTATTTTTTTAAATTGCTGAATCAAAATTAAATTAAAACAATTGAGAAATGCATGTTCTCAGTTTGAACCATTCATCTTCAGCGGTTTTTGAATTATAATAAGTTAAATAAAAAAAATGGTGAAAATCCCATCATGAAGAAAAACACATTTTCATAAAAAGTAGTTTCCATAACAATCATTGCTTGAAATCTGAATTTTAAAAACAAACCGAAACATAAAATTTTAAATTTCCTGTTCCATTTAAAATAGAAACTTGGCTTAAACGTCTTTTTAAGCAGAAAAACACAAAAAAATATTAAAGAGATAATTTTTTTAAAAGAAAATTTGAAGATTTTTGTGTCCTGGACCCCTAAAAATGCATAACACAGTTGCAATTTCGCATTAAGAATTTCCTTCAATAAACGAAAATGTAATTGAGCTATTTTGTGTTGTCCTGTATAGGATCTATAGAATTTATACACATCAAGTAATAAAAAAGCTTCCATTTTTATATTTAAAGATAGAAAGCCAACGATTATAAATGCACAAATAATGCATTAAAAAGTAGCAAGCAACTGTTTCGAATCTAACTATCGAAATTCTTCATCAGTGCAAAACTCAACGAGCTAGAAAAAACAAAACTGAAAAAACTCAGCTTTGCTTCTGTAAGAAAAACCCATTAGCCTAAATTAAGAGGGATATCCTCCGATCCCCTTTTACACTTAACCAATGATTCCCACAAAAAAATGAGATAAGGATCTCATCAGAATGAATCTAGATCAAAAATTTGAAGCTAATCAATAAATTCTGCGTAAAAACCCATTTACCTAAATTAAAGGAGGTAATTACTCTTAACACGACCATTAAATTATACTTATCCAATGAACTTCAAAACCAATCAGGGAAGTGCCTTATCACAATAAACCTATATCCAAAATTTGAAGCAAATCCGATATTCTTATCATGAGTTATCGCGTTACATATGTTCGTACATACAGAACAGGAGTACACATAAGCTCTGAGGCCTTGATAACCTAAATGATGATCTAAAAAAAACAATTCAAAACGCATTTGCAGAAATTATTTTTCATAGGCAATAGTGTAGCTGTATAATTTTGTGATTGCGTGTAAATGAACGATAAATTACATACGCACCAAATTCTACAATAAGTGCTTGAAGAGCACCTGATTTTCCTTTGTTTTGCAAAATTATCATTATTTTAGCACTATATAATAAAAGTTTTTTATAGTAATCATTTTGTTGAATTATTAATTTTCATTAGTTAATTTGTAATTTCATTTCTTGTAGTTCTAATGTCATGCAGTTCATGTAGACCATGTAGTAATGCACTTTTTTCTATTTATTAAGCATATCATATTTTTATTGAAAACATTTTGATACATTAATCTTCTTTTTTTTCTTTGCAGTGATTTTGACAGCAATAAAATAAAGAGAATTACTTCCAGTTCTCTCAAAGTCAAAGCTGAGAATGTGTAAGTTCCAATTAATTGTTTGTTTAATTGTGTGTTAACTAACTAGGAAGACACTTTGCTGAAACTCGCACTTAGCGTTGAGACCTGATTTATTTTACATTCTAAAGTTAGAGAATCTATAAAATTTCTCCGATAAACTCGTATTATATATATTTTTATATACATTTAATTTTAAATTGGGAAATTTTTAGTTGTTACTGTCACGTCAAAAGCGATTTTACTCGCCAAATGTGATGCTTCAATCCAAATTACTGTTATTCACACACCATGGAGCTATGAAAGGAGTTTCTTACAGCGATCGGCTATCCAAATCTCGATGAATTCCATTTTCTCTGGCGTGTAAATGATGTATACACATGTGACAAATATCCAAGAATGACATATCAAGAGCTGTCAACAAAATAAAACGTTCTATAATAGCACTGGAAATGTGCTCCAATATGTATTCTCCTCTGCTGTGACCTCAAAAAACGTATGGAGGCATATATCATGGAAAAAGATATGAATTTTCAAAGAATGGAAAAAGCTATAACTAAGGAAAAGTACCTCCTTCTGAAATGGAGGCACAAATTATAAATACAGATATCTAGCTTTACACAAAAATAGAATTTTCTAGAACTGGAAATGTATCCCATCTGCTATGAAGTCAAATGGGGGCACAAATCATGGGGACGTATCTCCAACTATCAAAGAAAGGTAAAATTTGCAACACTTTGCATGTGACCCCTTCTGGTATGGGATACATAATGGAGCAGATTTCCAGTTTTCGACAAAAGAAAAATACATATATCAACTAAAGTTTGAATGAGATACAGGGTCATGAATAATTGAAGAATGTGGAAAATATGATTACAAATATCTTGGCAACTAATTATTCTATTAGCTTACTTCTTTATGCAAAATTTATGTTTTTTTTTTTTTTCATTGGTTTCTTTTTTTATATATTTACTCCTTGAAATAAACAATAAAAAAACTATGTACCTTTTATCTGTCCGAAAAAAGTTTCGGATTATCGAGGTTTCTGGTATTCAATAGGCTTCTTCCCATAATTATATATTAAGTACACACCAAATTTCAAGTCTCTATCTCAATTTTTTGTGAGATATTGTGCTTACAGAGAGATACACATACAAACAGACGGACGGCAATTTTTTTTTCTAAAAATATATTTTTTTGGAATCTCCAGTGTCCAAAACGTGTAAATCCGTCAAAAAAATTTCGATTTTTAAAATGATTACAACATTTACCGTATACTACGTATGATGGGTAAGCAACTAGTCATTGGGTGCCACCGTAACACTTACTCATCATGGATATGCATAATATAAAATCCTTAATCTCAATTAATACCTCTGTCAATCAGATCAGTTTTTAATATCAACCAATAAATACCTCTATCTCAATTTGTTCAGTAGATGGAATGTTTAAAACCTTTGCTTGGTGACATCATAAACCGTCATAAACTTAAAAGTCTCTATTACTGAATTGCGTAAGAGAAACATCCTTATATTAACCTTACTTAATAACCCTTACTTAATATGATTATCCTAAAATTGATAATCATATTAAGTAACAGATTACTTCGTCGAATTAAGCGTCTAATTTCCAAATGAAATGTATCTTTGAATTGAAATATGAATGAAAATAAAGGATGAATGAAAATTCGAAAAGTGTTCAAAGCACGATTGCAAATATTTCGAAAATTAATTATCCGATCGACTTCATTTTTATGCCTTTTTTTAATTCTCTTTTATATTCACTCCTTAAAATAAACTTAAAATTAAATTTTAATGTAAATTTATCAAAAGGAACATTTTGAGAATCCGAAAAAATAATTCCAGATAATCGAGGTTACTGATATTCTATTATTTTTTTAATATTATTATTTACTAAGTACATACCAGATTTCAAGTATCTATCTCAATTTATTCAAGATATGGAGCGTTTATAGTTATACAGACAGACACACGGAGGGCAAATTTTTTTCCCCTATAAATATGTTTTTCCGAATATCCAATGTATGATACATGTAAATCCGTCAAAAAAAGTTTCGATTTAAAAAAAGTCTACAAGACGTACCCTATACTATGTATAATTTTTAAGTAAAAATCACAAATTCATTAAAATGCGTATACAAAATGTTGTAAAATCAAAAATCAAACAAAAATTATAATAAAATTATAATAATCCACATTTCGGTCATCATCTGTGACTATCTAGAGGAAAAAAAATCTTAAATAGCTTTTAAAGTTTTAAAAAACGAAACCAAACCGTCTTGAATTTTAAAATTTCGTTAGATTTCCAGTATCTTTTCTTACGATTGGTTGAAGCGCTGGTCAATCGGAAACCTAGCGAATTGAATATCAAGACGGCATTGTTCTCTAAAAGGTTAAAATCAATGTATCAACTTTTTCCATAAGATGGTCACAGAGGATTACCGAAAAGTCGATTGGTATAATTAATTCACTTATAACATATAATTTACTTATATATATATAATTTACTATATTATATAAGAATGTTTCCTTTCATTTTAAACTCTCGATAATCACTGCCAATCAAATATTATCTATATAATAAAAGCCTAAGTCATGTGACTGTCATCAACACTTCCGGGCTTACCCATTTCACTCTTTATATGCTATGCAGCCAATTTCATGTTAGCCAGCGCAGGTGATAAGTCGTCAAATTATTGCTATTATAAGCGCATTTGGCTGTCATCAATAGTTTGTCGTGATGACCACTTCGCTTTTCATAAGTTAAGCAGCTAGTTTTAATCAAAATTATCTTTCTGGATAAAGCTGTATAAAAGTTATACTTTTATTGAGATTGCTTGAAAAAAAAATGATAATTTAGAGATGAATTACATTGAAGTACATGTATGTTTTGAGATTACTTCAGTGAAATTTAAATTAACTTCCTAAAATCTGTTTCCACAAAAGTAAACAAAAAAAGATTCATTCTCCAATGATTGAAAAAATAACAATTTATGGAGGTAACAATTTACATATTGGAGGTGATAATTTATAAATGGAGGTAATAATTTATTATTTACCATCAATCTCACCATGCAAAAATAATTCGAGCATGTAATCCAATCAAACTTCATTTTCATTCTGTTAGGTGAAATACTATACAACTCAACTTTCAAAACGTTTTCTTGAGAAAGTGAAATGTAAATTAGACAACTCACATAATATTTAATATACAATACAATTAAATGATTGGCATTAAATGGCCGATTTTTCGGCTTAATGTAAGGGTAGACATCATTAAAGGCCTTTTACAGAAAAAGTCAATGACAAAAATTTAAGACCTGGAGACCAAACTGGTCGCAGAGCGGCTAGTTATATATAGTTTAGTTACATATAATTTATTATATTATATAAGAATGTTTCCTTTCTTTTTAAGCTTTAGGCCGAGTTAAAACGTAATAAAACAGATCGTAGTGACAAATTATGCCACGTCCGAGTTTTCTAAGGATAATAAATAATTGTAATGCATATGAACCCGGGATAACTCGGGATAACCAGTGAAGTGATTAAACGATCATATTTTAAAGTTGTCTACAGATGAAACTATTATTTAAAAAACTGTGGAGAACATAATAAAAGTATGGGAATATTCTGAAAAGAAAAAAAAATGCTTCAAAACTTTGTCGCTAACACGATTTTTAACGAATAACACATTTAGCACACATTTACGATAGTTTGAAAAATTTATTACAACCAAGCATTCCTATGTGACAGTAACCAATGCTAATCAAATATCTTATATAATTTAATTAGATATACTGTATTGCATTATATAAGAATGTTTTCTTTTTTCAAACTTCGGGCTGAGTAAAAACGTGATAAAACAAATTGTATGGACAAATTTTGCCACTCTTGAATTTTTGCGTGATAATAATTAATTGTAATTCATATATCAAGTCTCTATCATTTACTATAATATGAAATATCTATCTCAATTTGTTCAAGAGATAGAGCGTTTACAGTTACACAGACAGACTGCAAAATTCAATAGTTTCTTGGTTAGTTTACAAATTTTATGACAAACAAATATGTTCCTTATGACGGTAACCTATGCCAAACAAATATCGTATATAATTTAATTAGGTATAATTATTTGCATTATAAATTTTCCTCTTTTTAAGCTTCAGGTTGAATAAAAACGTGATAAAAGAAATTGTAATGGCAAATTATGTTACGCCCGAGTTTTCACATGATAACAATTAATTGTAACTCATATGAATCCGAGTGACGTGGACTAAGAGATTAATCGAACTCTTTAACAGGGAAACTTACTAAATCACACCAAATAAAAATTCATTGATAACAAATATCGTACAGTCTAGGTATACGAATCACAATAGATTTGTCTGAGTAAATACCCAAACTGAGTAAATACCCAAAGAATTTTTGTGAACGAGATTAATATATTTATTGTGTAGAAATGCTCTAGGGCATTACATAAAGTCAATCCTTGAGCTCTTTCACTGTCATTTATATTTTGTCTCCTTAAAGCTTCTATCTTCTTGAAAAAATAAAACGTCTTAAACTTTACTTCTGATACTCTAAATTCCAATATCCGTTGACGTTATATAAATACAACCGAGGATAAGGGATCAAAAATAAATTTCTATAGCAAACACTATTCGGAAGAAGCAATTTTATTTTTACCTAACTTTGATTTTAAAGAACAAAGAATTGAATTTTAAGAAAGGATAAAGGATTTTTTGCTTTGTCAATGAGGATGAAATAATAAGTTTTAATTATAAGATAAGTAACCTTTTCCATTAAATTGTTACATAAAATTCGAAACATTAGGCTCTTGTGTCAATATTGCTGACATTTTACTCCGATTCACTCGTGACATTATGATATCAGAATGATAAAACAAAAAATCTATTGCCGTTTATTTATAGACATATATACATGTCTATAAATTAAAAAAAAGAGAAGAAAAGGGATACAAAGGATTTGGGATCAAAAAAGTTTTGATCCCAATTATTCCCTAGTGATAATTAAAATTTCATTTTACCCATGTACAGTGTTACTTGTGTGTCCAAAGATATATCATTCAAGTGCCAGAATGTTACAAGCCTCGACAATTCCTGGAGATACAGCCAAATTTTGGCGCTAAAATTAGCTACCAAAAGCAATTCCAAATTTGCTCTATCTATCGTGGTATATCAATAAAATACTCACGTTGAGATATTAAATAGCGGACTTTTCCATAGCGGCATGTATCGAATACTTTGCGCATCTACAAAATTTATAAAATTAATAATATACAGTATATTCTGGCGTATAACACGTACATAAGCTTCATTTTCCTATTTTTAAGTGTGTTCGCCGTATTGTACACATCTCCTTCTTTGCAAAAATAAATAAATAACTTTATGAGATGCATAGTAATAAATAAAATTAAGATAATTTTAAAGTAAAATCTACTAAAAACCAACTTTTCAAAAGTTTAGAAAAAAAATGAAGATGAAGGTTGTGGCTAAATAATTGTGTGATATCAAATTTCCAATCTTACATTATGATACTTATTTAACATTTTCCATTAAAAATTTTACCGTTTGTAAGTCAATTGCCTGTGTATACGTTGATAGAAATTCCTTTCCCCCTGTACTAAATAAATCATTACGCGTTTCTGAAAATTCAAATATTGTTCTGAAAATTCAAATTATGCATGACGGGCTTGGTGGACTTCTTTCTCTACTTTACACAAATTTCTCTGTACCCAAATCTACAGTTAAAAACAAAACTTCAAAATTGTTTCTTAATCAGAGATTTACGTGCTTGTATTCGGAAAATTTTATCTCTTAACCCTTTATCTACCGCATTATGAATTCATGAAGATTTTACATTCTAAGGCATTTTACGAAAATTGTTTAAACTAAATTAAAAGATTTACATAATCATTTAATAAATATTTCAAGGATTTTAGAAGGATTGAAAGATTTAGAAAAATTAATTAAATTTGAATTTACAGGGATCTTGTGCAATTTTTATAACCCCACTCAAATCTTTTATTTTTAATTATTTTCTAAGTATTTTGTAGAATTATAAAATGTGCAAATATGATGTTCTTACAATATAAGTATAGAAATATTTCCACATTGAAAAATCCCCATCCCCCTCCCTCAGCGCCAAGGAAGCTGAAAAGATGCAAAGGCAAAAAAAATCATCCTTTTAAAATTATTTTTGTTTTGTGTAAACAATAATCCTTTTGGAACAAGATAAAGTAATGTATCTGTAACTAATTCTTAACAGTATTACAACTAACTGACGTATTAATAGAATTTTATAATGAGTTATTTTAATGATAGTTATAAGTACCATCGGTAGATAAAGGGTTAAAATAATAGTGATTTATCTAAAGGATTCATCTTGTGATATATTTCATAGAATAATTAGTCATTTAAAAAGTAATGAAAATCAATTTCTTTTCTCAAAATATGTCTTTTTGAATTTACCTGTTTGCGGTTCAAAACGAAAGTTCGACAAAGCTACTAAAGCAAACATTTTATGACTCTCCTTTATGAAATTATGTTCTTAGAAGTTTGTATGTTAAGATAAGACGACGTATCTTCGCGATTCCTTTTTTGATTATTGTTTTAGAGTAATTAATCATTTAAAAGCTGTAATAATCAACATTCTTTCTCAAAACAAGTCTTTTTAATCCGACAACGCTCAACTTTTTTTATATTTCTTTAAATTCATCGACACGAGTTTTTTTTCCATGTAGTAACTTTGAATTATTTAATCGCTCAAAATTGGAGATTAGATAATAGGAAAATTTTCTTACTTAAATACAGGTGCTGAAATTTAAAAGTTTTATTTCGTTGTATATGATCTATAAAGAGATCGCTCGGCGGTAATGGGTTAAATTTATTTGTCCGTAGTTAAAATCAGAAGCTCTAAATTGTTATTAATACAAACTTATTACGCTTTTGTTTACGAACTGGGATGCTTAGATATGTGGAAAGGTGGTCGACAATCCGATCATGCATAATTCTAAAACATTTTAATTTTCAGAAACACGTTATGATGCAATTAATACAGGAGAAAATAATTTTTATCAACATATACAAAGGCACTCGATTTACTAATTAATTTTTTTAATGGAAAATATTAAATAATTACCATAATATAAGTTGGAAATTATTTTTTAGTCACAACTGTCTTTTTTTTTTACTTTTAAAAAGTTGATTTTTTAGTGGATACTATTTCTTCTTTTTGAAGAGATTGTAACAATTTAAATATTCTACTCACTTAAATTAGAATCTAAAGTATGAAGCTGTTAACATTGTTTTTATATGTTATTCATTTCTCAGAGTAAATAATCATGTAAAAGCAGCGAGAATCAACTTCTTTTCTCAAAGTATCAGCCTTCATTAATTTATATGTTCAATTTTGAATAAAAATGGAAATTTTGTAAAAAAAAAAAATTGGTAAAGTCTTAATAAAATATAGAACTATAGAAGGTCTTTGAGTTAGATATAATGTGGAAATTTAGTTTAGCAAGCAAGCGAAAAATAAAGTGAAGTTTCACTTTCAGCAAATTGTACCAATAGATGGACACTTACTTGAATACATTTATACAGACCTGTATTTTATCTGCTATCTTTATATGCACACTACTATTTAGCTAAAATTTAATTCAGACTAAAATACTCTTAAAGCTAGTAAAAATAGCCTTCCAGAAATTATCATCCGTTTACGGCTATATAACTAATTTTTTGAGTAGCCCTGTAAACAAGGCTATCAATTGAAAAGAGACTTCTAACTGAAAGAAAAACTCATACTCTCAATTCAACTACGCGTGACGCTTCAAAGTCTGCAAGCTCACAATCAATGATTAATGAATTTGAAATTGAAGGCAAATGTCCTTATTAAGATAGACGAGCATTTTCTCGTTCTCTCAAACTTGTACAGGGGAGTTAAAATAAAGTAAACTTTAAAGTGAAGCCTCGATGTTTAAATCTGCTGCATTTCTTAAAGAGTATTTCAGTGTTTCAGTTCGTGCAACTTCTGTGATTGAATTAAGTTTTTAACAAAATCTAGATCCATGCCAGGTTAAAGGAAATAATAACAAAACAAGAATGAAAAATCAACCGTCGAGAATATATTATGAAACGTTTTCCAACAGATTCAGAATACCGTATCAAAACTTTTAGATTAATAGAATGAAGGGTGATATCTATGTAATCAAATTAACACGTTCACGCCAACTTGCATCACCTGTGTTTCACGCTTGACTGTCCCATCTGTCGACCTGTATCGCCGGTGAGTCACACTCGAATGTCCCATCATCTGGACATCAATAATTTTTTGCAGTTTATTTAGCAATTTCTAATCATAGATCACTCTGCCATTAGTTAAGATGAAGAGCATTTGTTGTCTCGATTTACGGCGACTTAACGTTATTCCATGCAAGACCAACGTTTTGAACAATATCGTCTGGAAAAATATGCAAACACTGTTGTTGATGTGTTCAATATGGTGTTTTTTTCCTTGCACCGGCTGTGAACGTCATACTTTGTTTTTTGTTTTTTGTTTTTTTTTTTTTTCTCCCAAACCATGAATTGTACATGTACAGTTCTCTGGGAATTTTTTATGTGCTCCCAAGGAGGAATCTGGCTGTTCAGTGTTTGGGCGCTATTTAAGGGACATCATACACTCTCAATAAGAAATCTGGCTGTGCAGAGTTTGTACGCAATACATGAGATATCCTGTATATCACTGTTATCGTCTAACTGAGAACAATTTTTTAACATTTAAAACAACACAGGTTCCAGTATTTTCTGCATGTTACTGATATACTGAGTTCACTAGCAGAAAAGTTTAGCGTGACCGACACAAGTTTAGCGTGACTGTGAAAATTATACAGTGATCATAAACCATAACAGCAAACAAGATATCAAGCTGTTTGCTTACAAAAACATTAATGATGACAGGAAAAGAAAAAATTGATGAGAAAAACTTCAAGAGAACACACATAGATCTTAAATTCTCCTAAATGCTACTAAAACCAGGTATGTAAAAAAAATACTTGTCCTCAATTTTATCAACAAAGCTCTCTTACTTTCAGAGTATTATGGAATACTTTAATAAAGAAGAGACTCCCAGTGTTGAGAAGTGAAGTATGTTCGATTCTGATTAATAAGAGATGAAAAATATAAGTAAACTAAATTTGTATTTGTTGCAGTAAATTATTGTTAAAAAACAGACTACTTTTATGCACAGTGACTAGTATTTGTTTCATTTGCAGATATTATTGCTTAAAAATAAGTATATTCTTTTTCCAAATCAGAGTTATAACACTTCAATTTAACAGACTGCAGTGATGTCATAATTATAAGGCATCTGCCGAATTTCACATAGAATTAAACAAACGATGTACAACTTAAAAATGCATTGCATCAAATATGACAAAAGCATAAATTTACTCTGTTATCTTACATAATTATTTTATAATATTAACATTTTCATACAATTTAATGAAAAAGCTTAAAAACATAATGGAAAAAAATATAAGACAACAACCTTTTTCCAATTACAGTGGTCAACATAATTAGCAGATACTAATGGTTTAAAATAAAATCCTCTAACATGGTTATTCAATATTTAGTAGAGCCATCATTGTTTTTCATAACATGAAAGATGCGATTCGACATCGAATCCATCAATTCTAACAAAATATTGCGAGACAATTCTTCCCAAGCACATTTTATAGCAATCTTTAGATCTTCGATGCATGTAAACTGCCTCCCATTTCGGTATATCTCACAAGCTAAGATCTCCCCCCCCCCCCCAAGTTTTCGATGGTTTAAATCTGGGGAGCGAGTGCTCTAAAAGCCACTTTTTTGTTGCTTATGATGTATTAATCGACGCGTTATCATGTAGGAAAGTGCAGTTTTCGCTACAAAGAAGTTCACCGTATATGGCTAGTTGAACTTTAAAAGGATTCTTATACTTTTCGGAATTCATTCTTAAATGCACAAAAATGATATCTCTTTTCCCTTGAGCCGAAAAACCAGCTCAAACCATTACTAAGCTTCCACTCATTCGGCGGCTCATTTGTACACCAGGAGACTTCCGTAAATCATGTCAATAATAATTAAAACCGTCAGGACCATCCAGGTTAAACTTTTTTTCATCGAAAAATAATACAGAATACTATTTGGAGGTCCAGGCCATTGTTTTTTTAGCGAAGTTTAAGCGATCCATTTTGTGCCGCCTTAAAAGTGGTGTTTTTTGTTGTTGCTGTTGTTGTTTGTTTGTTTGTTTGTTTGTTTGTTTGTTTGCATATTTTTTTTAATTTCACATAGGAAGTATTATTCAATATCTTACAAATGGTTCACCTTGAATAATTCAGTTTCAAAGCATTTTTAATGACTGTAGTGGTCTTATTATTGTGTGTAGCGATCGAAAGCATATGGTGTCTGTCTCTCAAGGATAAGCAAGGAGTGCATCCAGATATTTAATCAACGATCCATTAATTCCTGTTTTAAAAACTTTTGAAATTGCACATCTATAATATATATTTTAATAACATTTAAAATATTATTAACTGAAACACTAGTTCCATTTAATCTCCAAATTTCGTGAATTTTAGTTTCTTTTAATCCGGTACCTCGTGGCATGTTTATAAATGTGTGAAGTCGGTTATCATCTGCTTTAGTTACTTGCTGACGTGATAACAGAGTACACAAAATTTGCATATTGCACATTATTTTCGAAAAAAAGGAGGTATTTTAGATAAAATATTTGAGTGTCTTATAATTTTGTCCATGGAATTTTTACTTTATTTTTTTATTAAACTCTATAAAAAATATCATTTCTGTAAAACAATTACGTGCGATAACAGAATAAATCTGTTTTTGTCGTATTTGATAAAGCATTTTTAAGCTCTAAACCTTTACTTTCACTGCATGTCCAATTAGGTCGATTGGCTTATAATTATGTCCACCATTGTGATGAATTCACATACAACAAAAGTCCAACAAAAGTTTGCAGTTCAATTAACTGTAACAGAAATCAGATTTCCAAGTTCAAATTTCCAAGAAATATTCAGTGTTTCTTTATTTTCTCAGTATATACACTACTGGCCATTAAAATTGCTACACCAGGAAGAAATGCAGATAGCAAAATTATATTTAATGGACAAATATATTATGATAGAAATAACAAGTGATAAAATTTTCAAGAAATTTGGGTGCATAGATTCTGAGAAATAAATACCCACAACAACCTCCTCGGGCAGTAATAAAAGCACTTATACGCTTGGGCATTGAATCAAATAGAGATTGGATGGCATGTACAGGTACAGATACCCATGCAGCTTCAACGGGATGCCACAGTTCATCATCCGGATTGACTGGCGTATGGTTATGAGCTTGTCGCTCGGCGACCATTGACCGGGCGTTTTCTATTGGTGTGAGATCTAGGAAACGTGCTGTCCAGGGCAACAGCCGAGCATTTTCCGTATCAAGTAAAGTCTGTACAATTCTGGAAGCATGCGTGCGAGCATTATCCTGATGAAACATAGGATTTCGCATGTCTCGAATAAAGGGTAGAGCCACGGGTCGTAAAATATCAGAAATGTAACGTGCTCTGTTCAAAGTGCCGTCAATGCGAACAACAGGTAACCGAGACGTGTATCCAATGGCACCCCATACCATCACGCAAGGTGATGGGCCAGTATGACGAAGACGAATGCACGCTGCCAATGTTCGTTCACGACGATGCCGCCAAACACGAATGTGACCATCATGATGTTGTAAGAACCTGGATTCATCTGAAAAAAGGACTCCTCGCCATTCGTGCACCCAGGTTCGTCCTTGATCACACCAGTGAAGGCGCTCCTGTCTATGACGCAGCGTCAAGGGAAGTCGCAGCCATGGTCTCCGAGCTGAGAGTCCATGCTGCTGCAAACGTCGTCGAACTGCTCGAGCAGATACTTTTTGTCTTGCAAATGGCCCTATTTCTTAACTCAGAGCCCGTGACGTAGTTGCACGATCACGATCCATTACGGCCATACGGATAACATACCTATCTTCTCGGCTGCTGGTAACAGGAGACCGTTGAGATCCCGTACGGCGTTCCGTATTACCGTCCTGAATTCATCGATTCCGTATTCTGCGAACAGTCATTGGATCTCGACCAACGTGAGCAGCAATACTGCGATACGAAAAAACCGCAATCCCAGTAGGTTACAATTCGACCTTTGTCAAGGTCAGAAACGTGCTGGTACGCATTTCTCCTTCTTACACGAGGCATCGCAACAATTTTTCTCCAGGCAACAATGCTCGAATGCAATTTCTGTGTGCGAAACCGGCTGAACAATTTCCTCATTTAAACACATTGTAGGTGTAGCTGCAGGCACCTGCTTTGTCAGAATGCGCTGAAAAGCTAATCACAGCATCTTTTTCCTGTCGTTTAAATTTTACGTCTGTAGCATGTCGCCTTCATGGTGTAGCAATTTTAATGGCCAGTAGTGTATTAAGCTGAACTTGTGTGGTTATGAAAATCAGAGCTTCAATTTTTGAATTTGGACTTTCAAATGTGTCATGAGTTTTGAAAATTATTTTTTGAGAGAATTTCTTTCACTTTATGAAACAGAAAAGCTCTGTTAAAGTATTCTGAATGTGTTGGACAACATTTTGTAATCTATGGTTGACTCGTTAGTTTTCTTTCTCTTTTATATTTTCTTTTGTCCTAACAATTCGGAATTGTTCTGCTGTTCCGAATGAAAAAATTGGTGTTTTTCTGCCACTCTTATCGATAAATCTAGTATTAAATTTACGTACCCACCATATGTAGCATAGGGTAAATGTAATTGTTTAAAAATCCATTTATTTATTTATTTTAAATTTTATTTTATTTTATTTTATTTATTTATTTTATTTTATTTTATTTATTTATTTATTTATTTATTTTTTGACAGATTTACATGTTTTAGAAACTGGAAGTCCAAAAAATATACTTTTAGAAAAAGAAATTGCCGTTCGTCTGTCTGTCTTACTGTAAGCGCTCAATCTTCCGAACAAACCGGATAGAGACTTGAAATGTGGTGTTTACTTAGTATGTAATAGTGGAAAGAAACCTATTAAATATTAGTAACCTCGATTATCAGGAATTATTTTTCCGAACTTTTGTAATTTCTTTCTGGTAAAAGGTACATAAAAATTTTCGAGGTTATTTATTTTAAGGCAATGATATAAAAGACAATAAAAAAACATATTTTTTGCATAAAGAAGGAAGTCGACCGGATAATTAGTTGTCGAGATATTTGTAATCATATTTTTCATTAACCTGTATTTCATTAAAATTTCAATTCAAAGATGCATTTTAAGTGGATATGAGATGATTAATCTGAGGCAGTAAACTGTTAGTTAATATAATTGTCATTTTTGAGTTACTGGGATATTTTTTAACGCAATTTGATATTACTTGATTATCCAAAGATAGACCAAAAAATATCCCCAAACTATAGGATTAAGATTAAATGCCAATAATGGTTTATCGTAAATGTCACATTTGCTTGACATTAAACACATTACACGTGTTTGTTACCTGATCAAGGGATTTTTTATGCGACAATTTATTTTTATTTTTATTATATGATGAATCCGAATATTTTACTAATTTATTTCGTTTTCCGTTATTTAAAACAAAATTATGCGAATCTGTATAATTTATGAGAAGTTTGGTGATTTATATAGTTTGTCGAAATGGATCGACGGGATAATCGAGTTAATCAAATTATAATATATTACTATATATTACAAATGTTTAACTATGCACTTAAATTTTATTTTAGAATTGCAATGCATTTTATAAATTGTTTACACATATTTTATTTTCATGTTTTATAGTATGCATATTCATGATGGATAAGAGTTACGGGGGTTCCGAACGACTAGTTTAGTTTAGCGATAAAGAAAGATGATTTTATGCTTTGTAATAAAGATTCATTAGTTTGAACTTCAAATGATAAATTAAATTGATATTATTTTAACATTTAACACCTGAAATTATAATTTGTCTAGTTGATATATTATGTTATTGTTTCTGCAAAATTCTTTCTAAACTTATTATACAAAGTATTTTATACCGAGTATCTTTCAGATATTTAACTGAAGCGGTTTAATTTTTTTAACCCTACTTCATACATTCTATGCATATTTATTTTAAAACAAGACATTTCATTATAGCTTATTTCACATTTACTGGGACAAACTCTAGACCAAACTCTTGACAAATTCTGCATTTAAAATGAAATTATGAATATTTTTAAAATTGTAATTTCTCCTGAAAGAAGGATCATATTTTCTAAAATGACTTTAGTAATTTAAATTTTGCTATATGAGAGTATTTTAAGTAAATCAATGAGCAAAAAGATAAAGTACTTTACATTAGTAGATATTGATATGATTGTATTCTATACTGGTATGATTATATTCTATTCTATAAAAATTCTCAATAATTTCATATTTTATTCATTTATTCAAAGGTACACATTAATTCTTCAAAGGTACCTCTACATTGGGCAAGTTTGAACAGAAATCTTTCAGCTTTTTAAATCCCCAAAACTTATTAAATTTACTTGGAATTTTTTTAATTTTTGGTTAATACAATGTATAAATGCATTGTTTTTATTATGTAACATTTAAAACGCAGTAAATATAATTCAAGTAATAAATGTATTGATTTTCTAAAAAAATGTTCAAACGTGCCCCCCCCCCCCTCTTCCCTATAATACATTGATTTTTCGACTTCCGTCAGCAACGTGTTCCAAGACTTGAAACACATTTCATGTAGCAACTCTAACAACACAACGTCGTTCTCAACGTAAGTCAAAAACGAAGTAAATCGAAGTACAATAGTGAAAAAAAGTAAACACCCCTTACTAACTCCTCAAAAAATTATCGTAGAAGAAAGTTACTTGTACCGAACGGCTGGAAATAAAGTCTTCTTTCAAACGATTCGCACCAAATTCGCTTAGAGGGCCACCTACATATAAAAACGAAGCCAAATACTTTTTCCATAGCAATACCTAATTTTAACAAGATATTTCAAATCATCGATACAAACTATGTCTAGGCATCAAATTTTAAATCATTTGAATGATACGTTTTTGAATTATAAGCATTCAAAATTTAGTGCTTCTAATGTTAAATTACATTTTCATATTTTTATTAATGTCTCTCGAAACTGCACTCCTAATTCTTTCATTGGTACATCAGTATGAATATCGCCAGTGTCTAATTCGTCGCCATCTTCATCAAATATGGAAGCCTCCTTATCTCCATCGATTGCATTAATGATGCAATTTGTTCTGAAAAATCAAACAATTATTTCTTCTGGTAATTGAAGCAAAAAGTAGGAGGTTTGATTCTTTTAAACGAGTAAGTCATAAATAGAATGAGCGGTACCCAAATAAAGAGACTTGGCAGCGCGCAAAGATAGAATAGAAGCGACCAATAGTTTCAGAGGATCCATTTTTTCTAGTATTTATCTTGTAATAAATTATTCGGTAAGAATATTTATCTTGTAAATTTTCTTAGACTCGCATATAAGCTGACTCCCCATTTTGGAGGAAAAAAATAACCGAAAATTCTCGGCTTATACACGGAAATATGCAGTATTTTGTTAATCTCCCATGTTTAAACCCAGCTTATTAACGAGAAGCTTTTCTCTTCCACTAAATTTTTACTAGTCTAGTTTAGAATGTGCCAAAATAATATAGATAATAATAATTCATTTCTTACTGACTTAGGCTTTCTGATACATACAGAAACTCATTTTTAAATGAAAAACATGAAACTAACAAGCATGATTATAAGAATCAAATTGCCGGGAATCAAATGGCACCTTTCATTTATCGAAAAATGGGTTACGTCTTGAGTTATATGTATTTATTATCTTATTACGACCTTTATTGTATTGTCGCATCCATATGTTCAGTAAAAAATGCAAATTTTGGAAGCTATTTTTGAAAAGTCCTCTGCATTTATGGATAATTGACGGTCGTTTTTAGATTTTAAAGTATTTTAGAAAACGTCTTCCAATTTCATAGCTCTACGAATAAAAAATGAATTCAAGGATGTGTTAAAACGTAGACATTTTATATTTGAGAGCCTTTATAAACCCTTTGAGGGATAGAGTATTTCTATTGCTAAAATCATAAAATGATAGAATATCAGCATAACTTATTAACAACTTTATTTCAAAATAAGAAAAAGCTTTTCATCACGTACAATAATAAATGGAAATGTTTATTCCAGAATTCTGGTAGAAGTGCAAACATCATGGCTGTGCATTAGAGATAGATCTGGACGGGCCCAGGCTGGGCCGGCGGAAAGCTTCCGAATTTTTAATGGGTCTGGCCGAGCCGACAAACAAAATAAATGGACCGGGCCTGCAAAAAAAATTGAACGGGCCATACGTTTCGGGCTGATAAAAAATTTTAGCAGGCTACTGGCCCGTTATAAATCTTTAAGCAAAAACTATGAAATATGAGCTATTTTCGATGAATATGACTTTAACGAGAAAAATTATAAATATGCGCCACTAGCCGATACTAGTTTGACAACATCAATAAAGAAATGTAACCTGTACTGTGTAGAGATCTGCATCGGACAGTTATATTGCGTGTAACCTGGACATAATATTTTTTAGTAGACTCGTGCCGGGCCGAGATCAGGCTTGCATTATTTTTTATATGTAGAGGAGCCGGGACGGAATTAGACTTAATTGTTCTCAAGATGTGTAGGGCAGACAACATGATTTGTAAAACTATTCATAGCGATAAAGAATTTATGTTAACGTAACCTTTGGATATATGCTTATTGATGGTTATTAAATTCACTTTTCAACACGACAAGAAAAAATGTGTCGAGAAAGTTCGACACATTTTCTAACAAATTTTTAACTGCAAAAATATAAAACTGGCAAGCATTACTATTGAAAGGATTTGGAATCGAATAACGTTTTTCAATTTTGGCAAATAAGATACTTATATAACCTTGTTGAGATAAAGAGATTCTTATCAAATAGTTGCATATTTTTCTCCCTTTCCATGGTGTCGTTTCCGGAAATTCTATTCAAAACGCTAAGTTTGACAATATTTTCTTTAACTGCTTGCATCAAAAAATGGATAACGCCATTCGATTACATAGTTTCTGAATTAAAACACCTGGTAATGTTATGTGTTTCCGAAACAAAAATTAATACAGAAATGTATCAGAAAGTAGCTCCTTTTAGATTTGAAAAAAAAATTAGATTTGGAATCTTTAAAAAAATGCTGTAGAAATATTTTCATAAATCTACTTTTATTATACAGCTTCAAAAGTTACGATGTTTTTAACTTTCGTTTTTTTTCTTTTATTCTAAACCATATTAATTTTTCAATGAATCTTTATTCGAATATTGAAAGTCTAAGAATCTAAGTAATCATTAATGTTGCTAATGTGTATTTTCTCTAAAATATACTGTAAAATCATCCCAATTCCTCAGAGGAGTTTTAATTATGTAATAAAAATCTGTTTTTTAGAAATAGTAGACATTGAGTAAGACCAGAAAGGGCCGACCTGCAAACGGGCCGGTCCAGGCTTGAAAATTTCGCCCCAAGCAATCCTCTGCTGTGCATATCTAATGTTATCGCTTTAGGGCGGTGGTAAGCTGACACTTAGTATCGTAAGATACCTATCGCGGTAGATGGGCTTTGTGTTTTGAGATCGTTATCATTTTTGAAACAACCAACTTTCTTTTTAACTGTAACTCTTGTTTTACATCAAAGTAGTATATTACCTTTAAATATATATATACAAACACATGTATACATGTATATGTGTGTGTGTCTTCATGAAAATACTACAAAGTTGTTTTTAAAGCCATCAAATGTTTACAAAATAATTTCATTAAAAAATATGGAATACTGCAACAGTCGACATTCCTGTTCTTCTGCCATATGCGCATATAATTCGCTGTTGGAGAAACCAGGAGCAAAATATGTTAAAAATGATAATTGTGTTTCCCCCCCAAAAAAAAATAAATAAAAAAATAAAAAAAACATGTTGTCCACTTTTTTTTCGCATTTATTATCTCCGGGTTTGGGACAAGTGCAAGAAGATCGTATTACTGCTGGATGCATGTGTAACAATAAAATATTATTACTTTTTTAAATAGGGGGAACTGGGGGACATTGATACAGCGTTTTTCAAAAAAAAATTTTGGTGTCTAGAAAGCAGAAATTTCAAGTTATTTTTCTATGTGATCTCAGCAAAACCTGTGTAGTGTGTTACAAAAATGTACAATCGTTGTTTTACATATTATTTTTGCATGTAATTTTTAAAAAATCAAAAAAAGTAATTTGTATCAAAGTGCCCCATCCCCGGGGCAGATTCATACATTTTGAAACGTCTGGGGAAAATGGAGACAAAATAACACCAATGCATATTTTTCACAGAAAAATAGTTAGCAAACCATTTTATATATATTTATAGAGATTAAAATCGCACACAATTTATTTGTAAGCGATATTAAAGCAATCAAAATGAAATGTATAATGACCTGATGTTCTGGCTGTTCCTTGTCTGTTTGTTGACTGTGGTAACTTTGTCATATCTGGCACTTTATCCCTAGAATTCTCTTTTTTCTTAGGAGAGGTGAAAGAATTACCAGGTTTTCTGTTTATAAATCGGTTTACAAACAGAAAATAAAGGATAATTATATTAAAAATTATGTTTATAATATAATTATCATGTACTGTTCTGCAGCTTGTTTCTCTTACTTAACATTTCTCATGTCGATAATACTTTTTTCTCTGGAGAATCGATATAAATTTGAGATTTGCCAGGCTGCCGTCCATTTCTTTTGTTAATTCTACTAGCACTAGATATTGTGTAAGTTTGTACATCTTCTGTTTGCAAAAATACTATAAAATGTTCTAATATAAAGAAATTAGAGCTATTTCACTTCAATAAAAACTAATAGTAGAAATTTTTGACGAGAAATGGTTGAATTAAGGAGTGTATGGTAAAAATAAAAATAAAAGGTAATGAAAAAATGAACTGGAAAAGGATTTAGGTTGTATCAATGTGCCCCGACAAAGACTGTATCATTGTGCCCCATGCAGCCATTTTAAATAAAATGAGTCGCAAATCCAACACATCATATTTTATCTAACAGTAAAGAATGAGGAACTGATAAAGATTAGCGTTACTTGCCAGGGAGGGTATTCTTTTCGGTTGAAAATACTGGAACAGTTGTACAATACCATTTCAATTGTACAACTCAAATTTACTTTTGACCTACAAAAACAATTAATCACCCATTCCATTTCGTCAAACTATTGAATCATTCCAAAACTTTCTGTATGTTGTTAATTTCACTAGTGTCATCTTTTGGAGTTGTTGTGAAACTTCCTGTAATGACCCTGTGTGCTGTACAAGGGGTGTATCAATGCGCCCCAAGTATCAATGTACCCCAGTTCCCCCTAGTAACTATCTTTTACAGATGTTATATAATATAAATTCATTTTATGTATAATACTGATATTTTATTGACTTTTCTGCTCTTAAATCCGTAAAATATGTGCCTAATAAATGTGGAACTATATTTATACATCAATGCAAGCGTATAAAAAGAATTTTCAAACATTCATAATGGTATCATTGGATACGGAGGACGGGGGACAATGATAATGTACACTACATGGCCATTGACGACCGTCCACTTGCGATTTTAGACATTTTGTTAAATATCTAGAAAAATACATGAAGAATTATCCCGAAACTCTTAGTGTATAAATAAGATAGTACAAGTCATATATTTTCGTGAAGATTGTTTCCCGAAACTCCATAGGAAACCGTCAACAAATTAAGAAAGAATGAATATCTTTTGGATAACCCTGTCAAAACTAATGTATCAAAAGCGCTCAAATTGTAAATTATGATTAAGTGGCTTATTGTATTAAACTCTGTTCATTTTTATGCGAATAGCATGTATACTCGTAGAGAAATTAAGATTTTTAGAAATATGGTCCCAAATTTTGCCAAGTTATTTTCTTATAATTTAAAAAGTTCTTAATATAAAGATAACATTCTTTTCTGAAAATGTGACAAGTAATATCATACACAATACCCCGCTATCGGAATCCAAAAATAATAATAATTTTATGAAAAATAAGTAGGTTTACTAAATAGTTTTTCTCTGCGCATGCGTCAACGATATCAAAATATCATTTGCATATTGAGTTAGCTAAATGTATAGAGCAATTTTTGTAAAAGTCTCAAAATCATACCTTGAAAATTCTAAAAGTAATCGTCTATATAATAAGCACAAAATCCTTTTTTCCCAAAATGAAGCAAAAAAATGAAGGATTTTATCCAAATGTATGTAGTTCGTCACATATTGTGTATTCTATATTGACACTGATCAATGAATATATGAATACAAACCCTCTTGTTTTTGCTTCATTTTAGGAATAACGGATTTTCAACTTATTCTACTGACGGTTATTTTCAGAATTTTCAAGCTATGATTTCGAGACTTTCACAAAAGTTGCTCTATACATTTAGCTAACATAGTATGCAAATGAAATTTTGATATCGTTGACGCATGCGCAGTGAAAAATTATTTAGTAAACCTACTCATTTTTCATACAATTTTTAATGTATTTTAATTCTGAATACAGGTTATATGTATAATGTATATTAATATAATATATGTATATGAATATATGTGCAATATTGTTTGTCATATATTCAGAAAAGAATATTATTTTATATTAAGAACTCTACAAATTATAAGCAAAAACCTTGAAAAAATTGGGGACTGTTTTTATAAAAACCAATTTTTCTACGAGTATACATGCTCGAGTAAAAATAAACACAGTATACGAATAAAAATGAACATAGTTTATTATAATAAGCCAATTAATCATAATCTACAATTTGGGCGCTTTTGTTACAATAGTTTTGACAGGGTAATCCAAAAGATATTCATTATTTTTTAATTTGTTAACGATCCCCTATGGAGTTTCGGAAAAAAATCTTCACCGAAATGTATGACTTGTGATATTATATTTACATACTGAGAGATTCGGGATAATTCCTCATGTATTTTTCTAGATATTTAACAAAATGTCTAAAATCGCAAGTGGACGGTCATTAATGGCAATGTAGTGTATGATATCATACGAGAGATGGGATGTTCAAAATTGCAAAATGTTGATAATTATTATAAACATGTATTGCCCTTATGGGGATTAAATTTAAGTATATTAAAACAGACCACCACCAGTCAAAGGATTAGATAAGTTGAAATATTTTATTCTAGATATCTGTGAATGCTTTGTATGAGAAAGATTCTATTATTTTATTATTATTATTTTTATTTGTATTCATGCTCTGTATGTCAAAAATGTATTAAATATTATCCTACTTTAGTCTCTCTTCGATAATTAAATGCTACATTATTATTATTATTTGCTTTTATACTTTATTATATGTCAAAAATGAATTAAATATAATGTTCCTTTTTTAGTTGCTTTTCGATAATTAAATACTTCAACTTTAAATTTAAAATACTTTTATTTGTTGAAATGTTGCATATTTTCTAATATGTTTCGCTCTTTTTTTATGCATAAATGAAGGATTGAGAAACCCTTTTCTTCCGCTAAAATTTTACTAACCTCATTAAATATCTATATTAATAAAAGAACAAAACGCTCTGTCTGTGTGTGTGTGTGTGTGTGTGTGTGTCTGCGATAGTTAGCGAAAACTACGGTACGTACGAAGTTCAAAATTTTTCTGAGAGTAGCCCAATATCTCTCCTGATGCACCTGAGCTTCAGAATTTCGAAATTCTATTTATTAACTGAGTAATTAATTAAATTCCAAAGATCGCTCTCATAAAAAATCGCCTTTTTTCTTCTTTTTTTCCCTTCATTTAGTTATGGTTGGTTGGTTGCATAAAATTTTCGCATAAATAATTAAAAAAGCTGGAACAGACCTTTAAAATCCATAGACTGGCAAACTGTCAGTTTAAATGATAATTTTTTATCACAGCGGTTGTAAACCATGGAGGAAAAAGATAGGTGGTGGTGAAGTAAACCGAAAAAAGGGTTGCAATATTAAACCATTTATCGCTCAAATTTTAATGTCCCAAACAAAAGCATGTGGAAGGGATTTTGTATTAATAAGACGAATTGAAAGAAATGAATTACAGCTGAAGCATTTTTTACGAAGACATAGTAATTTTTTAAATGGTCTTTTTTCTATTATATTATTTATTTTAATAAAATGTTTGCTTTTAAAATAATTGAAATTGATAAATTCGAAATAATTAAATGTCAAAATAAAATTAAATAAAATATTGAAAACATTTGATTTGGACTAAAAATTGTATTACTAAAAGTTTTCTTTTTTTTCAGAACTTTTCAATACTTTATAACGTAGATGAAAAATGTTTATGATTTAACAACATATTAATAATTCTATGTCAATGTATAAAATATATTTATGAAAACATTCTTTTAAAATCATGAGCGAAAACTTAAATGACAAATATTAGTCTAAAATCTAGATTTCAGAGTGCAGACGATTTTAAGATATTGACGAAAGAATGTTAACTTTTCAGGCAAAATCTTAAATGATGCTTCTATATTGATATTTCAAAGTCATATGATAAAAATAATCACATAATTCTTGCTTATGATTGATATATTTGTATATTTTATGCATTCCGATCGTGTATTACAGTCAATAATGGCTCAAAACATTATTTTACGGGTAAATATCAACACTTTAACACGAAACTAACGCAATCGTTGGATACATGTTCCCTCCCGTGTTTCTCATTGCTCATTTTAAATATTTTTAGAGCTTAATATTAGTTGTTGCTTTTAAAACCGATTTTTCACAAAGTCAGCTACGACATATTTCAAGCAATGCATTTCTGCATGCTTCCAGTTAAGGCCCCTGTCCTCGCTCGAGAAAACGCTAGCGAGCTAATGCTATTCCTATGGAGAAGCATTTTTCTAATAACTCTTTCGTATTTTGACATTTTCGAATAATTTTTTTTGCATTGGATAGCTGAGGTGCATGCCGTTAGCCCACCTTTTTTACTTTTTCGATTTTGATTGCAGATATATTTTTTTTAAAAGCACTTTCAGTTTCCAAACCGGTTTTGAAAGTGAAACTAACTTTGTAAAAAATATCTACAACCAAAATCGAAAAAGTAAAAAAGGCGCGCTGTCGGTATGCACCTCAGCTATCCAATGCAAAAAAAAAAAAAATTATTCGAAAATGTCAAAATGCGAAAGAGTTATTAGAAAAATGCTTCCCCATAGGAATAGCATTAGCTCGCGAGCGTTTCTTCGGGCGAGGATAAGGGCCTTAGTGATAAAATCATATAAATTTCAAGTTCGTTTAATATTGTTAATACGGACCCGGGCAACGCCGGGCGGGTCAGCTAGTGCTCAAATATTTTATTCTGGATTATCTTTTAATAATTTTGTCTGCGAAAGATTCTGCTATTGTTCTCTTTAAATATTCCCTCTACATCGGAATATAAGCGAAATGGGATATATCTATCTAATTTTTTTTTTTTCAAATACTTCGACGTTGAATGTATAAAAGAAATTATTTTTCAGTACTAAAATATGCCTACAAATATGTTCATCTGTTTCTTTATGCATAAGTAAATAATGACCTTTTCATTCTTTTCATTCCATTAGACTTTTACTAATTTGTTTGAAATACTTTCAGCTTCTAATTTTTTATACGGAATAGTTTCAAATAATTTTTTCTCAGGAAAAAAACTATTAGTAGCTTTTTTATTTATAATCTCTGTAGCAAAAAATAAAATAAATATGATAATTTTACATATGTTTCTGCATATAATAAAATGCAATGAATTAATTATTTTAAGTATATATGTATATATATATATATATATTTTATCATCCTATATCAAGATATTGAGTTTAGTCCAGCATAGTCAAAATAAATGTTATTGATTTAAATAATAATGGGATAAATTAGGATGTATGGTTTATTTTTTCTGTAACTACATAATTCTACTTTTAATTAATTTATTAATTTAATGTTATGATGTGTACGATTATTAATTTTATTTTTTCTCCTTTTAAATTTTATGTCCAATTCAGCAATTTGTTGTTCTTTGTTATTGATCTTATTTCTCATCACATTTTCTTTGTTTTTGCGACTTTGCAGTCTACACGCGATTATAACTCTCTGTTATTTTCTCCATATCCACTGTGGATTACTTGGTATTTCTTTAATGAATTTTGGTTTTATGTGTGTTGGTATTCCCAAATTTGTATTGTTTTGCTTTTTCATGGCAAATACGAAGATGAAACCACACACTTCATTTGTAGTTCCAAAGTATTTGAGACCCGAAGATTTTTCTTTGATTCTACAAATTCCATTTGTATTCATTTTAATTATTTATTTTTTCCTTCATGTTTAACGTGCTATAAGTTATTAAATTCAATGGTTCATATATTGTAATACGATTAATGGTTTATATATATATATATATATATATATATATATATATATATATATATAATTAAATTTTTCCTCATGTTCAATATATTTTTTTCCATTAAATTCAAATGGTTAATATTGTTTACTATTAATGGTGTTATATATATATACATACATATATATATATAGAGAGAGAGAGAGAGCAGAAAATTTACTCTTTATATTCATGTGTAAATAAATAATGAGAAGACCGTTTCTCAATTTGAACTTGATTAAAAAATGCAGATAATATATTCCGAACATTTTCAAGTTTTTGTTTAGCAGAAGAAACTACTATTATTATTATTTTTACAACTGTACCTGCTATTTTAAACAAATTAAATAAATATCATGTTTAGTTAAAATTCACTGAAATTACAGATAACTGATAACTAAATAAATTTACAAATAACTAAATTAAAAACATTAAAACATTAAAACAAGTTCAAAAAAACTTTCGGATTTTTTCTAAATCTCTCATCAGTTATTTCAACGTATAAGTCAATTAGATTTTTAAAAACAAACAAATAGAAAACATCACAACAAGTTGCCAATAAAGAAAAGAAAATTATACTTAAGTGAGAAGCGATTCTCATTTAATGTATTTTATGTCTAATGTGTGGCTCTGTATGTGAACGACAGAATTTATACATACAATTTTTTTAATTAAATTTTGAAACGCGTGCCACAACTGTAAAAGCACTTCAAGCAATTATTCTTCGCATGCACACTACTTTACACAAATATTTTTTGTGTCCCTATAAATGAACAATTAATTATATCTCGCCAGATTCTACGGTAAGCGTCTAGTAATCCACCTGAGTAATATATACATGAATTTCAATATGCTTAAAATATTGAAACAACGTGAAAATATAAAGCAAACGAGTTTTCACCATTGACCGTCATGTAACAGAATTTTTTTAGTGTTCCTGTAAATGAATCCCGAATACTTCAGTTTCAATATCGAACGTGCCATAGTAAGTAGCTTTTATATATATCAATTACGTTGCAATTGGACTATGTTTACGTAAGTTAAAGCACGAACAAGCAGACGGACAGACAAACCGAATTCACAAATCCTTTTCAACAATAAAAATTTCTTCGGGTGCAGCACTAAATTCCAAAAAAGAAGAAGTCTTGTTTTCGTATTATTTAATATTCTAGTTGCTTCATAATCTATGCCTGATACATTAATTTTTGTTCTTGATTTTTTACTAAAGCATATGTAGAAGTTTTTTTTACTTTCTCTCCAAACTCAGACAATTAAGAGAATCCATTTCCTTCCACTAAACTTTTTCTGAACTCGTTATTCAAGTTGAAATATTTTCTTAAAGATGTTCAAATTGAAGATCTTCATTTTAAATTGTATAGACCAATAAACTGTGCTACGATTTATAAATAATATTTGTATATATAAATAATGTATTTTTTTTATAAGATTTAATAATTAAGAGGTTAAAAGAATTTTTATTTTCTGTTTTTTAAAGAAATTTATAAATATCACATTGAAAAAAAATTGTTAATATATAAAAAATTCTTAAAATATGCTGCAAAAAGCGTAGATTCCATTGCATGATGGAATTCTTCTGTGTGGCTGTCAAATTAATAATAAAAGATTTGCACCCTATATTTATAAAATGCATGTTTTAGAGCACATCATAAATGAATATCAGTTGCATTATGCTTTAAACACTGCAATATCATTAAAATGCACCTGAGATTATTTGACCGTAAAGTAATATAATGGGCTTTTGAATGTCATTTTTAGTTAATATCATACAATAATAAATGTTAATAACACATACTAACAGGAGAATTAGAGTATATTTACGAGAGTCAGAATAAGAACAGACAAACCAAAGCCGTAAACACTTTTCAACTATGTTGCAAAGTATTAACGTTTGAAAGGACATCCCATAGAGCTTGATCAGCGAATTGTTCCAGAAGAAATGGAACTTTTGAGCTTTTTGACTGCAAATTATCTATTCTTTCAATTTATGTTACTTTTGAATTCTTTTGAGTGTTCCCGTAAATGAATCCCGAATTCTCCAGTTTCAACATCGAACTTCCCATAATAAGCTGCTTTAATATATATCAATTGTTCTGCAATTGGACTATATTTATGCAAGTTAGAGCACGAATAGGCAGACGAACAGACAAAACGAATTCACAAATCTTTTCAACTTTATTGAAAAAGTTAATAAAATTAAATAGTATGAAAAACTTCTAACAAAATATTATGCTTTGTGTATTATACTACGATAGTCACGTTCTACGTATTCTTTTCTAAGATATTGTTTAAGAGTAGATAGCAAATGTAAAAGTCTTCAGCATACGCAATTGGCATTATTTTATATAAAATAAAATAGTATATTTTAAAAGTCTAAAAACTGAAATCTGTTTTGCTCACTCTCTCTTTGTATATATATATATATATATATACATATATATATATGTATATATATAATATGTATATTTCTTCATTCGTAAACTAAATTCCGAAAAAGAAGAAATCTTGTTTTCGTATTATTTAATATTCTAGTTGCTTTATAATCTATGCCTGATACATTATTTTTTGTTCTTATATTTTTACTCAAGCATATTTAGAAGTTTTTTTTACTTTCTCTTCATACTCAAACAATTAAGAGAATCCATTTCCTTCCGCTACACTTTTTCTGAACTCGTTATTCAACTTGAAGTATTTTCTTGAAGACGTTCAAATTGAAGATCTTCATTATAATTGTATAGACCAGGTCTGTCCAACCTTTTACTAAGCAGGGGCGCATCTTAGCTTTTGGAAACAGTGAAGGACGCCATTATTATTTATGGCTCAAAACATGCAACAAAATTATCTAAGAATATAAATACCGGTACATATAAACAAAATCATTTCTCTTTAGAAGACAAAAGCCTTCTATGGATCTGAAATATTACTATGTAAAAAATCTCTTCAAAATAATTGTATCGTTGCACATTTCGAATTATACTTTTTTCTACGAGGGGTATATAAAAAATTATTTGAAGGAACCATAAAATTAAATCTCGCCGATTATATTAAAATAAAATATTAACTAGTTACATTGTTAGGTTTTTTGGGGGACGCAAAAATATTCATTGATTTATTTTGAAAGTGTAATTTTGCCGGTATAAAAAGTACAAAAACAAAGATAAGCACGATATAGTGACTAATCCATGGGTGTTTTTAAAGAGAGCTTGGAAGAGAATGGAGATAATTTCGAACAATATTATAGATTAAAAACTAGTTGGATGTGTCAATCCCAAAACTTTCTTCTATCTCATAAGTATATTTTAATATTTAAAAAAAACGTGGTGACCTCAAAGTTACCCACTATCGAATTTCCTCGAACATTTGACCTAGCCTAATGAGATTCTGGTATCCGAAAAGCCTAAAACGCAAAATTTAATTAATATTCTGAGAAAATGAGCTTAGTAGTGCCTCATGTTGGATAATTTATACTAAAACCTAATAAGCATCTATTTTTGTCAAGACCTAACAGAATCTGAAATTTGATGGAATTTCGTCCATTAGTTCTTGAGATATAGTTATAACAAAAAATTTGCAAAACGTAGCACAGCAACACCATATCTTGGACAATTTATGCCAAAACGTAAAAAAGCGTCTAATTATGTTATGGTGTAAAAGAATCTGAAGTTTGATGAAATTCTGTGCATTAATTCTTGAGATATAGCTAGTTTAAAAAAAACCGTGTAAAATATAGCACAGCAGCACCATCAGTTGAAGAATTTATAACAAAACGTAATCATCGTGTAATGTTACATGTCATTTTGTAACAAAATCTGAAGTTTGAAGAAATTCTGTGCGTTGGTTGTTGAGATATAGCTATCGGAAAAATCGTGCAAAATGCAGCATAGCTGCACCACCTGTTGCAAGGTTAATACCAAAATGTAATCAGCGTCTAATTATGTTATATATTCTAGTGTAACAGAATCTAAAATTTGATGAAGTTCTCTGCATTAGTTCTTGGGATATAGCTATCGCAAAAATCGTGCAAAATGTAGCATAGCAGCGCCACCTATAGGGCAGTTCACACCAAAACCTTATCAGCGGCTATGTATCTCAAGGTATTACGGAATCTGAAGTTTGGTGAAATTCTGTGCATTAGTTCTTGAGATATAGCTATCATGAAAATCATGAAAAACGTGGCATAAGCAGCGCCACCTGCTGGCCAATTTACACCAAAACTTAATCAGCGTCTATGTATATCAAGGGAGTACAGAATCTAAAGTTTGGTGAAATTCTGTGTATTAGTTCTTGAGATATAGCAATCTTGAAAATCATGAAAAACGTAGTATAGCAGCGCCACCTGCAGGCCAATTTTCGCCAAAAACCAATAGGCACTAATTCATATCAAGATCTAACTGAATATAAAATTTTATGAAATTTCGAGCATTAGTTCTTGAGATAGAGCGCCCACAAATTTTTTGTCACATACAGACAGACACACAAACAGACACAGACAGACGGACAGACTCACAGACAGACATTTTCTAAAAATAGTCAAAACGTGTTCAGGACCTTCTAAAACGTATAACTCCGTCGAAAACCGGAAGTCGAAAATTTTCATGAATCCAATATTTTCTTCTTGTAAAGATAGAAGAAAGTAAAAATTATCGAAAATTTCCAAGTTCTGAGGTTGGAAATGGCAAGCCCTAAAACACACAATGAACCGTCAAAACAACATTAATTTTTGATGCGTGAAATACGTTTGAAGAGGTTTTAAAAATATCTTAAACAAATATCATGAATTTTTAAAAAGCAATCTTCAAAAAAGAATATTATTCTTAAAAAATGCTAGTAACGTGCAACCTTCTAAAGGGCGCCATGGCGCCCGCGGGCACCGCGTTGGCCAGCTCTGGTATAGACCAATAAACTGTGCTGCGATTTATAAATAATATTTTTATATATAAATAATGTATTTTTTATTTAAGATTTAATAACTTAGAGGTTAAAAGAATTTTTATTTTCTGTTTTTGAGAGAAATTTATAAATGTCACATTGAAAAAAAATTGTTAATATATAAAATATTCTTAAAATTTGCTGCAAACAGCGTAGATTCCATTGCATGATGGAATTCTTCTGTGTGGGCTGTCAAATTAATAATAAAAGATTTGCACCCCATATTTATAAAATGCATGTTTTACAGCATATCATAAATGGATATCAGTTTTATTATGCATTAAATACTGTAATATCATTAAAATGCACTTGAGGTTATTGGACCGTAATATAATTAATGGTCTTTTGAATGCCTTTGTAAACCAACTATAAGTGCTTCGCAACTCATTTTTAGTTAATATCATCCAATAATAAATGTTAATAACACATACTAACAGGGGAATTCGAGTATATTTACGAGAGTCAGAATAAGAACAGACAAACCAAAGTCGTAAGCACTTTTCAACTATGTTGCAAAATATAAACGTTTGAAAGCACATCCCATACAGTTTGATCAGCAAATTGTTTCAGAAGAAACGGAAATAGCTATTCGATTATCAATTATCTTTTCCTTCAATTTATTTTTATTTTTAATAATAGTACTTTTGATAATGCTACGTTACGTATCTATCTATATTATGAAAGCCAAATGTGCAAACTTGTGATTTTTCAATCGATTTTCAACCCACTTCCTGATAAGCTACATTCATACACTACATAGCCATTGATTATCGTCCACTTGCGATTTTAGACATTTTGTTAAATGACTAGAAAAATACATGAGGAATTATCCCAAAACTCTCAGTGTATAAACATAATAGTACAAGTCATACATTTCCGTGAAGATTTTTCCCGAAACTCCTTAGGGGACCGTCAACAAATTAAAAAAGTGTGAATATCTTTTGGATAAGCCTGTCAAAACTAATGTTGTAAAAGCGCTCAAACTCTAGATTATGATTAAGTGGCTTATTGTAATAAGCCACTGTGTTCATTTTTATGTCAATAGCATGTATACGTAGAGAAAATAAGGTTTTTATAAAAATGGTCCAAAAGTTTGCCAATTTTTTTCCTTATAATTTGCAGAGTTCTTAATATAAAGTAACATTATTTTCTGAAAATATGACAAATAATATTGCACATAATATCCTGTAATCTTAATTAAAAAATAATAATAATTGTATGATAAATGAGTAGGTTTACTAAATAGTTTTGCACTGCGCATGCGTCAACGATATCAAAATTTCATTTTCATATTGTATTAGCTAGATGTATAGAGCAACTTTTGTGAAAGTCTCAAAATCATAGTTTGAAAATCTGAAAGAAATCGTGTATAGAATCTATACTAATAAAATAACAAATCGCTCTGTCTGCGTGTGTGTGTGTGTGTGTGTGTGTCTGCGATGGCTAGCAAAATCTATGGGACGTACGAAGCTCAAAATTTTTATGAGAGTAGCCCAATATCTCTCCTGATGCACCTGAGCTTCAGAATTTCGAAATTCTATTTATTAACTGAGTAATTAATTAAATTCCAAAGATCACTCTCATAAAAAATCGCCTTTTTTCTTCTTTTTTTCTCTTCATTCAGTTATGGTTGGTTGGTTGCATAAAATTTTCGCATAAATAATTAAAAAAGCTGGGAATAGACCTTTAAAATTCATAGACTGGCAAACTGTCAGTTTAAATGATGATTTTTTATCACAGCGGTTGTAAACCATGGAGGAAAAAGATAGGTGGTGGTGAAGTGAACCGAAAAAAGGGTTGCAATATTAAATCATTTATCGCTCAAATTTTAATGTCCCAAACAAAAGCATGTGGAAGTGATTTTGTATTAATAAGACGAATTGAAAGAAATGAATTACAGCCGAAGCGTATTTTATGAAGAAATAGTAATTTTTTAAAATGGTCTTTTTTCTATTATATTATTTATTTTTAAAAAAATGTTTGCTTTTAAAATAATTGAAATTGATAAATTCGAAATAATTAAATGTCAAAATAAAATAAAATAAAATATTGAAAACATTTGATTTGAACTAAAAATTGTATTACTAAAAGGTTTCTTTTTTTTTCAGAACTTTTTAATACTTTATAACGTAGATGAAAATATGGTTTTAATATAACAACATATTAATAACTCTATATCAATATATAAAATATATTTATGAAAACATTCTTTTAAAATCATGCGCGAAAACTTAAATAACAAATATTAGTCTAAAATCTAGATTTCAGAGTGCAGACGATTTTAAGACATTAACGAAAGAATGCTAACTTTTCAAGCAAAATCTTAAATCATGCTTCTATATTGATATTTCAAAGTGACGGCTAGGTTACATTTATGTTATATTTAAGTTACGGTAGGGTAATGTTAAGTCGCAGTTAGGTTACAGACAGATTATGGTTATGGTACAAAAGTTTACGGTTAGGAATTTGTCCACAGAGTCAACATTACGCATGCTTTGATTAAAAATATACACTTTTGTTAAATGGCTCTGAAATTATAATACTATATACCAATCTTTTATCATCGCGTATCGATTCATTCAAGGTATAGTCGGATTTAAGAATGATATAATTAGTTTGAAATTCAAAATATTTCACTTGGGATTTCTATGTGAAAAAAATAATTAGTTACGTGATTTAACAGTGATTTTTACGGGTAAATATCAACACTTTAACACGAAACTAACGCAATCGTTGGATACATGTTCCCTCCCGTGTTTCTCATTGCTCATTTTAAGTATTTTTAGAGCTTAATATTAGTTGTTGTTTTTAAAACCGATTTTTCACAAAGTCAGCTGCAACGTATTTCAGACAATGCATTTCTGCATGCTTCCAGTTATTGATAAAATCATACAAATTTCAAGTTCGTTTAATATTGTTAATACGGACCCGGGCAACGCCGGGCGGGTCAGCTAGTATGCATTAAATCCATTGTTCATAAAATGAAGCAAAAAAATGAGGGATTTTATCCAACTGTAGTAGTACGTCCCATATTGTGTATTCTATATTGACACTAATCAATGAATATATGGATACAACCCCTTTTGTTTTTGCTTCATTTTGGGAATAACGGATTTTCAACTTATTCTATTGACGATTATTTTCAGAATTTTCAAGCTATGATTTTGCGACTTTAACAAAAGTTGCTCTATACATTTAGCTAACATAATATGCAAATGAAATTTTGATATCGTTGACGCATGCGCAGTGAAGAATTATTTAGTAAACCTACTCATTTTTCATACAACTTTTATTATTTTTTAAGTATGATTACAGGTTATTATGTGCAATGTTGTATGTCACATTTTCAGAAAAGAATATTATTTTATATAAAAACTCTGCAAATTATAAGCTAAAATCTTGGAAAAATTTGGGACTGTTTTTAGAAAAACCTTAATTTCTCTACAAGTGTACATGCTATCGACATAAAAATGAAACACAGTTTATTACAATAAGCCACTTAATCATAATTTACTGTTTGACCGCTTTTGATACACTAGTTTTGACAGGGTTATCCAAAAGATATTCATTCTTTTTTAATTTGTTGACGTTCCCCTATAAAGTTTCGGGAAAAACCTTCACGGAAATATATGACATGTGCTATAATGTTTAAACACTGAGAGTTTCGGGGTAATTCCTCATGTATTTTTCTAGATATTTAACAAAACGTCTAAAATCGCAAGTGGACGGTCATCAATGGCCAGGTAGTGTACATATTATGTACTCAGCCGTGCTTCTAATGACAATACCATATTTTAATATTTTATTAACTTAAACATGAATTAATAACTTTATTTTAAGGCATTTTACCGTTAGCTGGCACTTTGTTTCCTATCACGAAACATCTTTATGGTTTCATCTGATAACGAGATACAAAAATAATGCAGTAAATTATTCGCCAAATTTCTCTTTTTAATGCATCAGTTGGCAGTAAAACTGTAACAATGAAATATTTTTAACTTTAAAAAGTGAAAATTCAAAATAATAAGTGTAATAATTTGTAAAAAAAAAAAAACTTTAATATTTCATTGTTATATTACCTTCAACTAACATTATTGCAAACAAATTTTAACAGACACTGTTATTCAGCACCGACAACGAAACTTCATTGCTAAACATTAAAAAAACAATTATGTTTACTCAAAGTTTATTTTTATTATATATATGGGAGAAGGGTTGGGAATTGCTGTAACGTTTATTTTTTAGCTCTGGAACCATTTAAAAATAGGACGTTATTTGATTGAATGGCCGAAATGTGCTAATACCAAGTACTGCTAATAGATGCATAAAACAAACACAAAAGAACAAACACATAAAAAGTTTAAGTGCATGTTAGAAAGTGCTATTAAAACATCCATTTTCATCGATAACCGAAAACACTCCTCTTTTAGTGACTTACTTTTGAGTCAAATAAGGAAATTACCTTATAAATGACCCTTTTTAAAACTATTGATCGTCAAAATAGTCAATTATTGAATATGTTTTATGTTATTTCAATTACTTTTCATATTTGAGAAGCGTTATTTCTCGGAACTTCATATGTCAAAAGTAACATAACTATCAACTCTGAAATAATTTCAACTTCTCTAAGGATCAATTGTATTTGGGAAAAATTATTTTCTTTTGAACGACCTCTCATTGGTGATTTACGTATTTAACGGGTAGAAAGGCAATAAAAAACTCACAGTAAGAAAATAATGTACGTTCGGTATGTGTAAAACAATTCAGTAAAGCCGACCCGCTTCAGTTTAATATTTTAAAGGCCTTGGAATAGTAAAGTATTTGAACCCAATTAAAATAAGCCAATAACAGTTCAGATGTTAAAAAGACTATTCATTAATTTTATATTGCGTACAAAAGGAGACATAAGGAGGCAAAGTAAATATTATTAACAACATTTCTATTATCTATTCATACCAAAAGGTGTATTTTGACGCTTTTGTGTTTGAGTGCAAACGATTGCCCAAGTGTTGTAATTTTAAATTGTCAGTTAAATATAGATAATTTGAGCAATATGCTTATAATTACATTGATGCACATTTATTAAAGATTATTTAATCAAGTATAAATTCTAGCTTAATTGAACAATCTATAAAATATAAATATATATAAACGTAATGAATCATGTCTTATACCAACAGGAAAAACAATTAAATATATTATTTCCTTCTTCTTTTTTAATTTTTTTATAATAAAATCAAACGTTTTAATATTATTAACTTATTAACTACATAAGTTTTCATTCTCGTGTATAAAAATTCAGTCTTTGTCATAACAACAACAGCAATTTTTAAAACAGAAATAAAAAAAATTTCCTTATTTAATACCACAGTTTTTACAGAAATTAAAACAAAAATCATGTGTATTGAACTTATCGGAATTGGAGAACAAAATCCGTTATTCAGTTGTTTAGAGCTAGTCCTTGCAATGATATACTGCACTGTAAAAGAAAATTCTAGAGGCTACTAAAAATTTCTTAGTAAATTTGTATTCCACAGGATTTTTTAGTAACCATTACAAACTTTTTTTTTGCAAGTGAAACAAGCATTTCTTTTGTAAACTGAACAAAAGAATTTTTTGTATAACTAACTTAAAAATTTTTAGTATGAGCCACAAAGCAAATTTTAGTAATAGCTCCAAAAATACTTTTAATAACCATTACGTGCAACCGAAGCGGAAGAGCTTCCTTCGAGCTGCATCCAAACTTCTGAAGCGGAAGATTTTCGGCAAAAACGCAATAGATGGCAGCACTAAACATTCCTTACTGCTCCGACCGGATTTTCATAATTCCTTTATTAACGAGACACTACAGACATTCGGGGTGTATTTAGCGGTGGCAAGTTTCGAACCCGGGACCTTTTAGCCTGAAGTCCGTTACTATAACCACTATGCTATCAAGGCCACACCAACTGAGTTTTAGTAAGAGCTATTAAAAATATAAAACTATTAACTCTATTCGTTGCTAACTTTTTTCTAGTGATTCTTACAGATTTTCTAGTAACCGACTAAGATAACTAAAAATTTTTTAGCAATTACATGGATCACTAAAGTTTTTTTTTTAGTAGATCGACCCTTTTTTTTTTTTTTACAGTGTGCATTAAAATGCAATATGGCAGGAAACCAATCTAATATCAAAGTTATGCACAGCAACTCCAGTAGTTTCCTTTACAATTGAAATCATGATTCTCATGAATTCAAGATACTGTAAAATGTTGTTGATATTAATCTATAAAAATGTTTAAAATTAGAAATTACGAAATCCTTAAAAATTACAAATTGCGAAATCCTTAAGGTATCAAAAGACACCTCACGGAGTATGCCATAGATCCGGGATGAGCTATACGAAGATATTACAGCTGAATTAATTAACAACTAATGCACAGAAAGTCAAACAGTTATTATGGAGAAAATGATTAAACTTAGAGAATAATTTTAACCTTTTCAGACCCAAAGCTAAAATAACAATGTGAGCATATATTTATTGATTTTGCAGAAGTGAAAAGACATCCTAGATGAGAGAAAGAATCCTTCTTCTGAAATTAATACTTTAAGAAGCAGGTAATTTAGGCTCACATTATGTATTTAAAATGACTAGCACACTTAAAATATCAGTTTAATGATCCCTAACCTAAATTACACAGTATAAAATTGAAGTCCTTCATTTAATTTAATGACCAACAAATTCTCAATTTTTTTTAATATAAAGTGCTTAAATTCATTGATTTTGAAAATGTCTTACTTTCTTGGACACACTGTCTGGAATGCATTTTGCATACTCAGATTGTAATAAAATTTATTTTATGAGAAAATAAGCATTAGTGCTTCTCTTTATTGGTTTTGATCCACAACGAAATACATTCAGCTATAGCAATAAATATGTAAAAAAAAACAAAAAAAACATTTGTTTAGTGTTTATCCTCCTCGTTTCACAAGTATCACATGTGATAATTCGGAACCGAGAAAGTTATGTTAAAATCCGAAAGGTGTCTTTTTAAAGGTGTCTTTTTATTCCTCCAGTTCTACAGAAGGGATTTTGATGGAACTTACATTGTTAGATAGATATTATTTTAAGGAAGGTTTTTGTATATAGTACATAGTTCTACCTAGATTAGTTGTGGTGATGAAAAGTTCTGTTCTTTTGAACAAAGAATTTAACATTGGCATAAGTGTACGATTTTGACGACAGCATATTATTCAATCATTTTGTCAAAAATTGAAACAGTCGTGTAAATTAGAAATTAAAAGATACAATTAGCTCGAAAAATAAAATGTAAAAACTATTAATGATATTATTTGAAAATTTTTTAAAAAGGCAGTTTTAATGATATGTTTAAAAATATATTTAATATAAATATGAAAGAAATATTTGTATGGTCTGAAAGAAGTATTCATTTTCAAAGTCGATCCATTGGAATAAGATCTGGCGATTTATCCTATTTGTTTACCATATTTCGCACCTGTATCAGAAAAAACTTAATAAAAATTTTATTTTAAAAAAGGTTTCGTTAGCTATGTCAAGATTTATTTTCAATATTTTAAGATAATATACAGGGTGTCCCAAAAGGTCGTTTACAAACTTAACATGCTGGTCTGTCATATCATGATGAACAACATTAAATAGGAAACTAAGGGTCCCAAACGTCTTCCAAAGGAGATATGCGCCATTAAAGTTTAGGGTCCAAAAATTCAAATGTTTTTAAAAAATAGAAAAAAATTGTCGATTCGTTTGCGGTTTTCACTAAAACTATTCTTTATGTCAGTATTTTCTTGAAAATAAATTATAAAGATAAATTTTAAAAAATGTCGATAGAGGGAGCTTTAGACTTTGGAGTAACGATAAACTAGTTTTTACCATTATATTTTGCATCTCATTAAATTTTTTTAGAAGCTTAGACATAAACTTAAATTTTGAGCTCAAAATCTAAATCGTTGGAAGTGGTTAAGTAGCGCAAACTGAATTGCGGGGGAGGGTTCAAATTTCAAATGATTATAAAAAACGGAAAAATTAATCAATTGATTTCCGATTTTCACTAATATTATTCTTTATGTCAGTATTATCTTGAAAATAATTTATAAAGATAAAACTCAAAAAATGCCGATAGAGGGCGCTTTAGACTTTGGAGTAACGTACAGCTATTTTTTTCCGTTATTTTTTGCATCTCATAATTTTTTTTAGAAGCATAGACATAAATTTAAATTTTGAGATAAAAATCTAAATCGTTGGGAGTGGTAAAGCAGCGCAAACTGAACTGTGTTCAATGGGGGTGGGGAGGTTCAAATTTCAAATTGTTATAAAAAACGGAAAAATTGGTCGGTTTTCGCTAAAACTATTCTTTATATCAATATTTTCTTGAAAATAAATTTTACAGATATCTTGCAAAAAATTCCGTCAGAGGGCGCCTTAAACTTTATAGTAACCAACAACTATTTTTAATCGTTATTTTTTGTATCTAATAAAATGCTTGCAAAAGTTCAAACTTAAATTTTGTGCTCAAAATCTGCATCGTTGTGAGTAATTAAGCGGCCAAAAATTTAACTGCGTTCGAGGTGTGGATAAGGTAACATTTCAACTCCTGAACACAGTTCAGTTTGCGCTTCTTAAGCCCTCCTATCGATTTAGATGTTGAGCCTAAGTCTAAACTTTTGCAAACATTTTATTAAATAAAAAAAAAATAATAATAATAAAAAAATGGTTAAAAATAATTGTTGGTTATTCTAAAGTTTAAGGTGCCCTCTAACGAATTTTTTTTAATTTATCTTTAAAATTTATTTTCAAGGAAATATTGACATAAAGAATAATTTTAGCGAAAACCGACCAATTTTTCCGTTTTTTATAATCATTTGAAATTTGAACCTCCCCACCCCCATTGAACACAGTTCAGTTTGCGCTACTTTGCCACTCTCAACAATTCAGATTTTCATCTCAAAATTTAAGTTTATGTCTAAGCTTCTAAAAAAAATTTATGAGATGCAAAAAATAGCGGACAAAAATAGTTGTACGTTACTCCAAAGTCTAAAGCGCCCTCTATCAACATTTTTTGAATTTTATCTTTATAAATTATTTTCAAGATAATACTGCCACAAAGAATAATTTTAGTAAAAATCGCAAATCAATTGACCAATTTTTCCGTTTTTTATAATCATTTGAAATTTGAAACTCAACCCGCAATTCAGTTTGCACTACTTAACCACTTCCAACGATTCAGATTTTGAGCTCAAAATTTAAGTTTATGTCTAAGCTTCTAAAAAAAATTAATGAGATGCAAAAAATAAAGGTAAAAACTAGTTTATCATTACTCCAAAGTCTAAAGCGCCCTCTATCGACATTTTTTGAAATTTATTTTTATAATTTATTTTCAAGAAAATACTGACATAAAGAATAGTTTTAGCGAAAACCACAAACGAATCGACCAATTTTTCTGTTTTTTATAATCATTTGAATTTTTGGACCCTAAACTTTAATGGCGCATATCTCCTTTGGAAGACGTTTGGGACCCTTAGTTTACTATTTAATATTGTTCATCATGATATGACAGACCAGCATGTTAAGTTTGTAAACGACCTTTTGGGACACCCTGTATAAAAGGATATATAACAAATACACTATATGGCCATTGATTATTGGACACTTGCAATTTTATACATTTTGTTACATATCTAGAAAAATACATGAGGAATCATCTCGAAACTCTTAGTGTATAAATATAATAGAATAAGTCATACATCTCCGTGAAGATTTTTTCTCGAAACTCCATAGGGGACCGTCAACAAATTAAAAAACAATGAATATCTTTTGAATAACCCTGTCAAAACTAATGTAGCAAAAGTGCTCTAACTCTAGATTATGATTGAATGCCTTATTGTAATATGCCTTGTTCATTTTTATGCAAATAGCATGCATACTCGCAGATGTAATTAAGGTTTTTATAAAATAGGTCCCAAATTTTTCCAAGTTTTTTCTTTATAATTTTCAGAGTTCTTAATATAAAATAATATTTTTTTCAGAAAATATGATAAACAACATTGCACACAGTACCCTGTAATCAAAATTAAAAAATAATGAAAATTGTATACAAAATGAGTAGGTTTACTAAATAATTTTTTACTGCGCATGCGTCAACGATATCAAAATTTCATTTGCATATTATGTTAGCTAAATGTATAGAGCATCTTTTGCGAAAGTCACAAAATCATAACTTGGAAATTCTGAAAATAATCCTCAATTGAATAAGTTGAAAATCCGTTATTCTCAAAATGAAGCAAAAACAAGAGGGATTGTATCCATATATTCATTGATTAGTGTCAATATAGAATACATAATACGGGATGTACTACTACATTTGTAATTACTAATAATTTTAAATGTTTTTGTTATTATACAACGTCTTAGAAGCAAAATGTTTTTTATAATGTACATTCTTATATTTTTATGTAGAATTTATATTATTAGTATTACGATTTAGTTATTAGTGGACGTAATCAAGACTTATTTAGTGTTATTTTTCACATTCATATCTACTAAATTTGGATAAAATCCCTCATTTTTTTGCTTCATTTTGGAAACAACGGATTTTGTCCTTTTTCTATAGACGATTACTTTCAGAATTTTTAAGCTATGATTTTGAGGCATTTACAAAAGTCGCTCTATACATTTAGCTAACATAATATGCAAATGAAATTTTGATATCTTTCACGCATGCGCAGTAAAAATTATTTAGTAAACCTACTCATTTTTCATATATTTTTTTATTATTTTTTAATTCTGATTACAAGGTACAATGTGCAATGTTGTTTGTCATATTTTCTAAAAAAATATTATTTTATATTAAGAACTCTGAAAATTATAAGGGAAAAACTTGGAAAAATTTGGGACCATTTTTATAAAAACCTTAATTACTCTGCGAGTATGCATGCTATTTGCATAAAAATGAACAAGGTGTATTACAATAAGGCATTCAATCATAATCTAGAGTTTGAGCGCTTTTGCTACATTAGTTTTGACAGGGTTAATCAAAAGATATTCATTCTTTTTTAATTTGTTGACGGTCCCCTATGGAGTTTCGGTAAAAAATCTTCACGGAGATGTATCACGTACTATTATATTTATACACTAAGAGTTTCGAGATGATTCCTCATGTATTTTTCTAGATGTTTAGTAAAATGTCTAAAATCGCAAGTGTCCAATAATCAATGGCCATATAGTGTATATTAGGATTTCGACTTTACTTTTGTCGCCTTTGTTGTCAATTTGATTTTAAGTCAAAAAGGCATGAGTATGATATTGGTCCGAACGATATTCACAAAATGAAAACTTTTTAAGCGTATTGCAACTTTTTTGAGTAATTTGATACATTCAAATGTTAATTATAAAAATAGCAGGTAATATTGGTAAAATGGAGTAACATATCAGGTTGAGTCTAAAGTTTTGACCCTTTTTTTATTTTAATGTTGACAGCAAATATTTACAAAAATACAAAACATTACTTGAGGATAGTAATCACCATTAAGTTCGACAATCTTCTGCCAACGTTTTGGCAGTTTTTCAATGCCTTCCTTGAAAAACTCTGAGCTACGTGAGTCGAGAAAGAGATCAACCTCTTTTTTGACCTCTTCTGAAGAATTGAAAATTTCACCACTAAGGTGCAGTTGCAGATGCGAAAACAGATAGTAGTCGGAAGGTGCCATGTCCGGACTATATGGAGGATGTGGCATTAAGTCCCTTTCCAGCTTGTATAAGTTCCAATTCGTCCATGCACTGACGTGTGGCTTGGCATTATCCTGGTGAAACATAACCACCTTGCGTCGGAACTCCTTACTTCGCTTTTCCCTAATTGCTGCGTCCACTTTATGCAGCATGCTGCTTTACGACTCACTGTCGATGGTCTGGCCACTTTTTAAGTACTCCTTGTAGATAATACCGCGACTATCCCAGAAAACACAGAGGAGAATTTTTTTATAGGTCAATGTGCGCCTGTTTACGGTCCTGACCGGTACACCTGGTTCAGACCATCCTCCTTTTTGACTGGTGTTGTCGTAATAAACCCATTTTCCATCACACGTAACAATCTGGTTCAAAAAATCACCCTTTCGGTGATATTCGAGCAAGTTTACACAGGTCCATTTTCATTTTTCTTTGTCATTTTGTGTCAGATCGTGCGGGACACATCAATTGAATTTGTATGTCAAACCAATGTTTTTTAATGCTCGAATTATGGTTGTTTGAGAAACATTGAAGTGAGATGCAAGTTCCCGTGATGTAGCGTTTTGATCTTCATCGATGGATTTCTGCAATTCGGTCTCATCAATCACAGTAGGTCGACCAGCACGTGATTCATCTTCGATGTCGAAATTCTTAATCTTAAAATTTTTATACCATCGTTTGACTGTACTAAGTGATACAATATCCTCACCTAAACGTCCACACATGTTACGGTGACATTCTGTCACTCCGGTGTTGCTACAGAACTCATAGTAGATGATGGTTCGAAGCTGGATACGTGATAGTTCCATTTTCGAGGCTTTGTGGAGGCTACAGATGATAATTTTTCAAAACAATAAATACACAGTGTTGTAGCACACGTCTTCTTCTTTCGAAACCAGAAAACCGTATGTAAAAATGTCACTTAACTTGCGAACGCCAGCTGTTTTAGTAGCACTATTCTGCGAAAGGGTCAAAACTTTAGACTCAAGGTAATATTTAAATTCTTATGTAATTTGATTGTAACGAAAATTTAGTTTCGGCTGTTATAATTCGAACTTGGTTGAATGGATTTGACGATTTTGTACAATGGTGGATAATTTCTCATGGAAGGTTTCACTATGTAACATAACACTATGCGTTGATTATTTATAGAATTCAGGTAAAAATTTCTATAATCAAGTGAACTTGACTATGAAAATTTAGTCTTTTTAAAAGATTTTGTGAAATGGACTTACGTGGAACTTATACTGTTAGACAGATATTTTCCCCGGAAGACTTTATCATATTGTTCAGAATTGCTTGATTATTGAGCCATAGAGGGGAGGGGGAATTCTGCAATCAAGTGACCCATTTTATCAAATATTAGTCTTTTTTAAATTGTTCTAATAAATATTTTTTGAAGTGAATTGCACTGTTAATTTTCAAAAATAGTTTTTAGTATATAATATATTGTTCTGTATTGTTTACTAATAAAGCAAATCCTCACTCATATTTGACGCTAAACTTGGCTAATTTGTAATAGCATAGACGTTGAGGGGATATCTATTTAGATCATCACTACTTCCTTACAAAATGTTTCGTTTGAGATCCCTCGGTACAGGCGCCATATACGCACTAAGCTGGCGCGATTGCAACAAAGTGGTGATATTATGCCTCAAATAGTAACCCGGTTATTTTGTTTGAACAAATTATTAAAAAAAAGAAACGACAGTTGAAGCAATAATAAAAAAAGTCTAAATAATAAATATAATAATAAATATAAAAATCACAATAAATCGTGAATATTACCACTTAAAGCAATAGTCAAAAGCAAAGTCTTTGCGAAATTAGCTGGGGAAAATCATGTCAACGAGGTGCGTATATGACGCCTGTCCCATTTCTCTTACAAATGTCTTAGAAACCCACTATGTGGTAACATTTTTCCATTCATTTATGTTAATCCGGCGCATTTCTCGCCAATAGCATTCTGTTCCCGGCAATATCAGACTTATTTTTCGCACAGAAAGATTAGAAAAATTACTTTGATGGTGAAATAGATTGTTTGCTTTATAGTGTAAATTCTAATTTTCATTCTTTTGACTTTTTACTTAAATGTATGAAAGTTATGTATGTTAGATGTTTTCAATATGTGTATTTTACAAGGATGAATTTTAAATAAAATGAGTGAAATGTTTATATTTTAAATGAAATGAATGTGATAAGAATCATGGCGATCCGAACAATATTTGGCGATTCATCACATGCGCACAACTAACATAAAAATATCACTTTACCTTGCAATTGTTATAGCAAACTATCACTAAAATAATATATAAAATATATTGATTCCCCCTCTTCAAAAAAAGACCGTTCCGAAAACTGAAAATAATGACAGAAATTTTAAATATCAAGATAGTATTTTGTACATGCTTAAACTAAAATATTTTGACAATGAGAGATGTATTTATCTAGCTGTTAACTACTGATCCTGATGGGAAAGTAGGCGCATTTTTTGTCATGTGCATTTATAATAGGTTTGTTTTACCAAGCGTGGTTTAACAAATACTTAACTTAAAAATGAGTTATATTGATTTATAACCAATATTCCATACTTGAGTCTATAGCGAATTGAGATAATTTTGAACAGAGTTTTTCTTTTTTTTTTTTTTTTTTTTTTTTTTTTTTTTTGGCTATCTTACGGTATTTTCCGATTATACCAACATCCTGCCAAAATGTATGCTAATGCGCCATTTATTACAATCTTAAATGTACAAAGTATTTTTATTGGAAATTACGCCAAACATATAATGATTCTCTATTTAATGAAAGCTAATCTATTTTTTTTATTTTACGAAATATTAATTAATGATAACCTTTCAAAATTTGGCGAATAGTTTGGCGATCTGTATACTTTGGTGAAATTGGTCGACAGAATAATTAAATAGTATCTTAAAAACATACATTCTATGTGAGCGAAGCCAAAGGTTAAAGCTATTACCTTTATATAATATGTAATGACGAAAAAATGAAATTAACTTTGTGGCAAAAGTATAGACAATCTGTATATTTACAGAAAAATAACAATAATTTAACATCGATTTGCATCCACATTGTTTGCAATTAGAGCAATAATGTAACTTTCCATCGATAAAACTAAATCCTACGTCTCTTGGGAGTCTATTTTGAACCAAATACGTTCAACAGCAGCTCGAATCTCATTAACAGAAAAGGTATAGAAATGTTTGCATAAACCTTACGATATATAGTGTCACAAAGTTTTCCATTGGGTCTAGATCAGGGCTACACGTCGGCCAGTTGAGATCAGTAGTATTGTGAGAGTTAAACAAAGTTTTTGTTTTGTATGCAACATGAATAAACACATTATCTTGCTTATCTTCTAACATTTTATACATTTATGCATAAATTGTTAGAATAAAAATTTTATGAGAGTCTGGTGTCTGATTCCAATCGTTTTTTCTCTTAAATGCTTCTGAATGATTAAGTCTTTATAAAGAAGAATACAACTTCGAATGTCAAAAGAACAACGTATTTATTTTATATTTCTTATAAAATGCAATGTAATAGATACAAGTAAATATCTTTAAAGATGATGAAATCGCTATTTGAAAATTTCAATTACAATTTTCTTTCTTTACGCAACTGAACAAAATTAAATAAAAGATTTTAAAAACACTTCTGAAACAATTGGCGCTTTTTATGCTTCGTAGTGTTAATTAAAAAATTAAAAAATTCATGAAATTGCTGTATATATAAGTATTTGCCCTATGTTTGTCTATATTGATAATTAAATGAAATGAGAACTTTCAATATGTGAAAAAAAAAAAATAAACAGAACAATTTTGCTTGTGTAAGGTACATACATAACGTTATCAACTTTTTGGCAATCCCCTCCCTTACGATTTCATACATTATCATTCCTCAAATCCTACTGCCTGCTCTAATTATATCGTTACCAATGTCTAAAAATTATTTTTATTTTTACATCTTTTTAAATACTTTTGCAGTGATTCATATTTATTATTTGCATACTGTAATGATTTAAATGAACTGAAGACAATAATACATTTCTATTAACATGAAATAACTTTATAGAAAATAATACTTTAAGGAAATGCATACTATCTATGAAATAACTTTTTAGAAAATAATACTTTAAAGGAAATGCTTACTATCTAAACATTTTGATTTTTGTTACACATTACATTCAGCAATAACATTGTTTTTCTTGGACTTGCCCCCTTCACGAGCAAGGGGTAGGCAGACCTTCTTATCAGCAAAACAGATGACTAACATTTTTCCATTTTTAGGTGCATTCGTAATTACGTAAATGCGTATCACCTATAGTCGTCGTTCAGTCCGTCTGTCCGTATGTCTGCATACTACAACGCAAAAACTACCTAAATGAAATTTCAAATATACAATTATCATATTTCTTTGTCGAGTTATCTCAAATTTTATGAAAATAGTATGTATAGTTCAATTAGAGAAAAAATCAAAAGTATTCCGTTATATTACAGACAATGGAAAAAATAGTTTCAAGTGCATTTTAATGATATTACATAGTAAAATTCATATGCATCTGTGAAATATATGCTTAAATATACATTCTGTACAATCTGTGGTGCAAAAATACTTTTTAATAATTTACAGGACTATACAAAAGTATTCTATTACATAATGGTATAAGTTTAAACATTGTTTGAAGTGCGTTTTAATTATATTAAACTCTTTCACATTTTATGAAATTGGTGTACGTTGATGAGGTATTTTGCAAATTAATTCCTGTATAATAGAAAGCTTATAGTATTTACAGGGACTCCCAAAACATTTCGGATACTGTACTGTTACCGAAGTACTGTAAATTTAAAAAAAATCGTTATAGTACGAACGCACCTCTTTTGCTACGTTTGACGTGCAATTTTCGATTTGTTTCACTTGAAAACATAACACATATCCCTTCGAACCTCGTTTCTCAAACAACACTTTATATGCACATATCGCTGGCGAATACGAACCAAACATTGGGTAATCCATATTTTGGAATAAAATAATTTATAATTATTTACTGTTTTTAATATTGCCTTTCCATTTTTATAAATATCGGTAATAGACGAAAAAAAAAAAGTCATAGACTATTTTGATATTTAAAAAAAAGTTAGCAAAAAATAAAAAATTTGTTTGGATCGAAAATGATATCCATTTCGAAAGACAATCCTCTTCCTCACAGTAATATCTTACGATATCAAGTGACAGGTACTCCCACCCCTAAAAAAAGATAATGCTATACATGTATAGTCCCTAACCAAATCTTATTTAATTTATTTAAGAAAGGAAAATGTACTTTAGAGTGAAAATTCAATTCTTGGAAGTATCTTACAAGAAGAAAGAAATAGATATGTCCCACTATAATTGTTTGTCTAACAACGAAATGTGTACTTTTAATGCTATTAACCGTCACGTTGACCGCAATAAACCTGATACTGATTGTTTAGAAAGAATACCATCAATTTAATCCGTAGGAAGTTGTTTCTACCAATTGTTTTGTTGATGGAAAAAAGTTAGTTCATAGTTATTCATTAATTTTACTAAAAGTGGAGCAATGCGATACTAAAGAATTATTTATAAGTATTACATAACTTTAACAAAAAACATGAATAGTATTGATAAGTAGCTATTTTATTCTGAGCAATTTAATTTTGGTAACGCAGTTTTGTCTAAAAATAAACACAATTCTTCTAAATTTCTTTGATTAAATTCAATATAGATTTATTTCTCTTAAAACTAGTATTTTATTTTATTTATCATTTTAAAATTTTCATATAATTCAAAATTTTCAAATGTCTTTTTGGAGAAATTGAAAATCTTGAGTCGCAACGCAGTCGAGAAAAAAAATCTTTTAAATTGTAAGTTTAATTTTGTAAATGTGCAGTAAGGTCAAAAGTTGTGTATCTGTATGTTACTTATGATTAGTTTACATATATGCGCCACCTTGTACTCATAAAATATTTTGGCAATTGCTGAATGTGATAAGTAAAGGTATACAAATGCATTCTTTGAATTGTTGTTATTGTTATTACCATCAATTTTTGTATGTATGTGCATACAAATACATCATTCATCTGAAGTATGATTAATTGTTTTCTCACTGCTCCGTTTTAAAAACGTATAGCTGCATTATTTATTGCAACTTTAATATAAAAGGTATATTCAAATATGCTACAAACATACAAACAATAAATACAATGCAAGCTTACAGTAGTGACCAAAATTGTGGGTATTTTTGAAAATTTTTATGCTTTCTAACTTTGTATGCTTATATAAAATATTATGTTTCACAAAATGCAAACTCTTATGTTAATGTTCTCTTCAGCAATATTATTAACATACAAACAATAAAGAGACAATAAAGAGAATAACGAAATAAAGAGAATAATAAAAAGAATAAACAATAAAAAGAACATTAACATACTTTTTAACGATAGTAAATTAATATACGGATCTAATTTTTATTTTAAATTATTTAAAAAAGTTCACATATTTGTAACGATACACTATCATTTCGCATCCCAAATATATGGATTGAATGGTTAGACAATTTACACGATAATTATTTAACTAGACCACGGAGAATATATATATTAAAAAGCACGTGATACATTTATTTTATTTTCAATAACTATTTATTTCGGTTTTCACATTCATTGTATTTGTAATTTCATTTTTCTATTTACATTCTGAAGATGACTCGATTAATAAGAGTTGAAACAAGTAAATAAATTTATTTAATATATTTTAAATGTTTTTATACAACGTCTTATAAGCAATATATTTATTTATAATATAGATTCTTATTTTTTATTGTAGAATATATATTATTAGTATTACGATATCTTATGCATTATTTTAAAGGAAATTTAATACTGATTTCAATACAGATAACATAATGCAAATATTTGTAAAATAAAAAGAAAAAAAAGCGGAAATAATGATTGAAATACATGACATACTAATGATTGTAATGAATTATCAGAACTTAGTAAGGTAGCCTTTATTTTTTATTGCATCTTCAAATCGATGTCTCATTGGGTTGACAAGAATCTTAAGCTTATTCATCGTTATTACATGATGTCAGGAAACAATTATAGCCTCAATCAGTTCCCTTTTATTTAATGGGCGCCTCATTCGTGCAAGCGTTTCCAAATGCTGCCACACGTTCTCAATAAGATTGAGGTCAGGACTGTTTTCTGACCATGACAACAATTCAATGCTCTTTGTACTAAACCATTAAACCACTCTTTCGATATTTTTGTTGTTTGTCAAGGAGCAGAATATTGCTGAAAAATAAATGAAATATTGTTGAGAAAGAGATCCCTGATGGAAAATATAAGTTTTGTTCTAGGATAGTGTCAATGTATTTTCATGCATTCATTGTCCCATTGATTACATGAAGGTGACCAATACCGTCTGCTGACATGCATGACCAAATCATGACACTAAATGTGTTCTTCAAATTTCCCTGAATGCAGTCAGGATGTAGCTCTTCTTCTATTTTGCGTCTCACATATTTTTGAACATCGCTACTGAATAACCATATTTTAGTTTTATCACTCTATTTAATATGCGACCACTGATCATCTTTCCTATTAATGTGTTATTAGGTAGATTTCGTATGAAATACTACCTATTGCAATCGCACCAGTTTATATATCTATATCTATATATATATATATATATATATATATATATATATATATATATATCACTTTTTTATGGACACGATAACTTCTATAATTCTTCACCAATCTCTACCAAACTGGTACATAAAATCAAAGGGGATAAAATCTCGGATAAGTTCGTTAATGAGCAAAATCGGACCAAGGGGGTCGGAATAGGGGGCATTTTTGTGAAAACAGAAAAAACACCATAACTTCTTAATTAAAGTAGATATCGAATCGGTTTAAAGTTTATATTACTTCTTAAAAATGGGCCAAAAGTTTATGCATGATAGATTTTTGATAAATTTAGAAGTGGGCTCAAGGGGCGAAAAATAAACAGGGGTTTTGAGAGAAAAAAAATCATAACTTCGTCAATTTTCAAGATATCAAGTCCAACTAAATTTTTTGTAAATGTTCTAAAAATTATCTAAAACTTTTGTATTTACAAGTTTTTGATAGGACCAACATTTACCGATGAAAAAAATTGAAAACGAAAAAAAAAGGGCGGTGAAAAAAGAGAAAAATCCATAACTCCGTCAATTTTTAAGATATCAAATCTGATTAAATTTATTTTACATCTTTTCAAAAATATCTACAACTTTTATATTGACAAGTTATTCATAGGACCAATTCGTACAGCAAAAAGAAATTTAACAAAAATAGGAGTTGGAGAAAAAAACCTCAAATCCAAATTGCTTATATTCTGACTCATTTTTAAATTCTTTTTGATTTTAAACGCATCCAAATGATAGATCCTCTTATTTAGAAACTGTATAAAGTGACGCATTGGTCAGTTTTCTGATAAAGATATAATATATTTCAAAAAAGGCTACCAAAAAGGGTATTTTGAACAGAATTTCCCAAAGTCATCGGGACTGAAAATATAAGGAAGTATTCAAAAAAGAAATTGCGTTTTTTTCTGACTCGTTTTTAAATCCATTTTTGTTCTCAAACGCATCCAATTTACAGATCCTCTTATTTAGGAACTATATAATGTGATGCATTGGTCAGTTTTTTTATAAAGACGGAGTGTATTTCAAAAAAGGCTACCAAAAAGGGTATTTTGAACAGAATTTTCCGAAATCATCGTGACAGAAAATTTAAGGAAGTGTTCAAATAAGAAATTGCGTTTTTTTCTGACTCGTTTTTAAATCCATTTTTGTTCTCAAACGCATCCAATTTACAGATCCTCTTATTTAGGAACTATATAATGTGATGCATTGATCGGTTTTTGATAAAGACAGAATATATTTCGAAAAAGGCTACCAAAATGGTATTTTGAACAGAATTTCCCGAAGTCTTCGTGGTTTTAAAATTTAAGGAAGTTTTCACATAGCAAACTGCGTATTTTATGACGCGTTTTAAAATTCATTTTCGCTCTCAAACGCATCCAATTTACAGATCCTCTTATTTAGGAATTATATACTGTGACTCATTGGCCAGTTTTTTGATAAAGATAGAATATATTTTTTAAAATGCTGTCAAAGTGAGTATTTCGCACAAAATTTTCCGAAGCAATCATGATTATACAATTAAGGATGTATTCAATCAACAAATCAGTTATTTTATGACTCATTTTTAAATTCAATTTTTTTTCTCAAATGCATTCAACTGACAGTTTTTTGTTATTTAGGAACTGTATAATGTACTGTTTTGGTCGATTTTTTAATAAATTCAGAATTTATTTCAAAATATGTTGTCAAAATGGGCATTTGAGCTGAATTTTTCTTAAGATGATTCTGATAAAACCAGTTTTTGCAGAAAATGAAATTAAAAATTTTTCATAAACGGCCAAATCAAGTTATTAAACTGGGTTTATCTCTAATCATATATATTTTTTTGTTGAAATGAGCACTCTTCGAAATCTACCTCCGCCTATAGGCCCAGCCGACAGGGATTTTTTTTTGTCCAGTGTAGTCTTCTTTGCGCTGCTGTTAATCCAGATAAGGCTTTTTTCGTATATTTCTACCTTTTAGTCAACATATGATAATATTCTCCTTGTTGTTCTTCAACTTACAAAAACACCAGCATCATTCAGTGTACTGGTGGCCACTGATGACATTCTTCTATCTTGGAGCCATATTTTATTATTATTATTATTATTATTATTCTGTCATCAACAGATGCGATGCACCTTTTTCGGTCTTTTCATGCTTTGTTTTTTATTGGATTTATCTCTTAATACCGTACACAAAACTTTCAATGTCAAGATGCAGTCAGTGAACTATCCAACTGTCTTGCAATTTCAGCATAAGAAAGACCACATTGTAGTTACACAGCAGGGGCGTGCGAAGGGAAAATAGCACTCGGGGCAAAATTAGATTTGGTGCCCCCCTTCCCCAACTTTTTCTTCTAACAGGCCAAAAATGACGTTGATAGTATAAATTTGGCTCCCACTAAATTTCCGCGAACGGGGAGAACGCCCCCTTCGGCGTTGTTACACAGTAATCCTAATTCTCATTCTAGGTGTCCAGTCTACTCTTTTATTTGATGCCATTGCTTCTTGATTAAATATTGAAAACATTTACAAAAATTCCTACTAAAATGTTAAAAAGTTTAACAAAAATTCCTACTTGTAATTTTAATTACATAAAAAACACCCGTCCTTCCACGAAAGACAGCACAATACTGACTTGTTTAAAAATTAAGCATGATGCCAGCTTCTGCTGTCAGTTAGAAAACATTTGATTGTGTCCCAGAACAAGAACATTGATTGGCCAGGAAAGATCCACCCGATCACTGTGTTTTTCACATTTAATTACGTATAACTTTTTTCCAGTGCAAATATTTGAATTTTGTAATTTGTATCGAAATCAGTACTAAAAGCTCTTTAAAATGATGTAGAAGAGTTTGCAGTTTGTGAAACGTAACATTTTCTTTAAGCATACAAAATTAGAAAACTTAAAAATTTCCGAAATTTTCTACAATTTTGGCTACTACTGTATATGTATGTGTGTTTTAATATATATTGTAGGTCAATGGAATAGTAAAATCTATCGTTGTCGTGTATTCCAAGACTGACAAATAGATGAATGATGACTTTCCCAACGTATTAGTGAAAAATTTGAGAATCAGATATTGGCCGGAGGGGCTCGATAATTAGAGTAGCAGCCTAGTACGCTGTGGTTCCATGTTCGATTTCTGGCTCAGACTAATTTTTCACTCCAGTTGGGTTTATTGTATTTAATGTTTGTATGTTTGTTCGATATTTGAATATACCATTAACAACAGAACGCAACTGTTATATATGTGTGTATGTGTATTTTAACTTTATTATAATTTTCGCAGAAATATTCAAGAAATTCGAAATCTTACAAATATGTTTGTCTGCACTTTTTAAAAATATTTTTATTGATTTAAATGGTAAATTTTATTTTCTTTTTAAAAAATGTATGAGAGAGATTCCTAAAGTATTTTTTTTCTAAATTATTAAGATTATTGTACAATTTTGAACTTATTTTGTATATTTAACCATCTTACTCAGAGATTTCCTCGGACATGAATATTTTTCGTCTAATTAACCCTCTTTGGCTATTCCCACCAATTATTTTGCATTATAAACTTTGTGTTAATCAGGGTACTTTGCTGATTAAAATAAAACAAAAAATTCTGTCTTGAAGAACCGATGATAAAAAAATAAAAATTCTATAAAAAATGATCATCGCAAAGGAATTAAAAACGCAGCGATAGTGTTAATAGTATTTACTTATTATGCATGCATATTTAGTCCAGGTTTCTTGTTCTAAAGATATGTTTTTCCCTTTTATATTTATATTTTCTTCAATCATTACAAGAAGGAACTTTTGGAATCATTTTCGATTTCCAAATTCGACGGATTTATACGTTTAAAAGGATCTTGAACATGATTTGACTGTTGATGTCTATCTTTGAGTCTACCCGTCTGTCTATATGTATGCGAACACAAAATTTGATGGCGCTCTATCTCAAGAACTAACCCATGAACTGAATTGAATATAAAATATAAACAAACATTATATTCAGTTAGACCTTCACATAAAGAGATTCTTATTACGTTTCGGTGTACACCGCCCAACACATGTCACTGCTATTCTCTCTTTTTCACGATTTTCGATGTAGATTCAGCAATTGATTTTCAATTAATCTTGGTTGCAGAAAGTTTGATTTATATAGAAAATCATTTTGGGATGGTCGCATAATACTAGTTCAGTAATATCCAGGGCGTTCAAAAAAAATGTCCCAGTTATAAATTTTAATTGTATAAGCGTTGTATATTGTTGGTTTAAGGTCACAAATAAAGAGAACCTCAAGCAGTTTTAAATTAGCATATGCGCAAGCACCGCTAGGTTGGTCCGGGATGCATTCCCCACCCCCGGAGCAATAAAATCCCCTCCCCGGAAATTTTCTTATTTTGTATTTTTAATAGTTAAAAATGTAAGTTCCCTCCCAAAATTTTATAATGCCCTACCGCCCCCCCCCCCCGTAGTCACAAAAGTCCCTCCCCGAGGAAAATGTCTGAATTCAACACGGATTTTACAGTCTCAGTATTAGTAAATTGGGGAAAATTTTAATTCATTTTCACAACATTTTGCGCTATCAAATAATTCCAAAAAAAAAAAAAAAAAATGAACTGAAAAAGAATTTATTTCTTATCCATCTATTAAAAATTCTTAATTCAAAGTATAATAAGTAAGCTGTGCAATAATAGAATGAAAAAAAAAATCTATACTTACAGTAAGCTTTTAAAAGAAATAACAAACTAATGTTTAACTTTTTACTTAGCCTAGTCATCTTACTTGCTTTAATTCATTTTCACAACATTTTGCGCTATCAAATAATTTTAGAAGAATTTAAACGATGATTTAATTTGAAATGTGCGCACAAAAGGAAACTATTTTGGAAATTATTTTTGCGAGATTGCTTTTTAGTGCACAGGCTGTTAAAGCCTAAGAAATAATGTGCCCTCAGGCTCTGTATGTACATAGATATCCATGCTATGTACATATCGCGATAACTCTTGGATAAAAATTCCCAATCTTTTTACTATTTCCTTTAAATTTTATAAATAGATTCATTCTGATAAAGCGCTTCCAAGCGCTTTAATTTTTGGTATTCATTGGTTCAGTATAAAGGGAGCGATGGGGCGGCTAATCCTACCCAAATTTAATTTAGATAAATGGGTTTTTAATACAGAATTTTCCAAATTGCGTCAAATTTTGTAAATAGATGCATTCTGATAAGGCGCTTTCATGACTAGATTTGGATATTCGTCCATTAAGTAAAAAGGGGGAAAATGAGGAGATAATCCCCTTAGTTTGGCTAACTGAATTTTTTTGTAGAATTATCTGATTTGTTTCAAATTTGGTATACAGGTTTATTATGATAAAGCACTTCTCTGATTAGATTTGGAAGTTCATTGATTAATTACAAAAGGGGAAACGAGAGGAGGTGAACTAATTGTGCATTTTTTTTAGTGAGCCACTGTTATTTGAAATGAAAAACTTTGAAATAAAAACTTCTCTTTAACGAAATCTCTATTTAAAGAACTTTACAACTTGACAAAATGTTCTTCTTGAACCTCGGCCTTGAAAATCATTAATATGTGACCTCTTTTTATGAAAAATATATTCTGTATAGTGAAGTTTATTCCACTTATTATAAGTGAACTATTTAAGACAAACAAATAACCTACAGACGTTAGACGATGATACATTGTAAAGTGTAATAAAATATAGTAAAATAATCACATTGACTGATAAAGATGATAGAGAAGAAGAAATTGAAAGACCTTCAAAATAAGAAATGCTAAAAGCCTTCAATACGATAAGAAGGAGATTCTAGTTTCACGAGAATGTTGCAGATGAAATGTTCGGATACTTACAAAAGTGAGAAAACTTTTATGAACAGTGCATTTTTTATAATAAACCTTCATTTAATAATATTACAGACTTTTTTAAAGTTAAAAATGTGAAATACTGGGGAAAAAACAGAAAAGTTACGCAATGCTTCAGTTTTTGTTTACTTCTCTATATTATGTGTTTTTCTTTTTACACCACTAATGTAATAAATCTTTTCTCATGTATATGCATAGCATAAGAAAATTACTGCCGAAATTAAAATACTTTTTTTGATATTTCCATTTTGTGTGTATTCTTTATTTTAAAATGTGTAGTTTATTACACAAATTTCAAAAATTTAAGTTGATTTCTATTCAACGAATTGTCTTCACAACGAAGTGTTTTAAACATAAAAATAAGACTTGTAAGTTAATGGGGGTTTCACTATATTTATTTTTAAAGTTTACAATAATATATAATTTCACTAAATAAGATTTTTTTAAATGAAATCACTTAATTTGTTTTTGTTTTGCTCTTTTTCCTAGGATTCTGGATCACAACGAAATTGAAGTTATTGAAGACTGGTCATTCCATGACTCCCAGATTGCAAATTTGTAATTTATTTTCTAAATTTGTTTGAATTAGATTAGATTTGTGCTTTTAAGGTGGTACTCAAACTACCTGCTCAAAAAATACGAAACTTCTTGACACATTTTCTGATTCATTTTTTAAAGCAAAAACAGGCATATTTGTAGTGTTGATAACTGAAGTAATTTTCAAACAAATGCACTTTCCATTTTTTAATAAATAAATTACTTATTGGGTTATAAATTATTTTTGTCATATGACGACAAGTTTTTCTCTTTTCTCTTGAAACCGCATCCAGAGATTCAGTTCAAAACGCCAACTTTATTTGCAGTATATTCAACAACATTGTCTGAAACACCTTTTGCATTTACCAAAAGATGAAAAACTCTACTCGAGTGAATAGTTTATGAATAAGAACAACTGGCAATTTCGTGCATTTTTTAGCAAAAATGAGTTCAGAAATGTAACAGAAAATAACTCCTTTGGATATGAGAAAAGCCTTAATTAATTAAAATATATGTTATTGCTCTTGGCTTGTATTTAAATTAAATTTGATACATTAGTATATTTAAAAAAAGTAAATTTCAAAAAATCTTAAAGATATGGCTTCTGTGAAACTGAAGCCGCTGTCAATATAATAATATAATAATATATCCATTGATTAGTGTCAGTATAGCATACATAATCTCGAACGTACTATTATATTTATATGCAACCTCTCATTTTTTTTTCTTCTGTTTGGGAACAACAGATTTTGAGCTTATTCTATCGACGATAATTTTCAAAACTTTCAAGCTGTTTTTTTTTAAGAGTTTCACAAAAGTTGCTCTATACATTTATCTAACGCATTATGTATGTAATATGTTGATTGCATTCACGCATGTCCAGTGAAACATAATTCAGTAAACCTGATCATTTTTTATGCAGTTCTTATTATTTTTTAATTCTGATGACAGGGTAGTTGCTATAATATTGTTTGTCATATTTTTTGAAACAAAATATTATTTTATATTAAGAACTTGCAGCATATAAGCAAAAAAATTGGCAAAATTTAGGACTCTTCTTATAAAAACCTTAATTTCTCTAAGTGTGGTCATTCTATTCCCATAAAAATGAATACAGTTTATTACAGTAAGCCACTTAATTGGAATGCACAGTTTAAACGCCTTTGCTACATTATTTTTGACAGGATTATTCAAAAGATATTCGTTCTTTTTCAATTTGTTGACGGGCAATTGTGGAAAAAATTCTTCGCTGAAATGTATGACCTGTACTATTCTGTTCACACACCTGGAGTTTCAGGGTGTGTGAATATAACAGATATTTAACAAAACGTCTAAAATCGCAAGTAACCAGTCACCTTTGGTCATATAGTGCATAACCCGTAGAATTGCTTGTTTGCTTGTTAATATTTAGCATGTTGAAAATGTGAAAAATTGATTTGTTTTTGCGTTCTGAAAGATAAAAACCTTTCACCATTCTAAAAATTTATTGTTTGTCTTGAGTTTGTATGAAAACTAGCTAAGAGTTATTTGTAATTGTTAATTTATTAAGGAAACAGTATCTCTTCAACAGGTTATAAATGCTAGTAAAAGGATTCATTTACAATACAATTTCACAAACTAAATAATACAGCATAATTATTGAAATTTTCAGTCTATAGCATTGCTTGTTACAATAAACAAAATAGGCTTATGAAAAATATTTAAATTAATTTGAAAAACTTTAGAGAACAAATTATCTTAAAATTGGTCAAAATACAGATTATCTTTTTTAATATTAACTGAAAGCTTCTTTACTTGTGAATATTTTGACATCCCAAATTTTCCTATACGACAAATACTACCTCTGATAAAAAAAAAAAAAAAGTTTGGTGAATGAATTCAGAACGACTGATTTGGCAACACTGAGGAAACAAAACGCTACACCTGCACAGAGGCAAGAGGTAACCATCTTCCCCCACCGTTGTTCAGTTGAGCTTCGTTTAAGTTCTGTGTAAGACGTGCTCTACTAAGTACTTGTTCAGTGTGTTGGTTCTTAACTGAGAACAGGAAAATGAACGAAAAAAAGATCAGTTTAAAGTTTGGTTTTAAACTTTGCAAGACACCGAAAGAAATTCATGAGGGGTGGTGAAAATTGAACATCCACCATACTCGCCAGATCTCAATCCTCCAGATTTCTTGTTATTTTCACCACTTAAACTCTCTTTGAATGAAATTTGACCATATTGCTGACATCCAACGAAACGTGACGAAGCTTTTAAACTTAATCCCAAAAGAAGACTTCTTGCGAATTTCTCAGGACATGTACAGCAGATTTCAGCCATGCATAGTTATGGGGGATGAGTATTTTAAAGGATCGTATTTTAACTTTCGTTTATATTTCATCTACATTAATGTTACAAGACTATTCACCGAACTTTATTGCCAGAGGTAGTATATAACGAGGCATTGTAAATTTTGTTAATAAATCCATCGCAATTACCCATACAAATGAAAACCTTAAATTGATTTTTCCCCCTGGTAATATTTTTATAACTAGTTTGTTCGATACATATTAAGACTTTTTTGTTGGTTTAGGTAGAGGTTATTTGATTTTTTTTTCTTGTTCTCTATGTGCTATTTAATATTTTTATTAATATGTTTAGCATTCAAAATTATAATTATTGTTTAAAAAAATATTTAAATCGAAAGTTTGTTGAATTTCCTTCATTTTTAATGTACACGAGAAAAAAAGAATCATATTAAATGTAAAAATCCATACTCAGTTTTATGTGGTGTATTCTGATGAATACGGAAAAAAATTAAAGCCAAAATAGTCATATTTATAAAGCTAGTAGAATTTTTAAAAAGTTAATTAAAAAAATTAAATTTCAGTAAAATAAGCTGTTTTGCATTTGTTTAATTATTTATTTAATTTTTTTAGTATTAGGTATTATGCCACCTCTTATGTTATAATATTATTCATAATTGAAGAGATGGTTACAAAAGTACTGTATCCCCGTAATTAAACAACCGACTGTTTTGTTGTTGTTGTTGTTTGTTTGTTTGTTTGTTTGTTTGTTTTTTGTACCTACTAGATATCACTACGTACATGATAAGTTGTGTTCATTTTAATTTATTAACTTTAAATAGTTTTTAATTTAAAGATAACTCTTCTTTTAACAAAATAAACTAAAATTTTTTAATTATCCTCATTTATAATAATTATGACATTGAAAATTAAAAAATGGAAATCTGTAAAATGTCCTTTTCATATTTTTTTTTGTTTGTTTTTTAAGATAATTCTAAAATTTTAATTCATTTTATGAAGAAGTAAAAATAAAGTCTCAAATCATTTTATGCAGAAGTAAAAGAAATAATCTGGCGACAAATTGACATCAATAAATTATTGTATCATAGATTTTTTAGAATTACATTCAACCAAGAACATTAAACAAGTTACAGCATTCAGGTAAACAAATCCGTCTCCTGTTTACAAAAATATTGAGTTTAAGGGAAGGAAGGGGGGGGGATTAAATTTTGACTACTGATTAATGTTCTCGGGAAATTTCAACTCATTATCTTTGACTGTTTTGGAGAAATCATATGCATAGTGGTATATATTAATTGCAAAAAGAAAAACTGTAGGTTTAAGTTTTCCTAATTCATTTAAATATTTTTCACCAATCTTTTTTTTTTATTTGTAACAAGTGATGCTATACCACATAAAAAATGTCATTGACTTTCTTTTAAGAGTTAAGTCTTGAAAATATATGGAAATTGAATCAGTTTTTTGGCACTTTTGACCTGTTGTTGATTCCTATCCCTGCAAGCGAAGATATTCGCCAGCTAATGTTAATTCTATGGGAGAAGTTTCTTTCTAATTTCTCGTTTGTACTTTGATATTTTTAATTTAATTGGATAGGTGAGATCCAACTCTACATCGCTCCTTTTTTATATTTTCTATATGAAAAAAAGTTATTTAAAAATGTCAAAATGCAAACGAGATATTAGAAAAAAACCCTCCCCACAGGATTAGCTTTAACTGGCGAATGGCTTCGCTTGCAGTATCAGGAGTCTTAAAGAAAATAGCTAATAAACTTTTATTTTTTTTTCTTTTAGAAGTCTTAAAGGTAATAGAAATCTACGCATAATAAAGGAGGATGCTTTTACTGGTCTCAAGAATCTGAGAACATTGTAAGTATGATAAAGTTAAAACTTATTATTATTTATCACACACTGTAAAAAAATGTCTTATCATGTATATGTTAAACTAGCAAGATATTTTTCCGATTATGAGCGATATCCTAAACAGCTAGAAAGATTTTCACGAAACCTGGCTCCTATATTAAACTGAGCTAGAGGTTTCCGCTTTTTTAGCTATATTACATGGTATTCCTTCGGTATGCTGTAATGAATTTACTATGTATAATAAAGAGTATTATTTTATAGATAGGTTCTGCATTCAAATAAAATTTACTATCATTTTAATCCCTATTTAGAAGTTAATGTCTCACATTTTTATTTCCTTGTCCCACTTTCTGTGAAAGGAGTCAGTTAACACTCTCTTACTTGTATACACATGCATCATGGCTGCAATACGTTTCTTACACACTGGTCTGAGTAAAAATTATATGATAGAAACTCATTTTTAAAAAGACAGATTTTATATATAATACATTTAAACAATCTTATAACAAATATTAATTAGAGGGAAATTGACACTAAACGTAGTAGATACTAAATTAAATTAAAATATAGAAAACTTCTAACATAAAATAAACAAGAATAAAATTTCATGCATCACACATAGTTTGATAACATTTTCCAACTCTAACACAATATTTTAGAAAAATTTCATTGTTTTTTTTAAGTAAAATCTATCACAGTTCATCATATAATAGAATACTTTCGTAACGCCCAGTAAATGAAGGTATATGCTACGCACTCCTTAAGGGGACAGTTACCTTTTCTGAAATTTAATTGTTGTATTCATGATTTTTCAACAGTTTTTAAAAATACGGGTCAAAGAGTGAACTAAACGCATTTCTGTATGCATTTAACATTGTATTTCGATTACTAAAATAACTGCATATTTAATTAAATTTTTTTATTTTTTTTTAAATAGCATTTTTTAAAATTCTTACTAATTTTTTTAACATTAATATATTTTCCCAATTTTTTTTTATTTAAGATTCTGAAATGTGTATTACACAGGATTGCGCATGAATTTTCAAAAACATCTAATATTACATTTAATGCAATTGTTTAATGACATGCATAGTGAAAAACGGTGAAATCTAACACATCTTCATATATTTTTATATTTTGTATCATGTATCTTTCTATTCTATATATATTCTATAGAAGAAACCCTTGAAAATTCTGCATAACAGCACCGCCAGTATGTACATCAAAAACTAATCAGAACCAATTTTTATCAAGCCGAACTTAATTTGAAGCTTGAAGAAACTTTATGCATTACGTCTTGAACTACAGCTATTCATCATTAAAAATGCAGCATAATAGCACCACATGTTGGGCGATGTACACCAAAAAATAAAAAGGAAAATTCTATATCAGGGACTAACTGAATCTAAAGTTTGTTGAAAATTTGTGCATTAGTTCTAAAGATTGGGCAAAATCGGAAATCGTAAAAAGTACTACACAGCAGACCAATTATTGATCTATTTATACCAAAAACAATTTACATCAAGAACTAACTGAATGTAATTTTTATTAAATTTCAGGCTTTAACTCTTGAGATAGAGCACCCACAAAATTTGTTTCACATACAGACGTACATCAGACAGTGAGATTCATAGACAGACATTTTGCAAAAACATATTTTTCGTGATTTCTGACCTCAAAATGGTGCAAATCTGTCGAAAACGGGAATTCTAAAACTTTCACGAATCCAATATTTTATTTTTGTAAAGTATCCTTGGCGTTTTTAAAACGAAAAAGTGACAAAAATAAGAACACATAGAGAAAGCCATTTAAAATTTTATTTTTTACAGGTAATTGCCTTATATCTCGCTATATAATTGTCAAAAACGAAATGTCAAAATATTCACTATTAAAACAAGTTTTCATTTAATATTAAAAAAAATTCAAACGACATTTTACTCAATTTTGATCTAAACTCTCTCCTTAATCTATAGAAAACATGTTGTAGTGCACCTAAGTGATCCTTTTTCATTTCTTCATGCTTGAAGTAAAATGCATCGTAAATAATTATTTACAGCATTGGTTATAATAGAATGGAGCTCTTTTATAAACGAAGCCACCTTGTAAACAAACTATAAATGACACTTATGTTATACTCTTAGAAAAGCATGTTTTTGTCCATCTCAGTGACGCATATCAATTTCACTCTGTTGTTCACTATGTTTTATTACTGTAACATCATTAAAATTCATCCCAGATAACTTTTCCCCATAAATTAAAATTGAATGGAATTCTTTTGCAAACGAACTTTAAACGACACTTATTCTATACTTTTGAGAAAGTATAGTTTAGTTCACTTCGGTAACGCATATCAAATTCATTCTATTATTATGTTTGAAGTATTGTAATATATTTAAAAGGCATCACAAATTACTTTTGCCCATAAATTATAATGGAATGGAATTATTTTGTAAACGATCTCTAAACGACACTTATTCTATAATCTTGAGAAAGTATGTTTTAGTCCCCTTCAGTGATGCATACATCAATATCATTCGATTATTATGTTTTAAGCATTGCAATATCATTGAAATACATCGGAAATGATTTTCCCAATAGACCATAATTAAGTGGAATAATTTTGTTTGTCCCTGTATATGAACTATAATTATAGGCACTACATTTTCAAAACAGAATATTGAATAATAAACTTCAATAAGAATTTTAATTTTCATGTCTATCCGAATACATTTACACGCCTTGAAGCAAGAACAAACGATGGAGCAAATTGAATTTATAAACACGTTTCATCGATGTTGGGAAATATTAAAAAAATGAACACATATAGGAATGGCCTAAGGCTTATCTGTTTTAAATGCTTGTCTGTTCTTTGCATGTGCTTCTAAAATTTTATAAAAATATTATTAAAAAAGAAGGTTTCCATAAATACATGCGCTAAAAAGTCAGAAAAAATTACAGAATTCTTTTCTCATGAAGTTGGTTATAAAAAATATGGTTATAAAAAAATATATCATCAAAAATATGGTTATAAAAATTCGACAATAAAATAATAAAATTTTCGTAATTTGGCAATTTAAAATCGGTTGGTGGTGAGAATGAAATTTCAAAAAATACTTTATGTCAAATACTCTAAGTTAAAAAATGTTTCATGTTGAATTTATTTAAATAAATTTAGTTTAAAAAAACTTTAATTTTGTGAGTTTTAGTTTAACTATATTTTTGTCAGGCGTTTTTAATCTAAAACTTAGCAAATGTTTATAATAAGTTCTACGAAATCTTGAGATTTTTTAGGAAAAGTAAAATCTTCCATCTAGAAAAAAAAATGTATATATATATATAACATGTGTTTGTGTGTATATGTGACATTTTGCTGAATTACTTTTCCTGAAAGATGAAATGTTTAGCTTTTACACTTTTTAAACATATTTGCTAAGCTTCCTTTAAGGATCAATCATTTTCCTCTGTAAGGAAAAAAAGTAAAAAAATCCCATAAAAGTGTAAGATTGTTTTTCTCAAATGCAAGTATGATGTATGTTTATATGGATTAGTACATACATCGCTTTCTTCGTTTTTAACTTAAATTTGTCTACAAAGCAAAACTTATTTATTTTTTCATTTGTAACTGTTTTTGATATTTTTTAAAGTATATTTATACGCAGATATATATTGAAAAAAGTGCTATTATAAAATTTATCAGTTTTTAAAAAATTGGGTAAAATTAATATATAACCTAATGTATGCGCCCCGCCTTTTTTTTTTTTTTTTACATATTAAAATCGCATTATTCTACTCTTAGCATCTCAAAATTCTGATGTAAAAACCCTTTATTTTCTTTCACGAGCCTTTTTTAGCACTTTCCAACAAAGTTGGACAATTTCGGTTTGTCTGACCGTCTGGCCGCACTCTAACTCCCGTAAATATACTCGGATTCCTATGAAATGTTTGTACGTTATTGATGTTTACCCTAGCACGAACCCTATTGAAAATGAAGTTTCTACCATGATTTTTTTTATTTACAGGGAGAGTCAAAAGTTTACCGATACACTACGGCCTATGGGAAAAAATCTTTTCAAATGAATTTTAAAGGTGTTACACCAGGTCAAACATATTCAAATGTATATGAATTCGCAAAATGCACTAAAATATGCATTATGTAAAATATGCAGTGAAAATATAGCTATTATTAAGGGACCGTTCAAGTATTACGTAAGCACTATAGGGGGAGGGGAGGGTCCAGAGTCTGCTTATTTTTTCTGACAAGGGGGAGGGGGGGGGGTCACGACAATTTTTACGTAAGTATTAAACAACGAAGCAACTGCAGTTCAAATTCAACAAGCAAACAAAGTATGACGGGGAAAGAGTGTTCTACTGACCGTTCGAAATTCGCCGTTTATTTTCGATTTTATCCTTTGCTTTTCCATCGGCAGTCGCGTGACCTGCATCACCCACTGGCCCTTTGTCTTCATTGTTGTCTGTTAAGTTGTGTGCCAAGTCAAGTACATTGCAAGACTAGAAAAACACAGGAACCGGTGTGGCTGGGTTCTGTTGCCAGGGTAACTGGTTAGTTGACTTTATTTTAGGTAAGTCCGGTATTTTCTTTTCTCCCGTTCAATCGGTCATGGAATTCCGGGAATTTTTGCAAAATTTCTGGAAATTTTTGTCTTTCTGCTCCTATTGTCGAACTTCCTTCTCTGCAGGTTTTGGAACTTTAGAAGGCAGAAAACCTACTTGGGCTTTTTCTTGTCTCGGATACACAGCACAGATATTTATTGTTTTAGTTCAATTGCATAGTGAAATTTACATAGTGAATCACAGTGAAAGAGTATTGCTTTTAGTTGCATAGTGAATTAAGTTGGATTTAATTATGGCTAATAACATTGACAAATCCTTATTATATCGGAAACTTTATCAGAGCTTTAAAAAATCTCGAAATGATACTCCTGCCCTGGTCGTGTAAAAAATGGCGAATGATGTTTGTCGACGGTACAAAAATGAAGCAAAGTGCGACAAAGATCTTGAAAGGCTTGTTTTAAAGAAAATTGAGGAAGAACTGCAGATTGCAACCAAAAAGAAATCAACTTTTTTGAACTTTTTCACCAAGGTAATTGTTTAATTTTATCAAACAAATATTAAAGTTCGTAGAAATATAGAGTAGCTTACGTTATATTCTCAAGAGTGATTTCTAACGTCTTGACATAGCTCTCTAGTTAATAAAAAAAATCAACAAATTTCTATGTTTGTTGAAAACCTGAACAAGGACCGGAAACCTGCAATACCCCAGGCTACTGTTCCAGTGAAAACTTCATAATAGACAATGTTGAAACATGGGCTCAAGGATCCTGGACATCAGATTAAAATATGAACACTAAATTGAATTCGAACATTTATATGATTCATGTCAAAAATTTTAGTTATAATGCCTAAGTAAGTTAAGAATTCTTGTATATCTTGTTTTATTGTTCAATGTGATAAATAACAATATATTTAAACTATTTTATATTCTGTGGTTTGTTTAATGCAATAAGCAACAATATATTTTGATTTACCATTATTTGATTGACCATTTTGATTACCATATTTTGATTGACCATTTTATATATTTTGATATCACAATCCCTATATGCCTATATAAATATGTAGGATTAATAATGTAACTGATTGGTTACATTTTCTAAGTCAATAAGTATTGATGTATAAACTGTCATAAAATCTTACGTAAGCAAAGGGGGGGGGGGTCTAGCATTTGCTTATATTTTCTTACAAGGGGGGGGGAGAGGGTACAAAATGACTAAAAATATGCTTACGTAATACTTGAACGATCCCTAATTTACAGGGCCGCACAAAAGAATTTCATTAGATAATAGTAAAGGGGGGAATTGTGTGCAACATATTTTAATACGTTAAACTGTTTCATGTATAATAAAATTGATGTATGTTACTGAAGCTTAATATAAATTATACGATACTGTCTTACATAATATGAAGTACATAGCATTTACAGGGCGATAAAAAGATTTCAAATAGTATATTCTTTCCGAAGTACTTAACCCTTAACTGCTGTGACATAAATTGTCGCATAACTACTGTGATCTGTCTGTCAGACCACTTAATCTAAAGATGAATAAAATGTTAAATTAACTCTCAGAATACTATTTTTGTATTAAACTTTATTTACAGGACTGTTATAAATAAAATTCAGCTACTCAAAAGTCTCTAGAGATAGTAATAGATCTCCAAACGAAACAAAATATCTCTAGTAGAAGTAGTTAAACTAAAACTTATGAGTTAAACTCCGAAAATTGAAAATCTCAGCGGTCTGTGACACCGCTAACAGTAGTTAACGGTTAATATGTATCCGATGATGGCTGATGGATATATGAAATGTATTTTAATTATGATATGCGTGTTTAGGTTTCACTAAATATATGCACATTATATGATGTGTATAAATGTCATAGTTGATATACAGGGCTACTCAAAAGAAGTCGGAGCGTAAATTACTTTAACGTGGTTCTTAAATAAGTTATGCATTTTCACGCTAAACTGAATTCAATTTATTGAGAAATGTTTGCAGAATATAGATAAAATGATATACAGGGCCACGCAAAGAATTCGGTACATGAGAGTCTATGAATGATAATTTATGAGAATGTGATTTCAATTGTTTTAAAAATGTTCTAGTTTACAATAAATTTTAGCTTAATGCTGACGTGTAATAAAAGTACAAGGTAAATTACAGGGCTGAACAAAAGTATTCTAGTATGTTTCCATCTATTAGTATAAATTGCTGGAAAAGAAATTTCAAGCAACTAGGCATTTTCTTGGTAAACTAAATTTTCCCATTATATCAACTGATAGATGAAATACAGGGCTGTTCAAAAGTACTGGAATACATACTTGGGTATATTTGGCTATATATTTTTATTTCCCTAAATAACGAAATTTTGTTAAAGATTTCATGAAGTGTCGGAAAGTGCTTCATATTCAATGCTTAACGCATAATTTTTCTTGCTTATTTTTTTGGGGGTGGAGGGGGGAGTATTTTAAAGCTACATGCTTTTGCAAGGCCTTTTAATTATTGCATGTACAGCTAGTTTGCATCATTTTATTATGAAATCTGTAGAGTACCTTTTATGTCAACAAAACACAAAAATGTGATAGTTTAGAGATTTTTTTCCCCAGTTTTTTTATATACAGTATATACCAATACGTATATATAATGTAAAAGCAAACGATTTTCTTAGTAAATACGGGTTTTTTCTAAGTATTAGTTAATAATATACTATGTATAATACAGATGTCTAATAGATAACTATGTATATAATGAGTTAATATTATGCTGAATTTTCCCAATCAGGAATATAGATTAATGCGGTGCTATCAATTCTCAGGTAAACTTTATTATTTTCAATAAACATGGCCAACGAAAACATGACAGACAAACATGATACATTAACAGCATCAATATTAAAATTAATGCGAGTTTGATTTTGTCACCCTTGCATATATAAATTCAATTACGCACCTCAAAATGTTTAACTGTGATTGGATAGCATTCTAATTCTAATTTTCTAATTTGAGAAAACTGGTTAATAGGCTTTAAAAACTACTCGAAAACACTTTCGAAAATCGGGAGCAGCAAAAGAAACTTTGTTTTTATAAATGCAATTTTAAATCTCGAAAAACTATTGGTTTAGGAGGATTAAGAATACTTTTCCAAATCGTCGATAAAGGTTACTATATATGTATTTTCAAGGTAATAAATTATATAGTCTCAGATTAACCAATAAATTTGTGCCCTAATTTTTGTTTTCGCAAATTTGTTGATAAAATAACTTTAAAATGTTGCAAAATGAACTTGAAAAATATCAAACGAATTACGCTGAAAACTTTTTATAATTATTTGATAAAACGTAAGCGTATTCAATTTAAGAACATGCGTAGTATTCATAATAATATAATATGCTTAATCATATTTTTTGTCTAAATTTATATAAAATGAGCTTTTAAATTATATACTATATACAGGGTTTCTGTAAAAAGTCCTTCACTTTCAAAAGCTAATTTATTCAAAAGTATCATATTTAAAATTTGATTGATATATGAGAATAACCAGAAAAATCCAAGTTATATACTCACTCTAAAAATCTTCTATGTGTTCCCCTTTGGTCACACGACACACGTTCAGGCGGTAGTTTAATTCAATCCACACATTTTGTAGCGTGATACAAGGCGATTCTTTACCGTACTGCTTTTTGAAAGAACGTTGCACTGCTATGACAAACGGACATTTCCCATATTCTAGGACACAGAAACTCTTTTCACGCTTTGCCTCCTTTTTGGGAGAAACTGAACTGAACTTATTACAGATAGAGAACTAGTGTTGCCACGCCACCTGATGTACAAACTGGATATTTTGTGCTTATTTTTAAAAATCAATCATATTTGTAAGAGCATTATTTTTAAATCAAGTTAAAAGAAATAATTATTTTATTATAACTCAGTACTATAATAATATTTTTATAAATTACTAAAAAGATGTATATATTTCCTTGATTAATAAAAGTATGTGCCCATTCTTGCTTAGCGCGCTATATTTTGTACATTATAAGAATGCATCAAAAATAGACTTAAACACACAATTTTACAATTGTTTAAAAATAAGTATTTCAAAGAGGCTAAAATTATGATTTTTTTTTAATCCTTGATAGAAAAAATACAGATAAACTTACTTTTTACATTTCACCATCTTGAAAAATGAAAAATCTATAAGCACCAAAAAAAGACTCTATTTGAGGAAATAAATACCTATCTTTTGCTGTCATCTCTCGGGAATAGACAAAGGTACTTAAAAGAAATAATTAAATACAGTTGTCATGCTATAAAGAAGAAGAACAATGTACAAATTTATTAATATTTAAAGCATCTTCAAAATGGGACACTAGGCATAAAGGAGCTTTAAATAATTTGTCTTTTTTATAAGTCGATTTGATGAACATTCTCATTAATTAATGAGTGATATTTAATTTCATTAATAAAATCGCCAAACTGAACATTTGTAAATCTAGTCGCCTAAATAACTTTAAACTTTCAATGCTAACGCTTGAATTTTAAAATTTATATTGATTCTGGGTTAAATTTAAACTCAAGATGTCGAATTCGAAACCTTTCCTTGAAAAAGTTTACATAATAATAACGATACAAAACGCTCACATATTGAAACTAGATTAAATAAACATTGTGCCATTTTTACATCAAGAATAAAGGGTTGTTGACTTCAAAAATAAAGAATTAAAAAACATTTCTTAAATAAAATGAATAAAATAAATAAAAAAGAAAAAGAAAAAAAAGAAAAAGAAAAAATTAACCATTTTTAAAAATAATGTCTATTTTGAATGAAAAAGAATTATCATACTTTGTAGGTTAAGGACAAGTTTGAACATTTTTTTCTAACAAAGTGAAAAGTACAAATGGAGGACAAAATAATACAAACACGTGTGAAAAAGTATGACGTATTTCACACCTGCAGTACAGCTGCACCATCTGCAACAGAAGTCTGCCACCTAGTGAGCGTTAAGAGCGAGGTATCAGTATCTCAACAGCAGTCAACTGCCTTGCATGCGTCCATCGAACTATCTGTAGAGTTTCAAAGAGGAATGGTTGTCGAAGCGCATTTAAGTGGAGCATCGGTTACGGAAACAGCAAACCTTTTGAGGTTTGCAAGGAGTACCATATTAGCCATTATGACAGTGTATACGAAAGAGGGTAAGATGATGTCTTCAAAGCACAACTGTGGCCTAAAGTCCAAGCTTGCTGAATGGGATAGATGAGTCATGAAGCGCATGGAAGCTCGTTAGCACGAGCAGTCGTTATCCGAGACAACATCCAAAATGAACAGTCATCCCAGGGACTCCGTTTCAACAAAAAGCTTCAAAAGGCAGCTTCATGTTGCAAGTATTTATGGCAGAGTGGCAATTCGAAAAATTTTGATGACAGCAACTAATGCTTTCAAGCAACGCCAGTGGTGCAAAGATCCAAAAGGATGGTCCCAACAGCAGTGTCGCAAGCAATAGGATCTTATGAATCGTCGTTCACCCTATTTCAGATGACTGGATGCGTTTATGTCTGGAGAATGACCAGAGAAGCGTTTAATCTTGAATGACGCATGCCGACTTTGAAGCATGGGGGTGACTCTATTACGGTATGGAATTCGATATCTTGGCGCGGTCTTGGGCCACTTGTTATTTTGTATGGGAGAATCAAATCCAATCATTACCTAAGCATTCTAGGGGATCATCTCTATTCTTTTGTCCAGACTGGAGAGCGGCCGTTTTCTCAAGACGACAGTGCCCCTATCCACACTGTTAGGTGTGTTCAAGCTTGGTTCGAAGAGCATGACGATGAAGTTGAACATCTTTCCTGTGTCCCTCAGTCTCCGGATTTATATATTTTTGAACATTTATGGGAATATTTGGAGTCTAAACTTTGTTCCCGATTTCAAACGCCATCAAGCCTTTCGGAGTTAGAGACCGTTCTGCAGAAGGAATGGCTTAATATATTTTTAAATATTGTCACCGACCTTTATGCATCTATCCTATGTCGCATTAAATCTGTAATTCAATCAAAGGATGGTCCAACCCCCTATTAATAAAGATTTTTCATTATTTCACAGGTGTTCGAATTATTTTGTCCTCCATCTGTATCTAGGCCATGATTCCAAAGTCCTATGTACAATTTCTACCGACAATACTTTAGACTCTTTTGGAAAAATTTGTTCAACTTTGACCTGAACCGACAAAAATATCGTATTTCGGGTTGAAACCTCATGGATAATGTATTTCCATTAGTAATGACACTTGGTGGCAAATCAGATGAAACCAGCATGTGAGTGAATTATATCTGATTGTATGTCACCTGCGTGGAATACTAGTGGAGCACTGGCGCAAATAGTCAAGGTCCCACGTTCGAATTCTGTATTAGATGTTTTTCACTGTTGTGGAAACTTTTTTCAATTTTAATCTCCACCTACAAAAAAATAATATTTCTTATTTAAACCTCATTTATATATATGATTATCCATAATGAAATGTAGATCCATGTCTAATGTATTTTTATAAGTAATGATGGCCGGTTGCAAATCTGATGAAACCAGCATATGAGCGAATTGTATAAAGTTGAATAGCTCAGTACTAGAATACTAGTGCAAATAACCAAGGCCCCAGGTTCGAATTCTTATCTAGATACTTTTTAACTCTATTTTACCTAATTTTTAACTTTATTTCACTATTTATTAACTCTATAAAATACCCAATTTTGACCTCTGCCGACAAAGATAACTTTCCAGGTGGAAATCTCACATATATATTATTTCACAATTAATTAAAGATCTCATGTGATAAAGGTGGTAAGCGACATGTAGTGACGAAATTGTCACGACATTGCTTAAGTAAATATGTATAAAAAGAAAATGAACAGCACAATCAAAAAAATATAAATAGATATGTAAAAATTGAAAAAAATTTTGAATTTATTTTAGCAATAACCAAGGAATAATAATTATAATATTTTTAATTATTAGGTAAAGTTGAAAGCTAATTGCAGTAAAAACTGCAAGATTTTATTTATAATAATAATAATAATAATAATAATGCACGTGTGTAGTCTTGGAGGGATTATCACCACGAATTCCCAGACAGACAAAATGGGGGCAATAAAACTATAAACTATAGTTTGTCGCCAGCCTTTGACATAAAAAAATCGAAGGAACAAGCGCAGAATTTATGGGGCTTTCAACGATTATTTACAACCAGTGGACAAGCATTGCGTGTGGTCGACAGTCATACACAAAAGCGGCAGCATCACGAGAGGTTGAACGGGAGGAAGAAGCCAAATATACAAAAAAAAGAGAAAGGGGTGGAAAAAATAAAAAGACATACCTCCCCGATGGTCAAGGTACCAATGACCTGCTTGGGATTACAAGGGACGATTAAAATTTTTTTTTGAGTAACCAATGAGGAAGAGTTATCCGGACAGAGAGATGGAGAGGAAAGGAGAAAATTTTATTTTCTCTCAGATGTTGTTTTCCGTCATCTGGAGATCAGTGGAAGAAAAAAAAATGTGTTTAATTTTTCTTTAAAAAGGGACTTTGGAACGAGGTGCTAATTATAGAAGAAATATGAATATACATTCTCCAAGATTATTTTTTATGCCTCTCCGCAGCCTACCAGTGCCGAATGGACTTGGTGTGATGATTTTCAATTTATATGCGATATTCCATTTATAAACTGACTCTGCATGATTCTCATCAGGCCCAATTATGATTCCTCATTTAGACATTCTCCAAGATTATTATTTATGCCTCTCTGCAACTCTACATTATTGAACGAACTTGGTGTGATGATTTTCAATTTATATGCGATATTCCATTTATAAACTGACTCTGCATGATTCTCATCAGGCCCAATTATGATTCCTCATTTAGACATTCTCCAAGATTATTATTTATGCCTCTCTGCAACTTTCCATTATTAAACGGACTTGGTGTGATTATCTTCAACTTGGGATATGTGAAAAGTGCAGGATAGCAATCCTATTCGATGCTTGCTGGAATTTTCAACAAGATACAACTCTATGAACACTAATGAATTATATGAGTGGTGCGCTTATTGCAAGAAACATTTCAATAATCATACAGGACTATCTAAGACGATTATCAAGTCTGCCGGATGCCGTGGTTATGGTGAGAAATTTTTTTATAATCCTTCCAAGTGATAAGGTCATTTAAAAATATATATATATATTGTTTTATGTGAATAATAATAAAAAAATTTCACTATTTAAGTTTTAATTGATAAAATTAATTAAAATAATAATAAAATAAAACTAATGAATATTTTTTTGGGTGAATAGCCCTGAAGATTGTGCTGTGAGCATTTAATAATATCCAGTATTTAAGTTGAATTTAAAACAAAAAAATTAAGTGTAGTAAGTAAATAGATCTTGATTGGTGAATCTTACTATTTGTTATTTGTATTTACCATTTGTATATTTTGAGAATAAATGTTTGAGTGTATATATGTATTTGTGTTTTTTTCATGATTTCTTTTACTCTATTTATTTTCAGTGAATTAATAGATTAATAACCTTTAATAATAACGATCAGAATTCTTTTATTTTGTTAATTTTATGTAACCCAATAGAATCCTGATTTACAAATTTAAACGTTAAATAAGTTTGAGTCTGAGCTATTGTGATTCTCCTTTATTTAAATTATTGATAAGTTTAAAAGAAAACAATTTTTTTTTTGGTAATATCCAGTACAATCTTTCACAACGCGGATTGGGATATTATCTTAATATTACTTTATTAACACTAACCACTATCTTTCGCGTACCTTGTAATGCGGTGTAATTTTCCTCACCACACGACACAAATATTATTTTGAGAAAAAGGAACACTAAAGTTCCTAATCTTAATTTGGATTTAGTGAGAAATGCCTCCTTTATCAATTAAAATGTCTAATAAACATTAATGTTTTTTTTTCTTTTTTTTTTACAAAAAGTTATTCAAGAGATGGTTGAGAATCACTAATTATCTTCAATCCTTTAGACGAGTTCGTAATTTTATAAATACATAGTACCTATAGTGCCTATAGTAGTCGTCTGGTCCATTCGTCCGTCTGTCTGCATTTAACGCCGCAAATACTGCCCAACCGAATGATTTAAAATTTAATATTATATAATCGTTTCAGAATGTTATGGAGTCATTTCAAATTTTATGAAAATCAAATCAAAATTAAAAAAGTTTTTAATAACAGTTTTCTTCATTCTGTTATTAATATACCATATATCATTAATTTTGTAATATACCATGATAGGTAATGATTCTACGTACCCATGTACCCATGGCGATTACACTCTATTTAAGATCAATCCCTGTTATTTCCGTATTACTGTGTTTAATCTATATAATCGTTATAAATTTTGCATTAATACTTTTTGCATAAGAGTGCAACAGCTATTGCTCCAAGATCTAAATCTTTATAAACTAGTTAAAGTATGAGCGCACCTCATTTGCCACGTCTGACATACAATTTCCAATTTGTTTTCGAGTAGAATGATTAACATAATCAAATAACCAAAAATGTTTATAGTTGTCATTTTTTTCTTTCCAGTTATTCAAATAAATAAAAATAAAAAAGAAAATAAGAAAAAAATCATGCGTCAAGCATAGATTATGAAATACTTTCTAATACATTCAGAATAATGTAACAATACTCCAGAGTAAATAAGTTAAAATATTATATCTATAATTTATATTATACGAGCAATTCCATACAAGTATCAACTTTGATTTTTTTAAAAAAATCACAAATTTTATAAATTAAGTTTTTAAATACGTATATGCAAAGTTTCAAATTAATGTTTTAGTTTCAAAACTTTTAATTTAATTGCAACTAACAACAATCCAAATAAACAGCATGGCTGAAAAGTAAAATGTTTGAAGTTGAGTACAAATAGCATTCTTGAAAAACACTTGGAAAAAGAGATAATTGTTACCTATTTTGTTTATTGTATTGTATCATGCCGACATTTCAAATAGATGATAATCGTGCTTGATATGCTTTTGAAAGAATTATCAAATGTGCATAGTTATGTAATGTAATTTCTTACGATCATTCTGGGTGATAAAACAATTATAAATTTTTAGTTCAGTCATTTTTGTTTCAAAATAAATGTTTAAGAAACTTTCAGTTATTCCGTCACGTCAAATTATAGTTAATAACTTAAACCTTAATAGAGAGGGGTTGCTTTAACTTATGGTTTTGTATTGTTTATACGTCATATTTAAGATACATATTAGTTTAAAGCTTGAATGGTTTCCTAATTCACAAAAAGTTTCTACTTTTAAGTAACAGGTTAGAATCGTAGTTTACAAAATTTCTTTTTATCACACAATAAGAAATCACTCAAAAATCACAGAATAAAATATGTAGAAAAAATATTTAAGCTATTTTGTTTAATCTTTTAATAAGTAAGAGTCATTTGCAAACTAAAAAATCAATTTTTGTTTCAAAATAGCATCAGGGTAATTGCTTTAACTTTATTCTACAATTCAAAATGTCATTCCGTCACATATGGAATTGCCCATACACTGTAAAACATTTGTGCAACGTTACTCCATAAAATTGGTGACAGCTTTGCTGCCTCAAATTTTACTTTAAGCGATATTTTACATACTTTAAACGATCTAACCGGTGTAACATTGCAGTATTATACCAGCAATAGATTTTAAATTACACCGTTATATAAGTGAAAAAAAATACTCCATAAAATGGAGGTAGCAGCTACGACCAATTTTATGCAGTAACGTTACGCAAATGTTTTACAGTGTATCTATCTACGTTTGACGCACAATTTCCAACTTCTTTTTTTTAAGATACCATATTATCTGAGCTCTATTGTTATATTTTAACCTTTTATCGAGCAAATGAATTCTTTGGCTAAAATGTTGAAAAGCTTCACTGCCACCGTAATCTGTAAGCAAATTTATTTTAAAAAAAATTGTCATTTTTACAGGTCAATGTAAACACAAATCAGCTCACTAAAAATTCCGGTGCGGATGAATCAGCTTTTAATAACAATTGAATGGTAAGTATATTACCACCGCCCGATGAAGAGTTAATAGAATAATAGTCAACACGAAACCAAGCACACATAAATAAATACTAACATTCATAAAAATTGATTGATTTTATGAAAGACTTTTATGCAAAAGAGAAGTAAACATAACGCAGATATCTCGTTGTTCACCATTACAGTACTTTGTAAAAGCAAGATGAAAGTTCATTATCTGATTCGATTATTAAATGTCTTCCGAAATTTATTTTTCCTTTTGATTCGCGTGTAAATAAAAGTAGAAAATGACTTTTTCATGTTCTTTAATAGGAATGTCAAAACCTTAATGCAATAACATACGATATTTCAGATATATTGGATTACATATGGAATTTCTCATTTCAAAATTAAAGAGCAAAAATATGTATGTTATCTACTGCCTTGTTTTTTTTTACACTGTTTTGAAAAATGTTTATTGAGCGACAGAAAAAAAATACAACATAAAGAAAAAAGAATGAATCGTGAAAAGTTTTGTAAAATTAATTTGTCGATGCTGAAATAGTTTATTCGGCGAAAAAGAAAAAAAATCTGAATATTGTTTTCGTAACGGAAGCTATCTCATTTTTAACGTCAATTACATAGAAGTTTCTGTTTCACTAAAACCAAGAAAAAAAGTTAAAGTTTTGTGAATCTAATTTTACTAAGCTATTCGATGTTGAAGTGAAATATTCAGAAAAGAAAAACAAAAGTCTTGTCATGGGAGAGAGAATATTGATTAAGGAATGACATTTATAGTAAAACCTTCGAAAATTAAGCTTATTTTCCATATTTAATCATAAATAATAAGTAGCTTTTGATCATTTAATGAATTTTGACAAACTGTTATCGTAAGTCATGTCAAAATGCTGATTTTTACTTTCCTTTTATCTTTACAAGAAGTACTAGATTCGTTAAAATTTTCGAAATCCAGATTTTGTCGAATTTACACGTTTTAGGAGACAGAGAACCCGGAAAACACTTTTAAAAAAAAAATACCTGTCTGTGAGTCTTCAGTCAGTCAATCAGTTTGTCTGTCTGTATGTGACAAACATTTTGTGGGCGCTCTATTTCATTAACTAAAGCAAGGAATTTCACAAAACTTTAGATTGTGTTAGACCTTAATATAATTTAAATCTGATTAGTTTTTTATGTATACCGCTTGACAAGTGGCACTGATATGCAACATTATTCACAAATTTAACAATATCCATATCTCAACAACTAGCGAATGGATTTTCATAAAACTTTCGATTTAGTTAGTTCTTAAAAAGGTGCTGATTACGGTTTGGTGCAAATAGCTCAATAGGTAGCGCTATCAGGGAGTGATTGATCCATGATTATCGCAATAGCTCTATTTCAATAACTAATGCAAGACATTTTCTAAAACTTCAGACTCAGTTATACCTGATATAGATTAGTGTCATTTATTTTTTGGTGTAAATCGCCTTACAGATGGCGCTGCTATGCTGTTTTTTCCACAATTTTTCAATAAATGTATCTCAAGAGCTAGTGCATGGATAAAACTTCATATTCAGTTAGTACCTGAAAAAAAAATTGATCCTGATTAGTTTTATGTGTACATCACCCAATATGTTGCGCAATAGCTCTATCTCAAAAACTAATACGAGGATTTTCATCTAACTCCAGATTCACTTATAAGTTGACAAAAATTGTTGCTGGCTAGAGTTTGATTTTAACCACCTAGCCGATGGCGCGATGCATTTTTTAGAAAGAATTAATTTACATAAGATAGAAAAAAGTTTTGGGATTGCCACATCTGACTAGTTTTTCCTTATTTAATCATAAATAATAAATAGCTTTTGATCCTTTAACGACTTTTGACAAACTGTTACGGTAAGTCGTGTCAGGGTGTTTTTTTTTTCAATAAATTATGATGATATTTCTGCAAACTAAATGAGCTATAGATACAAAAATGAATGAAATTCTCAATAAGGTATGGTATATAAAAGAATTTTTTAGACAAATTAATAATTTATAATAATACATTGCAAATACAGATTAGAATATTTAATCAGAATAAAGTTGAACGAAATATATTTTTTGAAATTTTATTCAGATTTCTTTTTTATATGACTTCTAAGAATATATTTCTATTTCGAACACTTCAAATTTTAATTTTCAAAGAATAAAAGTTGTTCTCTTCCACTGTCGAATAAAGAAGAAAATATACCTAAAACTAAAAAAAATATTGGTTTAAATCTTTTTTGAAGTTCGCCGGTATTTTTTTAATTTATTTATTATTTTATAAAATTTATTTTATTCATCATTTAAAATTAGAACTCACTTTTTTAGTTGAAATCTTATACAAATTTCAACATTTTAGTTTTTTTTTCAATCAAAATGTAATAGGATTAGGTGGGTTAATTATGACCAGGAGGTAGTTTGATCATTTCCATATAGGAGAAAACTTTGCACGGTAAAATTTTATTTGATGCTTAGATATTGACCTCATGATGTATTTTTCCTTTTAGATAGTCTTTAACACTAATCTGAAGCATTTTTTTTCTGGGTATCCGAAAGGCAATGTGAAACAAAGTTTACCAAAATTTTTCATAAATGGATTTGTCAGGTTGGAGCTTTTATGACCGCAAACAAATCCCAAACAAATTTGCATTGGGAAGTATAAAGAGAAATTATACTAGTCATAATTTCCCCACTAGTGGTCTTAATTACCCCCAAACTTTTGTAATTGTGAGATTTTGATACGGTAATTAGAACCATCCTTTTAACTTAAAAAAATAGGGAAGAAAAGATAGCTATGAGAATTTAAATTTTAAAGAGGTGTTCTTAAAGGATCAAAGTACTAAAAATGTCCCTTATGTATTAAAAATATTCCTTTTTCAAAAAGAAACAAGTTGGAAATTGCACGTGAAGCGTAGCAAATGAGATGCGTTCGTACGATAACGAAATTTTTAAAATATTCGGATCTTGCTGATATAGTAGACAGTACTTCGAATACAGTATAGTGGGCGAAATCTTTTTTGTGTTCCTATAAATATACAGGAAGTAAATTTTATTATTACACCTTAGCAGCCATATCACATTCATAAAATGTGAAATAGTTTACTATAAATAAAACACGCCCCAAGCAATATTCCCCCATATGGTACTGAAATACTTTTATGTGGCCCTGTAATTAATAATATGTGTTCTTTGCATCACAGATTGTACAGAATATATATTCTAGTATATATATATATATATATATATATATGGGATATTAAGTGATTAACTTATGATTTAAGCAAAACAAATATTCTTGATAAGATAAAAAGGTTTAATAGACATAAAATATATACGTAGCATTCAAAAATAACAATAGAACTGAATAATATTCAGTATAAATACACTTCCCTGAGCTTTGGATTAAAAGTCCATCAAACTCGCCATCGCTGAAATCTATAGAACACCTCGTTTTTTCCACGCATCATCACATGAATCTCATTTGGGCTATCACGTTCATTAAATCATTGAGTTTATTATGTTTTATTGCTGAATACTTCATTCTTTAATCCCACATTCTCGGTCATCCTGACGTTTCTGACGTCCTCGACAGCTGCTTATAAAAATTTAGGCACACATTTACACAAACAAAACAAGTAAACATAAAACAAAAACATGTCACGTTATGCAGATGCGTTACTCCAGGGCTTCATATATTCTGCAGCAGTTGATGTCTTGTTGGGACCATCATGGTCTCCAATTTTCTCTACATCATAACGATCATTTGACTTTACTTTAGTAACTTTATAAGGTCCATGGAATTTTTCCTTTTTCAGTTCTGTTCCATACTGCGTTTCTTGGATTACCACGGGATTATTTAATTCATATCTGTAAGGTACTTTCCTCATCATGTTAAATTGTTTTCTATAATTACCATTACTCCAAAAATATAGATTTCTACGCGGACACTTAAAATTTGTTTTGATGCTTGTTTTATTATTCCTTTCACACGGTTCAACCCTTTCTTTTTCAAAAATTTCAAGTTTTCTTTCCCCGAAATATTTTCTCCGATTTTCACATGTGTGACATTTTCTATGAAAATTATTTCTCGAATAATATTTCTTTTCTTCATCTCTATCATTGTAATCACGCTTCTTGTAATTTCTGATAAATTTCTGTTTATTTCATTAACTTCTTCAATATTCTTTTCTTCCCTCGTGTTTTTCCGTTTATAATATTTTTCAATTTTCCTCGTTTCATTTTTATTTTCATTGGCGCGCGCACATAAATTGCGTTTTTCTTTTAGGTCATTCATTCGTCCTGTTTGTGATGTCTCGTTTCTTTCATTCAATCTTTTCTTACTAATTAAATTTTCTTCTTTCTCATTTATTTCTTTTCTAATTTTTAAATGTCTCACGTGATTCAAATCAATTTCATTTTCTTCTATGACTCTCGCGAAATTAATCAAGTAATTACTTCCTACATTATTATCATTTGCAATTATAATATTATCATCACGTGAATTATCTAACGTAGATGTTTTCTTTTCATTATTATTTCTGGCATCATGATTCAATTTTATATCAGAATTCTTCTGAACTTTAGTGTAACCTACTTGAATACTATTGCGTTTGCCAAACGATCTTAATTCCGTTCTCGTCTATCGCCAAATTTAATTTGCTAATCACATCATATCCCAATAAAATATCATATGCAAGAGATTCTAACACTACAAATTTGTTTTGATTAGAAAACCATCAATATTAAATTCATAAGTAAAGTATCCTTTAGGATAAACAACTATTTTATTTATGCCTGACAAAGAGATATTATTTGAAAATAATTTTGACGAGCTCATCTTCGTATAACATTCATAACTCACCAAACTGATATCACTTCCAGTGTCAAAGAAGATCTGTGTCTTTTCACCGTTAATATCTATATTTTTCATGTAATATGATCTGGCGCTGTTGGTTTGCTTGATTACTGCGGAATTCATCTCTTTGTGGTTGTATAATCGCGGGTTTTGGCTCCAATTTTGGCTGTCATTTTTTATTTGTTCATTATTCCCATTATTACACTGCGATATTACGTGGCCAAGACGATTACTTTTGAAACACATAATTTGTGCCCTGTTCTTTTCATTTAAATAAGAAGATTCATTTACATTATCTGTATTATCTTTAAATTGTTGTTTTCTTAAAGTATTATAACGTTGATATGGTAACCACGGTTTTGAATTGCCATTTTCGCGCATTTTTGACTTTCTATCTTCAAAGTGGTGTGAGTTTCTATTTATGGTTTTAACATTACGCCTTGCTGTTTCATAATCATCTAGTTTACAAACTAATACATCAACATTTTTAATTTTGGGAAGATCATCGATAAAATGTTCCTTTATTTCTATCGGTAACCTTCTCTTGATTTGATCTACTAATATTAATTCTTTTAAATCTTCAAAATTGGATACATCAAGACCGGTAATCCATTCTTCTAAATAATTCCTTAACTCAAATGCTAGATCGCGCCAAGTGCCTGAGTTTTCTTTCTTATGCGACATTAATTTTTGCCTAAACTCTTCTGGCGTCAATTTGAATCATTGAGCAGCAAGTTTTTTACATAATCGTAGTTATTTGTTAATGTTTCTGGTTCTCTAGTTATAACATTAGCAATTTCTAGCGGCATTAAACTTAATAAGTGCATTACCCAACTTTCTTTTGTTATATTCATCCTAGAAATCTGTCTCTCGAATAGAGCTAAATAGGTACTGATATCACCCTTCCCATCAAAGTGTGACATTAATTTAGACAAATCTGGTTGCTTACCTGAACCAGTTACGGCTGAACCGTCACTTGTATTTGTCATTTTTCCTTGAAGTTCAATTTTTCGTAATTCGTACTCCATCTCTATCTTCTTTTCCTCTAATCTTCTTTCTGCTTCTAACCGTCTTTCTTCTTTTTCTGCCTCCAGCCTTAACCGTCTTTCTTCTTTTTCTGCCTCTAGTCTTCTTTCTTCTTTTTCTGCTTCAAGTCTTCTTTCTTCTTTTTCTGCTTCTAGTCTTCTTTCTTCTTTTTCTTTTTCTGCGTCTAGTCTTTCTTTTTCTATTCTCTCCACGGCAATGACTTCAAGTCGAACTTTTACAAAATTTTCTTCATAATCCTTCTATTCCGTCACCAACTTTATCAAATCAATGATTCTTGGACTCTGAGGCACAACTATACCTAGGTCATCACACAATGTTAACAAGTCCGCCTTTCTAGCTTTATTCAGAACAGACATTATAACTTTTGTTTACACTTCAACAAAACAATATAGTGCACTATCTTGCAGGCTTGATTACGGATAATTTCTAATCATTACACATATAACAAACAGTTCTTTTTTATATATAATACGTTTTAGTTTAAAAACAAAACATTCTTCTTAGACTTAGATCTTCATAGTATAAAATAGCTTTCATCGTGAAATTCAAATTCAAATATAAATCAGCGAAATCATTCAAATCTCGATAACGAGCCCCCAAAACTTGTGGGATATTAAGTGATTAACTGATGATTTAAGCAAAACAAATATTCTTGATAAGATAAAAAGGTTTAATAGACATAAAATATATACGTAGCATTCAAAAATAACAGTAGAACTGAATAATATTCAGTGTAAATAAGCTTCCCTGAGCTTTGGATTAACAATCCATCAAACTCGCCATCGCTGAAATCTACAGGGTGATTCAGCTCGTCGGTGACAAACTTTAAGGATCGATAGAGCACACCTAGACGAACATTTTTGAATAGGGAATGTAGGGTCCCTGACGCGATGGTAAGGCGCTAGGCGCTTTCGAAAATTTGGATGCCGAAATTCGAAACGTCATAAAAACTAGGGAAATGGTTAGATTTTCTTGCTTGTTGCGTCGAAATGATTCTGTTTGTTTAGACTTTCTTCAGTACCAATTTGATAAGCGTATCTCTTAAAACATGGATAGGGGGCGCTGCAGACTTTGGAGAGCTAGACAACAACTTTAAGCCCGTTATTTTGATAATTTAACACATGCTCGCCAAAGTTTATACTCTAACTTAAAGTTTGAACCCAAAAGTAGAGCCCTGCAAAAGAGCCGGAATAAAATGTCAAAGTACAGGGTGGTCGAAACTCGAAGGCTCCTAAGAGATAAACAAACAGATTTCTTGACTTATGGCATGCATTTTCATGATTCTGTTTGCTGGGGCTCTCTGAAACTCAGTTGAACGGTACAAAAAGAAACATCGATAGGGGGCGCTTTGGGCAAAAAACATAATTCGTTGACATTTCGGACGCTAACTGGAAACGGGACGCTACGATCAGTTAGAAACAAAACAAGAGAGTAATTTACTTATCATAAGAAGCTATTAAAACTGCAGTTTGTTTGTTTTTTTTAACAAACATAGCTGGTTTCAATCATGCACAATGCGCGCAATAAAATTTACATAAGGTGCTTTTTGCTGATTTATGCAAAAGATATCGTACCATATCGATATGCAAAAGATACGTAATGCGTAGACTACAACGCGAGATGACGTAGTTGTATGCGCAGGCACGTCTTTTGAACGGGCGGTACCTACTTAAGCTTCGGGTTACTTGTCTGCAGATCGGTAGTAGGATGGAACGGTACACAAACTCTGAATTGGCTGACATGCATTTGGCGTATGGCGCTGCTGGTTGTAATGGACGAGCCGCTCAGCGGTTGTAAGCCGAGCGTTACCCCAAAAGGCAAATCCCCTGCCATGCCTTCTTCGCTCGAGTACACCAGAGGTTGTCCACAACGGGATCTTTCGACGGAGGCAGGCCTGAACGGGAGCGATCAGTGAGCACCCCCGACAACGAAGAGGCTGTGCTTAACCTGGTTGAGGACAACCCAGGTCTTAGCACGAGAGATATCGCCAGACATGTTGGCATTTCGCAAGCAACTGCGTGGCGCATCTTACGTTCCCGGAATCTGCACCCCTACCACATCCAGCGGGTGCAGTTGCTCAGAGAGCAGGATTTTGGCCCTCGAGTGGAATTCTCAAGATGGTACTTGGCGATGAGATCCAGGGATCCCCGTTTTGTAAACAGCATTTTGTTTACGGACGAGTCCACCTTCAGCCGGGAGGGAATGTGGAACGCCCACAACAGTCATGTGTGGTGTGATGAAAATCCACATGAAACCAGAAGCCGAGCAGCCAAGGAGCGTTTCTCAGTAAATGTGTGGGCCGGCATTCTGGGGGATTGCCTCATTGGCCCTTATTTATTACCTGAACGGCTGACAGGTGGAAATTACCTGATTTTCCTGGATCAAGTGCTGCCGCAGCTTCTGGAGGAGGCGCACGTACCCGAAGGTTCGCGTCGCCAGATGTGGTTTCAGCACGATGGAGCTCCTGCCCATTACACGAACGACGTGCGTCTCCATCTAAACGCAAGGTATGGCCAGCGGTGGATCGGGCGTGGGGGTCCAGTTCACTGGCCTGCCCGATCACCAGACCTCACCTGCTTGGATTTCTTCCTTTGGGGTTACCTGAAGGCCGAGGTATACCATACACCTGTCAGCAGTGCTGAAGAACTTGTGGCGCGCATTGTGGCAGCTGCAGGGCAGATCAGAGATACTCCTGGCATTGTTGGAAACACACACTCCTCAATGCGACGGAGGTGCGAAGCCTGCATCATGGCCCAAGGTCGAAATTTCGAGCATCTTCTGTAGTGTTATTTTTTGTAAATAAATTTCCAGTATCATTGATGTTTTTGGTCTAAATTTATTCAGAAGTGTTGAGCAGAGGTAGAAAATGTGTTTTCATTATTACTAACTGATCGTAGCGCCCCGTTTCCAGTTAGCGTCCGAAATGTCAACGAATTATGTTTTTTGCCCAAAGCGCCCCCTATCGATGTTTCTTTTTGTACCGTTCAACTGAGTTTCAGAGAGCCCCAGCAAACAGAATCATGAAAATGCATGCCATAAGTCAAGAAATCTGTTTGTTTATCTTTTAGAAGCCTTCGAGTTTCGACCACCCTGTACTTTGACATTTTATTCCGGCTCTTACGCTTTTTGCAGGGCTCTACTTTTGGGTTCAAACTTTAAGTTAGAGTATAAACTTTGGCGAGCATGTGTTAAATTATCAAAATAACGGGCTTAAAGTTGTTGTCTAGCTCTCCAAAGTCTGCAGCGCCCCCTATCCATGTTTTAAGAGATACGCTTATCAAATTGGTACTGAAGAAAGTCTAAACAAACAGAATCATTTCGACGCAACAAGCAAGAAAATCTAACCATTTCCCTAGTTTTTATGACGTTTCGAATTTCGGCACCCAAATTTTCGAAAGCGCCTAGCGCCTTACCATCGCGTAAGGGACCCTACATTCCCTATTCAAAAATGTTCGTCTAGGTGTGCTCTATCGATCCTTAAAGTTTGTCACCGACGAGCTGAATCACCCTGTATAGAACACCTCGTTCTTTCCACGCATCATCACATGAATCTCACTTGGGATATCACGTTCATTAAATCATTGAGTTTATTATGTTTTATTGCTGAATACTTCATTCTTTAATCCCACATATATATATACTTCATAGGTTCATGTCAGTTCTATTATATTCGAAAGAGTTTAACAGCATTAAAATGTACTTTAAACTATTTTTTCCTATTGACCGTAATATAACGGAATACTTTTGATTGTCCCTGTAATTGATCTATGCATCCGTTTTCCATAAAATTTGAAATTACGCGACAAAATTATGTAACAATTATATATTTTAAATTTCAAACGATTAAAATGCTTTTTTCCCCATTGACAATAATGTAACGGAATACTTCTGATTGCCCCTGTAATTGATCTATGCATCCAATTTTCATAAAATTTAAAATGATTCGACAAAATTATCTAATAATCATATATTTCAAATTTTAAACTTAAATTGTATGTGAATTTTTTTCCCATTGACCGTAATGTAACGGAATACTTTTGATTGTCCCTGTAATTGATCTATGCATTTGATTTTCATTAAATTTTAAATGAATTGGCAAATTTATGTTATAAATATATATTTTAAATTTCAAAGATTCGGTTGGGCAATTTTTGCGTTGTTATATGCAGACAGACGGACGGACAGACAGATGGACGGACAAAGAGACGGACAGACGGACGGACTGAACGACAACTATAGGTGCTACGTATTTATATAATTGCGAACGCACCTAAAAAGTAAAAAAAATAACAATGTTGAAAATATACACAGTGGATCGTAACTTCCCCTCCTGAGCCTAAGAATACTTCTTGATAAACTACTGTAGTTTAAGTTTGACTATATGTGTATATGTTAATTTACTGATGACTTGAATCCGCGTGGAAGAAATGGAAGCTCGATGAAAATTCCATCATTAGCATAATCCTAGTTGTGAAACATTTTCTTTTTTTTATCAGAGGAAAAACTTGACCTTCAAAATACAAATATCTCTAATTAACTGATTAAGAGTAATGCACTTTTTTAAGATGAAAATTTTCAATTACTCGAATTAGAATTACTTTTGGTTAAACCATTACTACGTCGTTACACAGTAACTTTGTTAACAGGTTCCAATGAGCTGTTATTTTTTTACGTACAACTAATTGATATGTATACTACCAACTGGTGTTTTAATTAAAGATCCTTTAAACATAACGTTTCAAAATGATTTTGGGAAGTAAGTACAGGCCTTTTTTTTTCGATTGAGATGAAATCACACAATTAAAATCTATTTACGTAGTAAAAATAATTTTTTTGGGTGACAAAAACTTGCATAGTTATGATACTTTAAATTTCATAATTTTTTTCATTGTTTTCTTGCAGAACAACACGTTTTTCCATTTTTAAAGGCATAAACCTCTGAAAATTTATACAATTGTTTGTCTCATAACTCGGCAAGCTTTCGTTATTGAAGAATGAACCTTTATTAATAGATAAATTGTGCACGTTAAAACACATAAACATGCATAATGGTACACATAAACAAGAATATTTAAATTGAACTTGTACAGTAAAATTAGTGATAAAGCATAGTATCGACGTTTCGAACTGTTACTGTAGTTGTCTTCAGGTTAAATATTATTCTGAAATGCTTAAAAATCTAGAGACGAAGTCTTCTTGTCGGGTCTTGAATACTACTATAAATGGAAAACTGCATAACTGCATTGAGTACATTAGAAGTTCTTAAAATGAAATAAGTTGAGATGAATCAAAAATTTCCTTGAAAACCAATTAGTCTCGCGAGCTTTGAAGGAGAACAGATTACTTTCAAACAAGGCCATGGTAAAAGAGAGAATATTGGAATATTGCGAACAAGTAAATAATTAAGACATTTTTATGATATTAAGCCATATTTTAGGTATATTGAAAGTTAAGTTATAGTAACAAGTATTATTTTCCCGCGCAATGATTTCGATTAATTCTCTGATCATGTTTTCGAATGGGTTGTTATGGAATAATTATTTTCGCCTCCTCAAAGTTAATACTGCATGGTTTGTTATCCAAATAGAAACAAGACAGAGCTGTAGTCTGTTTTAACTAGCAAATGCAAATTATCTGAAAGTACTAAGGAGAATCTTAAAAACATTAAACAGAATCCATCTATTTTTCGTTTCTATTTGGATAAAAAAAGGCTATAATATAAATTTTGAAGCAGCGAAAATATTGTTATATGTAATTGAATAATTCCTCCTACTTTATCTGGCCTTTTGAGCAAGCTTATCTATTTACTTCTTATCAATGGCTGCTGGAGACATGACTGTATTCTCGATTTACTTATTCCCTGAAATTGAGCCAGCTGATCCTTTTAGGATTCGTTCGGCAGTGGCAGTTGGGAATATGATTCATGTCTCTGTCTTTTTTAATGTCATTTATGCTATGTCAGCTAGATGAATGATTCATATCTCCGTATTCTTTCGTGTCTTTGAACAAGCTGATCCTTTTATGGTTCCTTCTGCCAATGTCTGTTGGAGAAATGACTTTTGCATTCGTTCCCTTCTTCACTGTCATTGGATGGATCCTATTTAGGATTCATTCAGTCAACGGCAATTGAAAGCTCAGTGTATGTCTCTGCCATTTTCTATGAACGTTGATCCAGTAGTACCTGGAGCCATAGCACATGCCTTCATCTTCTTATATCTTTTGAGCAAACTGATCCATTTACTATTTTAGGGGAAAATGGCTGATGGAGGTATGACTCTTGCCTCCACCTCCTTCTTCACTGTAATTGGGCTCATAGATCTTTCAGGATTCATTCAGTCACTGGCAGTTGAAAGCTCTTCAGGCAGTGGAAGAGACATAAATAAAAACCAGACGTTAATTAACCTCTGCCACTATCTAAGACGTTGATACAGTAGCAGCTGAAGACATGACACATGGTCAGTAGCAGTTGGATGGATAACTCATTCCTTTTCTAATGTCACTGATGTAGTGAAATTTTAAGCCATGGCAATAATCGTATTTTTCTGTGTCTTTGAAGGACTGTAATAGAAAAATTTATCTTCAAAAATGAATTTAAAAAGTCATACTCTAATACTAGAAACTGTTATAAACTTTAAGAATATTCGAAAAATATTACATTATACATGCGATAAAGAGACATTACTAAGTGCTTAAGGAAAAGCTGTAACAAGCACCATTCTATGAAAGTTTCCTTCTATTAAGCACTGATTTGGAACGAAAAGTTAAAAACTAAATACAATTTTTTAAAAATGCAGACTACTCAAAACAAAATTAAATAAATAAACAGTCAATAAACAGTTCTGAATATTTATTGTATATTCTGTAATAGGATTGAGGAGAAAGGTTCCAACTCGTTAGTAAAATGAATATATGTTTCGAAAGTCTTTGATTTAATCACCACTCCATTCAATTTAACTAAGGCACCTTGTCACACAATAAACTCTGCAAACTTTAAATAAAAAACTACAGGAACGACCGCACATAGCAGGCCAAAACTAAACCAGCCTGAGACTTCGAACTCTCTTATCTCTAAATCAACCAACAACACATCAACTATCCATCTATCTGACAAACTGTTTTTGCTTTTCATTTTCACCGGAGTAAAATCACAAGAAAAAAATCAACTGACTCTTATTCTCCAAATGGTATTGCTTTAAGAGAGATTAATTTGCTGTTTCCGGTGTATTAATTCTGATGCAAATCAACTTCCGTGGCGTTAAAAAAATTTCTAGAATTTTCCAAATCCTCGACCCAGGTTTATAAGATGTTATTAAAAAAAATCTCTGGCTTCAAGATGGAAGCTAAAAAATAGAAGATATTTCTCAAACGATAATTTTATTGAAAGAAAAAATGAATATATTCACATGTAATAAACTTAAAACACTAATTTTTTTACTAGATACTTTAATAAAACAATGATTTTAAATAAGTAGGGTTTTTAGAACGGAATAATTTATGAATTAAAATATTATACGAATTAAATAAATTTTAAAAGGGTTTGATAATTACAGAAAAATTATAGTGAATTTTACTGGATTCTTAAATATTAAAAGGTTTTATTTAAAGATATATTAAATTAGAGGCCATTTTTTAGATTTAAACAAATTGGAATAAATATTTTTAGGTGGGTTTAAAATTTATTTCTTTCATATAATAATTAATAGATTAGTTTTATAAGTAAAGTTTTAATTTAATAAGCCAGAATAATGCATGGTATAATATTAAAGGAAAATTAATGTAGTACAGTATTAATCTTGGCGAAAAAATGACTTTTTGTAATACACATATTTTTAAGAAACATTTTTAATGGCACATTTATCCAATATTTTATTTTTCAGAGATTTGTCTGACACCAGTCTCGTTAAACTTCCAACCAGAGGACTCGAAAGCCTTGAAGTACTTAAGATTAGAGACACATTCTCGATGCGTGAATTCCCCTCTGTTCTCCACTTTCCGGAGATCAAAGAAGCTCACCTGACATACCCGTATCACTGCTGTGCTTTCCAGTACCCAGTTACGCATGATCCTGAAGAATTTGAGCGTTTGCAGTCCTTGCGTGACGTTCACAGAAAGTACTGCGAAGGACTAGTGACTACCCCTGATGTCCAAGTAACCACCCCTGGACTGAAAAAACGCTTTGTTACTGAAGAGGAAAAGGGAGAAAACGAAGGAGGTGAAGGTAAATATTGATGCAAATATCCAAAACTAAAATTTTGGAGCATTTAAAATTTTATTAGTTGGGTAATAATACTTTAAAAGCATTCCTGAACTCCTGCAATAACTTAAACTAGCCGCCCTTGGCGACCAGTTTGGTCTCTCTTAAATGCATACTAACCATTAAATCATATTGCTCTTATTCATAGTTTATTTTAATTCCTCAATTTTTTGCCAAATTAGAAGATTCTGCTAGAAAAATAAACATAGATGTCACATACGCACCACATTGGCGTAGTTGCAACAAAAAGGCAAATATATGCCAACGAATCCGGCAATTGTTGTTTATTCTTTATTAAGCTGTTTATTTACTTTTTTAATGATATAAATTGCTTTGTTCTATAATTATCAATTAAACTTTTTTTCTATTTATTATTTTTTTCTTTTTAAAATAATAGAAAAGAATTAAAATATATATATATATAACTGGTATTGAAAAGGAAGCTTCGCCAAATTGGCATCGAAAAAAAAATCGCACCAATGTGTTGCGTATGACATCTGTGCCGATAAATCAAACACTCGGTATTTTTATGCTAATTTAGCGCATCGCCAAATAGTTTACTCATGGCATTTTTTTTTATATTTCATTAATTTAATTTAAAATACATTTAATATCTTTTTCACTCATTTCATTTATAATAACATAACTTTAATTTGAAATTGAAACGTTTAAAATTCATGATTTTCATTTTTTTAAGCTAATAGAATAAGAAAGCAAAACAAAAAATAACGATATTTTGAAGCTCCATAATAGCAGCGAATGGGAGTTGCCATTAAACAATTAACAAATAACCGTGATTTTTGCGCCACATACGTTAGCGTAATGCATACAGATGAAGTAAAGAGTTAATGACCGAGACGTAGATAAAAAATATTAGTCGCCAATGTGCTATTTCTGCTTGCTAACAACACAACAAACTATGTGGGGGCATTTACACACACATATTAAACACATTTATAAAGATTCAGATTTTAACTCAAATGAACATCAGTTTTTGTAAACTGAATTGCCAGAATTGTAAAATCCTCTCGCCCCACGTAACCCTAGTGATTATAAAATTTATTTATTATGAATGGATTAAAAAACATGCATATTATATTAATTTATAATAAGATTTAACTGTAACTTTTTTCTTCAAAAATAGATTTTATCCATTTTCAAAATCAATGGTTCATGTAACCTTCGATTGGTCGTAGCTAGTTCAAATCTTTTATTATTGAATTTCCTAAAATTACCTACATATTCATTGTTATAACTCTATATCATTTTGAAAGAATCCAATTTTGATCGAACTTAATATGTTCTTTCTCGAAATTGAATTTCATTTTCTTAAAACATAAGTAGATCACGAAATGCACAGCCATTTCGTTCATTGGCTATTTCCTATGAAATTCTGAGTCAGAAACCTTTAATTTTGTAAGATAATTTTCTTAAACACATTGCATCTTGCAAATTATGAACAGCAGGAATTTTTTATCGTTGGTATTAGAAGTTTTAATTTATTAAGTAGGATCATATTTCAATGCATGTTTATTAATCCTTTCAAAGGCAGAAATGTTCTGTTCGTAAATTGGTGAAATCATTGATTAACAACTGAATTTTGAAATGAATTTTTCAGAAAATAAAAAATTACTTTTCTAGAATTTCATTATAAAAGCAAAATTTTATTAAAATATCCTTGATGCCGTTTGTCAGTTTGGAGTTAAAATTAGGTGATCATGTCATGTGACCCTTAAAAGCATTCACAAAATGCACAAGAAGGACATAAAATAGAAAGAAAACAAACAAGAAAAGCCACGCACTAAGTGTAGAATATGAAACACTTTGCAGCTTTTCCGAAATATTTTAACGAACTTTAATAACGTTTAAAACATGACGTCTAATAAAAAAGAATTTAGACAATCTATTTAACTAAACATTCTAAAAAACACATAACATATTTGAAAATCCAATTTAAACAACCTTAGCTGTATTTTCTGCAACCTTGTATACAGGGTGTTTCGCTACCAGACCGACAAACTTTGAGGGGTGATAGTAGACATAAAAGCAAACATTATTAAATAGGAAACCATGGGGCGCAAACGTCTTCTGTAGGAGCTAGAGGCCATTAAAGTTTAAGGTTCAAAAATTCAAACGCTGATAAAAATTAGAAAAAAGGGTCGATTTGTTTGCGGTTTTCTCTAAAATCATTCTTTATATCACGATTTTTAATTTTTTTAATTTTAAAGGTTACGTTCAAAAATTGTCGATAGAGGGCGCTTTAGACTTTAGAGTAACGAACAAATACTTTTTGCCGTTCTTTTGTGCCTGGGGTTGAAATTATTCTAAAGTTTAGACTTTAACTTAAATTTTAAGCCGAATATCGGAAATATGGGGATCGGTTAATTAGCGATAATTTAACTGTGAACCGAGGGAGAGATTTTAAACGCTCATAAGCATTGGACAAACTAATTGATTTTGTTGCGGTTTGCGTGTAGGTCATTCTCTTGGTAATTATTTTATTCAAAATGATGTACAGCTTTCATGTCCTCATTTTTTGATAGAGGGCGCTTCCGACACATGTCCGAAATTTCAATGGTATTACTCCTGGGTGTTTTATTACCAAACCACCAAACTTCCAGGAAGTGTAAGGGATGCAAAGACGACTCGGAATCACACAGGAATGTAACGTTGAAAATTGTTTTTTTGCATGTTACGTTTAAAAAAATGTAGAGAAAAAACAACGGAAACAAGCAGAGAAACAGCAACATGTTAAAATGACAGAACAAAGTTTATTTAAAGGTTTTACTGTAAAAAGTGTTCAAAATTACGACCAGAAAATGTCCGTCAAACTACTTGACAGCGATAGTAGATGGCGCTGCGATTTTTTTGCGGTAGATGGCGCTAAACGGTAATGTGCGTAAAAGTTTATCTCTCGTTGCGCAGCTCTATGTGGTTCCAGCACGATCGGGCTCTTCCACATTTTACCAATGATGTTCACTGATACCTTAACGTAACATATGGACAGCGGTGCGGTTGATAGGTCGTGGTATCCCGGTTTATTAGCCTGCCAGATCACCGGACCTATCAAGTATGAGCTTCTTCTGCTGGGGTCACATGAAAAGTTGGGTGTATGAGAATCCCGTACCATCAATTAAAGACTTAGCAGCTCGCATTTCTGTAGCTTCCGGAAATCTATCAAAGATTCCAGGTGTGGTGGTTACTCCATAACCCCCCCATATGTTTAATTTAATTCATTTTATTAGCCATTTTATTTCATATCACCTTCCTTTTTATTAATGTTCTCAATTTAAATTTAATTTCGGTTTCGCTTATTTTCATTTCGTCGCCTGTAATGTTTTCTTTCTTGCTTAGCTTTCGAATGTTCCAAGCCGGTAAAATTCTGTTTGAAATCATTCCTTCCGGTTTTAAATTTGTTCGAGAACTTTCTCGCTAGTTCTTTTGGGTGGAACTTCCGTTTATTCGGACACACCCCTAACCTATCAAATTAAATTTCACAGGTGACGTATTTCAAGCCGTTATGTACATGGCCACCGGCTTTGGCCTCTCCTCTTAAGATGGTTATCAATTTTATTCTTATTAGTTACATATCTTTTCATACTGCATATTGTAATTTGGCTTAGTTTTTCCTCACCCCCTCTGTTGCTAACTGCCAAATTGGCGTATTTTGCATTTACAATAACCCTTTCTCCTTTTCCCCTGGGCTCGCGGCCACCTGCGTCAGTTGCGCCGATAGACACCTGCTGTGATGGATGCAGTCGCATGAGTGAAAGTTCGGGGCAGAGGTGCTCCCCCGTTAACGAAGGATGGAACGGTTTTTTTTTTGTTATGTTGAGATTATTACGATGCTGATTTTTTTTAAGTGCGGCAAAGAAAAAGTGCTGCCCTCAAAATTCATCTAGGAAAGTGATGTTGATTTCTGTTAAGCCAAGTCCCTCTGTGCTGCGAGGAGCAATGAAGTGGTTTAATGCATTCCTGAATGTATTCGTTTGTGCCTTCTCTTTTTGGAAATGATGTTGAGTTTTTAAGGCGGCCAGTAGCAAGGCACTTCTCACTGCAATAGCATCCCGAAAATTGTTTTGTTTGTGCATTCTCTTCTTGGATTACGGAAATTATATAAGGTCTCATTATACGTCTTCAGTTTATGCTCTCGTGTTATCTTCACAAGTGTTGTAAAAATGTCGTCACGTATTTTATAAATATTCATTCATTTTCTCATCATCTCTTCATCAACGAGTTTTCTTCTACAAATCTAATGTGCCCAATTCTTCGATAATCTTTTTATTCTCCATCCTCTGAGAAGTAGGCAGAGGTGAAGAACTGTTTTGTTTTCAAGAAATAATATTATAGTTTACATGACGTCTTGGTGAAGATTTTTCTTTCGTCAGGTGAAGAAATTTTATTTGCATAAGTCCTTTTTACTTCATTATCTGGCCCAATATATATATAATTTTTTTTTTTAATATTTACGGGGCGTTATAAAGAAAATATTGGCATGTATCTATACAATATGAAGTATGATGTATTTTGTTTTGAAAGTTCATATTATGAGAGGTGTTCTTTTTCAAAAAGAAATAATAATTTATTCTCCTTTTATGTCATGAAGAAAATTGTTTAATTACATGTTGTTGAGATATCTAGAATATGTTATGAAAAGAATTTTTATTGCTTGGAGATAGCAATAGTTGTGATTAACATATGTTATGAAATGGTTGTTTATCAAGTGAGAAATTAATATGTACGAGTCACCAAAAATATAAATTTGTGAAGAAATATTTATTCATGAAAAAAGCAACAAGTTCTTCATGAAATAAAATATATTTTTTTTTTCTTCGAAAATTGTTCGTATATTAATTTCTTGTGCCTATTGTCTGGATTTATTTGTCATCAAAAGCCAAGGATTCAACAGGTAACTTTTTACCTTTTTTAATTTTATATTTTTATAACTTTATACTTGATTTTTTCTTCATCATTGGATAAAGAATATTTTTATTATTTTAAATGAAATAATGAAGAGAGTAATTAGGGTCGTTTGCAGGCCTTCACTCATCGCAATGTACTAGTTGATTGTACGATCATTTGGCCTAATTGTGGGTAGAGGCAAATAAAAAGTGCTTTTTCCACTTTCAAGTAAACATAACATTATTTTTTCTTTGATGCCCTGACCAAAGCGTTAGCTCAAACACAACACATTAATTTTCTTTTGGAGCCGTGACCAACGCTTGAACATTCTTCATTATTTTTTTTTTCAAGTTATTTTTCTTCATATAGTGATTAATGTTTTATATAATTATATTTTGTTGGGTATGGTGCAGTAATCAAATACAATATTTATATTGATCTTGTATTGAAATATTATCTTTTTCTGGAGCAGTGCATGATATATATACAACATAATTTTTCCATATATATTTTTTCTTGTCTTGCTATATTTTGCAACTAATATATATATGCATTATTTAACGGAGGTACTGGTAAAAATTATTGTTCATGCTAAGATAAATTATTCTTCTTGTCATACATATAATAATTTATGTTTTGAGCCATATTATATATAAATATTTACATAAAATATTTGGGTCTTATATTCTTCATATGATACTAATATGTTAGTATACGTTTTCTTCTTTTTTTTTACATATAAAAATGATGTATGAAGTAAATGAAAGTCATCAATATTTTAAGTAACGGGTCAATTTATATATATTGTTCATCATAGGACCTGCCAAATAACCAAATTTATCATGTCATACATTGAGTTCTTATATTAATTATTTCATCATGCCTCCAAAAGCCAAACTAAATATTGCAATCCAACCTTTCGACGGTAACCCTCAGACTGTAGAATTTTTCTTCGATCAATTATCTGACTTACAGGAACTAAATAACTTTACAGACAAGGAACTTTTTGTTCTCTTTAAATCAAAACTTGAGGGCACCGCCTTACTCTTCTTTCTGGAAACTCAGTCACAGCTCAAGAACTCTAATTTTAGTGAAATTCGAAAGGCATTTATAGACTATTTCTTACCCACAAAAAAGTCTGTTTCTCTAAAATCTTTACAGAACTTGACCTTAGATTCAAATGAATCAGTTAAAAATTTTGCTTTTCGGTTGGATAAACAACTTCGACTTGCTTATCCAAAATTGGATCTTTCTGCTCTTAATTCATTAAAGTTTACTCATTTTCTTGAGGCTTTACCTAAACAAATCAAACGTAAAATCTTAGAAGAAAATATTACGTCCTTCGAATTAGCTCTTGAACGAGCAACTTTTCTTCAAAATATATATGACTCTCCCCCTAAAAAATCTTATGAAAGTTTTAATCAAGCCTATTGTATCGATTCTGAAAATGTCCACGATAATTCTAGTAATACTCTTCATAAAACTCCTATAAAGCATACGAAGGATAAAATTTATCACAATTCTCAAACCAACTACTCTCCTTTACAAACTCAAAAGGACAGTTCTCATACTTCTCGTAATTTTCAAAGAAGACCTAGGACATTTTCGCCTTCTCCACCGAGACAAGAGGCTACAAATAAACGTAACAATAATTTTCGTCATCAAAACTTTCACCGGAAACGTCCTTATCAACCAACCTTTGACAAATATTCTCACAAAAAAATTCTACATCCTTTTATCACAGACGAGATGTTGTGCAGTGTGCGTTCTGTGGGAAATTTAATCATCGTATGGACTCATGCTACAAATTCAAAAACATTATTGGTAATTCTAATCAAAACTCTTCAACTCAGGTTTCGTCTCACCCTTACAGAAAGAAAAGCCACACCTCTTCTTCTTCTGAAAATAATAAGGTTTATCATTTAAACAAATAAGGGAGACTGGTTCTACTGACCGCCTTCTCTCCCGTAATTTTCATTCAGGGTCAGTACACTTTGACAACAACAACAAACATCAACAATTAGACAAACGCTCGTCAGTCACTTTAGTGGCATCCACAGCTGTCCAAACTTCTCCTATGACATCTAAGTCTAACAAATCTTCCTGTTTACATAATTATTTGACATCTACACAAAATTTTGAAAATAATGATGATGTACAAGAAAATCATGTTATATGCAGTTCTTTTAATAACTCGTATGTTCTTCCATGCATCCTAATAAATGTTCAACATAATGAAATCGCCACATTAATAGATACTGGATCAAGTTTATCTCTCTTGGATGAAGAATGCTTTAATAGCATTAAATCCAGGCTTCATTACAAATTTTTATCCAGAAATGTATCTGTATCGACCATGAATTCTAAGGTCTTCTTCAAAGGATGCATAGAGATAGCTTTTAAGATTGATAAATATTTTTTTCATCATGTATTTTACCTTACAAAAATTCAAAATGTTCACTTTCAAGCCATACTTGGCTTTGAGTTTATTAACAAACATTCTATTACTATTTCACCAAGCTTTAAGTCTATATTACTTAAAGACAAGCACATTCCTTTTCAAAATTATAATGAATCTCCTACTTGCTATTTTATGAATTCTGAATATAATTATGTGAATTCAAATGTACCATATTCTCTTGATGCACACAGAATGCCTTCTTATGAAAGGCCTATATCAAATAATCTAACGAGTGATACTTACATTGATAATACTTGTGCAAATTGTGATAATTCAAATTTGCAGTTGTCCAACAATTATACAACCTATCCTTATAATTATAATGTTCAAAATAATGGTTTGTTTACAAATAATATGGCTCATTCTGCTATGAATTTTCATAATCCTTATATTGATGGTCATTTTACGTATTTTTCTAATTATTTTCCAACTGATTATGCTAATGTGGTGAATTATGTGTCTACTAATGATAATAATATACTTAACAAGAATTCCTCATCTAAAAATACTAGTGATAGTAGTTATGTTGGTGAAAAGCAACCTCATTTAAGTATGGGTAATAAAATTTTGGTGAGTTCCAATATGGTACAATTACTCAATAGAGAATTAATACCTCCTAATTCGTTTGTTTATTTACATGTGAAGTATCTGAATCCTCCATCTGAATATTTTCTTTTTAAACCCAATTTAAAAAACAAGGGTCTGGTATTACATGAATCATTACACTCAAAATCTTCCATTCAAAATGATTTATTTTTGGTTGTATGTCAGAATGTTTCAAAGCTCGATATTCATTTAAATAAAAATTCAATTATTGGTGAATGTATCAATGTAGATGAAAAAGATATTGAGGAATACTCTTTTGATTTAGAATTTGAAAATGAGTATTGTAACCTAATTTTGCCATCTGAAGAGATTAAGAGAAAACGTATTCAAGAATTATCTCCAAATGACTTTGATCTTAAACATTTACCTCCTCATGAAAGGGAAGCTTTAACAAAATTATTATGTAGTAAAGCACTTGCCTTTTCGAAATCTCTTGACACTTTAGGTCATACTGACCTGGTCAATCCTCAGTTTACCATGTTAAATTCTCATCCAGTAAAAACATTACCTTTTCCCGTGCCACAAGCTCTTGAACAAGAAGCTCTTGACCAAATTAACCAGATGTTAGACGCTGGCATTATTCAGAGATCAAATTCATCTTGGGCCTGTCCCATGCTTCTTGTTAAAAAGAAGAGAACTGATATGTCTAAGCCTCAAAAGTATCGTTTGGCTCTTGATTTAAGATTGTTAAATTCCATAATAATTCCATCTTCATATCCTCTTCCTAGGATTCAAAATCTATTGGTGCAGTTGTCAAAATTTAAATATTATACCACTCTTGACTTACCCTCTGCATATTGGCAGATTGCTGTACCTAAAGATATGCAAGATAAACTTAGTTTTACTACACCATGGGGAATTTTTACATATTTACGTTTAGTATTTGGCTTGAAGACGGCCGCCAGCACTTTCCAACAATTAATCGACTCTGTGATTCAATTATCTCAGATTGACTCCTGTTATGCATATCAAGATGATATAGTAGTGGGCGCTAATTCATTTGAAGAAATGTCCATGAAACTCACAAAGTTATTAGACACCCTTATTGCTAATAACATTACTTTGTCTCCTGAAAAGTGTACCTTTATGCAAACTAGCATTAACTTTTTGGGTTTCCAACTTACAGATCATAAAATTCTTCCTATTACAAGTAATATTTTAAAAATTACCTCCTTTCCAAAGCCTAAAACCAAGAGGCAAACAAAGGGTTTTATCGGCTTGTGTTCATTTTATAGATCAATTATACCTAATTTTTCTAAATTGATTGCTCCTCTCATCGAAGTCACCAAACCTAAAAATAAGTTTTCTTGGAAATCTGAACAAGAAAATGCATTTAAAGAATTACAGGACATTTTCTTTCATAAACCTATGCTCAATCTTCCTATCTGGAATGAAACATTTTATGTTAATACAGATGCCTCAAAAACAGCAATATCAGCTGTTCTTATGCAGAAATTTGATGGTGAACTAAAACCTATCTCCTATTATTCCAAAACTCTATCTCAATCAGAAAGGCACTACCCTGCCATCAAATTGGAACTTTATGCCATTTACAAAGGCATAACAGCTTTCAAATACTATATCTTTGGTCGACCCTTTATTCTATTGTCTGATGCAAAACCTCTCAATAATTATAAAAAAGCTACATCACCTGCTGATATTACTACTCGTTGGATGTTAGAACTGTCTGAATACTCGTACACATTCCAACATGTTCCAGGCAAAGAAAATGTCTTGGCAGATTTTCTGAGTAGAACTCCTCACATTCCTACTGAAGATCTCAATAATAATCCAGATCTTATTTCTTCACAAGAACCTCTACCTATTGTTGATAATCAAAACGATTTACATAATGACATTCCTCACTTTCCATGTGGTTTAGTCGACAAAATCCACCATACATGTCATCTTCAGAGTGATTCTTCACCTTCTAATAATGATAATAATCAAGATCCATTATTAGAAATTCTTGATCACACCATCTTCTCTGAACAACAGAAGGACCCAAAAATCAAACAAATTTATGAAGATCTTAAAAATAACAAAAAATCTAAAAGTTTAAATGGCTACTATATTAATCCAAGTAATGAGTTACTTTGCTATAATGGTCATTTCTCTTCAGAAGATATCGAGCTACACAAAGCTGTTTTACCTGTGTCACTTAGAGCAAAGGCCTTAAGAATTGCTCATATTACTCATACTGGAATTCATAAAACCATTGTTAATTTAAAGAAAAGATTTACCTGGAAAACCCTTGTTTCTGATACCATTAATTATGTCAACTCTTGTGAAATTTGTTTAGTAAATAAGAATCATAAAAAAAACACTGCTCCATACCTACCTGCACCACTCCCAACAGCTCCCAATCAAAAGGTCTCTATGGATTTACTCGGCCCATTGAGAAATCGTCAATATGTGTTAACAATGATAGACCATTTTTCTCGTCATTTAGAATTATATGCCTTGAATAATATCAGTGCTGAGTCAGTTACAAAGGCTTTATTGCATTATATTTCCACTCATGGAAAACCTGAATTAACTCTTACTGATCATGGTTCTCAATTTACTAGTGATATGTTTGCATATTTTAACAAAAAGCTTGGCATTAAGTTGGAACATAGTTCTGTAGCCCATCCCCAAGCTAACGGTTTAAGTGAACGTGTCAATTCTCAAATAAAATCGTCTGTGAACACAATGGCTTCACAAGGATGTGATGTACCCACTGCTCTAAAAATTCACCAATCCATATATAATGCTACACCTCATCCAGCTACAAAATTCACTCCAAATCTTCTTCATTTTGGAAGAGAAATAAATGACATTTATTCCAATTATAAAACTCAAGTTTCATGGAAAATTCTAAATACTGCATATGAAATTCATAAATTGATGGATGTTATTGAAAAAATATACTATCAAGCTTACAAGAATAACGAATCATCCAGACAAAAGGTGTACCAAAAATCCAGAGAAAAATTAAAGTTTTCCAACATCAATGTTAATGACATTGTTTATGCAAAATTTCCTACTGTGTTTAACAAAAAGATACAAGGCCCATACGTGGTCAAGAAAATAATTTCTCCTGTTCTCATTCAAATTCAAGATCCCAATAATAGTCATGCTTCACCAATGTTGATTCACACTAATCGAATCTTGAAGCTTCAAAAGAGAAATGAAGCACTGCAACATCCTTCAGTTTCTTCAAAAGGTGCATCACATGATCAACCAGCTGTTGATAATGCATCCTCCACTCCTGTGAGACAACACTCTTCTATTCAAGTTTCAAATCATGATGCAAATTGTAATACTTCTCCTCAAATTCTTTCTTCTTCTAAATGCCAGCAAACATCTTCATGTTCCAGTAAATCGGTACTGTCACAAGCTCCTCCTGATGGCACTCATACTGGTGCTAAAAGCAAATCCACTCAATATAGAAGTTATGATCTTCGTCCTCGCAATCATAAACTACATAAAAAATAGACTAACTCTCTTTTTCCTTTTACAGGATGACTTTTGCTTTGTAATATATTCAGTCGAAGCTAGCCGCACTGATTGTCCAGCAAGAAGAATCGCTATGTAATTTTTTTTTTTCTTTTCTCCAGGCTGCAGGCAGCTGTTATTATTTTTTTTTTCATTTTATTTAGGTCTTCTTCTCCCTGGTACAACTCAACGGTCATCCTCGGGATGTATGTATGAATTTTCAATAGTTTTATTATTTACTGTAATTATCTATAAGTCATAATTTTTACAATATTTACACATAATCTCATGTATGCCATACTTTTAAATTTTATAAAGTCTTTAATTACAATAGTTGATGCAAAAAATGGAGAAAGAATTTGTCTTTTTATATTCTTGTTATAATACTATATCATTATTTAAAGTGATTTTTGACAAATGTTTCATTCTAATAAGAAAGGTGAAATTGTAATTGATATAAGGTAAACATAAAAATGAGTACTCATCAAATTATTTTCCCTATTGTGTCTTCTCTTTACAATGCATGCATGTTTTAACATTTAACCTCTTTTAAAAAAAGAAAAAGAGAAAAGAAAATGCATGATAAACTTATTCATACTAATATTTTCTTCTCTTCTTGGTGAAATATAGAAAGTGAATGACTCACAATAAGTAATATTTTTGTATACTTTTGAGTATTTATACTTTGGATCCAAAGATGTTGATTGAGGCATTATATATATATGTATCCAAAGATGTTTAATGAGTCATTATATATATTTATATAAAGCAAATTCTTGATTTATGACAAATGCAAAAGTGATCACTTACTTAATTTTTTTTTTAAAAATGTTTGAAAAATTACAAGTAAATATGTTCTAGATATCTTCTATATAGAAATTTTGACACAATTGATTTTTCTTTGTAAGTTGACATTATCAAGTCATATATAAGATTGACATATTCATATAAGTTTCTTCCTTTTTTTTTCAGAATATTAAACATCTTATGTTTTATGTTTATTTTGAATGAAGTATAGCATTAAAGGTATTTATGCAATTATTGTCAATTTATATTGAAAATGTTTAAGAATATTCCTTTATGAGAGTGTAAAAATTCTCTCTTTGAAAATTATTATATTCACTTTGAAGATATTTTTATTGGAAAATAATATCATGCTTTTATTACCATTCTTTTTGCAACTTAATTAATTTTATTTTCTGCAAAAATGTGTTATTGAATAATACTAAAGTTTATTCATTTAAGATTTATTGAAAGCTTAAAAGGCTATGTGGTGATATAAGTAAATATTTTTTTATGAGAGCCTAACTAATCTCTCTGCACCATTTATATATATATTTTTATTGTTCAATTTTCAACTTACAAATTCATTTAATTTATTATGTGTTATTTGAAACCATATATGTTATATATAATTATAACATGATTCATATACAGTTATAGTATATTTCATTTTTGTGCACAACTGAGAATATAAATATACATATTATTGTGTAATCAAATATTGTGACATATGCTAAAGCATTCTACTATTGTGATACATTGTGCACAGCCTAACAAGAGACTCTTCAAAGTTATGGACTGTTTGTCTGCACATAGTCTTTAATTTTTTTTATATGATAGATACCTCTGAAGGAAACTTTATATACCTTTCATGTTAACATTTACTACAGTTGGTATATTTTCATAAGGATTACTATCATAACAGTAATTATTTTTTTTTATTGTTTAAATATCATGTACAACAATTATGTATATTCTTATAACTATTTCTGATATATTTATTTTGTGTAATTATTTAGCATATTTGTACATGTGTTAGAAAATATTGTCTCGATGAAAAATTGTCATTTTTGTCATCTCACCAATATTTTCTTTCGGGGGACCCTGGGTAATATGTGGTGGTTACTCCATAACCCCCCCATATGTTTAATTTAATTCATTTTATTAGCCATTTTATTTCATATCACCTTCCTTTTTATTAATGTTCTCAATTTAAATTTAATTTCGGTTTCGCTTATTTTCATTTCGTCGCCTGTAATGTTTTCTTTCTTGCTTAGCTTTCGAATGTTCCAAGCCGGTAAAATTCTGTTTGAAATCATTCCTTCCGGTTTTAAATTTGTTCGAGAACTTTCTCGCTAGTTCTTTTGGGTGGAACTTCCGTTTATTCGGACACACCCCTAACCTATCAAATTAAATTTCACAGGTGACGTATTTCAAGCCGTTATGTACATGGCCACCGGCTTTGGCCTCTCCTCTTAAGATGGTTATCAATTTTATTCTTATTAGTTACATATCTTTTCATACTGCATATTGTAATTTGGCTTAGTTTTTCCTCACCCCCTCTGTTGCTAACTGCCAAATTGGCGTATTTTGCATTTACAATAACCCTTTCTCCTTTTCCCCTGGGCTCGCGGCCACCTGCGTCAGTTGCGCCGATAGACACCTGCTGTGATGGATGCAGTCGCATGAGTGAAAGTTCGGGGCAGAGGTGCTCCCCCGTTAACGAAGGATGGAACGGTTTTTTTTTTGTTATGTTGAGATTATTACGATGCTGATTTTTTTTAAGTGCGGCAAAGAAAAAGTGCTGCCCTCAAAATTCATCTAGGAAAGTGATGTTGATTTCTGTTAAGCCAAGTCCCTCTGTGCTGCGAGGAGCAATGAAGTGGTTTAATGCATTCCTGAATGTATTCGTTTGTGCCTTCTCTTTTTGGAAATGATGTTGAGTTTTTAAGGCGGCCAGTAGCAAGGCACTTCTCACTGCAATAGCATCCCGAAAATTGTTTTGTTTGTGCATTCTCTTCTTGGATTACGGAAATTATATAAGGTCTCATTATACGTCTTCAGTTTATGCTCTCGTGTTATCTTCACAAGTGTTGTAAAAATGTCGTCACGTATTTTATAAATATTCATTCATTTTCTCATCATCTCTTCATCAACGAGTTTTCTTCTACAAATCTAATGTGCCCAATTCTTCGATAATCTTTTTATTCTCCATCCTCTGAGAAGTAGGCAGAGGTGAAGAACTGTTTTGTTTTCAAGAAATAATATTATAGTTTACATGACGTCTTGGTGAAGATTTTTCTTTCGTCAGGTGAAGAAATTTTATTTGCATAAGTCCTTTTTACTTCATTATCTGGCCCAATATATATATAATTTTTTTTTTTAATATTTACGGGGCGTTATAAAGAAAATATTGGCATGTATCTATACAATATGAAGTATGATGTATTTTGTTTTGAAAGTTCATATTATGAGAGGTGTTCTTTTTCAAAAAGAAATAATAATTTATTCTCCTTTTATGTCATGAAGAAAATTGTTTAATTACATGTTGTTGAGATATCTAGAATATGTTATGAAAAGAATTTTTATTGCTTGGAGATAGCAATAGTTGTGATTAACATATGTTATGAAATGGTTGTTTATCAAGTGAGAAATTAATATGTACGAGTCACCAAAAATATAAATTTGTGAAGAAATATTTATTCATGAAAAAAGCAACAAGTTCTTCATGAAATAAAATATATTTTTTTTTTCTTCGAAAATTGTTCGTATATTAATTTCTTGTGCCTATTGTCTGGATTTATTTGTCATCAAAAGCCAAGGATTCAACAGGTAACTTTTTACCTTTTTTAATTTTATATTTTTATAACTTTATACTTGATTTTTTCTTCATCATTGGATAAAGAATATTTTTATTATTTTAAATGAAATAATGAAGAGAGTAATTAGGGTCGTTTGCAGGCCTTCACTCATCGCAATGTACTAGTTGATTGTACGATCATTTGGCCTAATTGTGGGTAGAGGCAAATAAAAAGTGCTTTTTCCACTTTCAAGTAAACATAACATTATTTTTTCTTTGATGCCCTGACCAAAGCGTTAGCTCAAACATAACACCAGGAATCTTTCAAAGCGTGAGGAATTACATGCGACGCCGCTGTCAAGCTTGTCGAATTACTTCTGGTCGTAATTTCGACCATCTTTTCTAGTAAAACCTTTAAATAAACTGTTTTATGCCATATTAACATGTTGCTGTTTCTCTGCTTGTATCTGTTTTTTTTTCTCTGCTTCCTTTAACCATAACTCGCAAAAAATACATTTTAAAAGTTACATTCCTATGTGATTCCGTGTCGCTTTCGCATCCCTAACACTTCCTGGAAGTATGGTAGTCTAGTAGTAAAACACCCAGGAGTAATGTCATTGAAATGTCGGAGATGTGTCGGAAGCGCCCTCTAAGAAAAAATGAGGACACCACAGCTGTACGTCATTTTGAATAAAATAATTACCAAGGAATGACCTACACACAAACCGCAACAAAATCGATTAGTTTTTCCAATGTTTATGAGCGTTTAAAATCTCCCCCTCGGTTCACAGTTAAATTTTCGCTAGTTAACCGATTCCCATGTTTCCGATTTTGGGCTTAAATTTTAAGTTAAAGTCTAAACTTTAGAATAATTTCAACCCCATGCACAAAAGAACGGCAAAAATTATTTGTTCGTTTCTCTAAAGTCTAAAGCGCCCTCTATCGACAATTTTTGAACGTAACCTTTAAAATTTTTTCACAAACAAAACGTGATATAGAGAATGATTTTAGCGAAAACCGCAAACAAATCGACCCTTTTTTAGGTGCGTTCGTAATTATGTAAATACATAGCACCTATTGTTGTCGCTCAGTCCGTCCGTCCGTCTGTCTGTCTGTCCGTCTGTCTGCCCGTCTATCCGCATGTAACAACGCAAAAACTACCCAACCGAATCGTTTGAAATTTAAAATACATAATTATAACATAATTTTGTCGAGTCATTTCAAATTTTATGAAAATCGGATGGACAGATCAATTACAGGGACATTCAAGAGGATTCCGTTACATTACGGTCAATAGGGAAAAAAGTTTTAAATGCATTTTAATCGTTTGAAATTTAAAACATATAATTATTGCGTAATTTTGTCGAGTCATTTCAAATGTTATGAAAATCGGATGTATAGATCAATTACAGGGACAATCAAAAGGATTCCGTTACATTACGGTCAATGGGGAAAAAGTTTAAAATGCATTTTAATGATGTTACATTCATTCGAACATAATAAAATTGGCATGAATCTATGAAATATATACTAAAATATGCATTCTGTACAATCTGTAATGCAAATAATTTTTATTATTAAATTACAGGGCCACACAAAAGTATTCCACTATATAATGCTATACGGGGAAACATGGTTTGGTACGTGTTTTAATTATATTCAACTATTTCACATTTTATGAATAAGATATACGTTGCTGAGGTGCAATAAAAATTACTTCCTGCATATTTACAGAAACGTAAAGATTTCGACTACTATATCAGCAAGATCTGAATATTTTTAAAATTTCGTTATCGTACGAACGCACGTCATTTGCTACGTTCACGTGCAATTTCCAACTTGTTCTAATTTTTATCAGCTTTTGAACTTTTGGACCTTAAACTTTAATGGCCCCTAGCTCCTACAGAAGACGTTTGCGCCCCATGGTTTCCTATTTAATAATGTTTCTCTTTAGGTCTACTATCACCCCTCAAAGTTTGTCGGTCTGGTAGCGAAACACCCTGTATAATCTACGTACTTTGTATTTCTTAGTATGCCAACATTTGGTTTAGTTAGAAATCTCATAGCACAGCTGAAAACTCATTTTTAGTAACTTCTTACAATATACGGAACATTTTTGAATTCTTTTGTACAGCCCTGCCACATATTTCCTGTTTTTATACACACTAGATGTTAAGCCAAAATCCTGCCTTTTAAAACTTGCATGAATAGTGATGAGGTACTTTTCCAAACATGAAAACTGACATTTAGTTGCAGACTTATCTTAAATTTTGGATATTACTCGCTACCATCTTTTCTCATTTTAGCAACTGTTAATATCATTTGAACTTAAATTCAAATGTAAAAATGAAAAAAAAAATGTATTTTTACTTTTATCTGTCTTTACAAAAGAGAAAGTATTGGATTCGTGAAAATTGACGAATTTGATTTCGACGGAGTCAGGTGTTTTAAAAGTCAGAAATCCCGAAAAACATATTTTTAAAAATGCCTGTCTACATGTGACAAACATTTTACGAAGTTTACTGTAAATTATTTTTAGTTTAGATTCCTTTAGTACCTGTTATAAATTGGTGCTGATTATTTTTTGTTGCAAATTACCCAACAGGCGGTGCTGTTGTACTGCATTTTTCATGATTTTACCTGTAGCTATATCTAAAAAACTGATACACGAATTTTCATAAAATTTCACATTCAGTTACCCCTTGATACAATTTGGTGTTGATTACTTTTTCTGTGAATCATTCAACAAGCGGCGTTACTAGGCTGCATTCTTCGTAATTATCGGAATAGCTATATATCCAGAACTAATACACGAAGTTTCATCAAACTTTAGATTCAGTTAGTCCCTGATGTAAATTGGAGCTGGTTAACTTTTTATGTAAACAGGTAGTGCTGCGATACAGAATTTTTTTTCCAATTCCTGCAATACCTCAACTTCAAAAAATTATTCACAAATTTCATCAAGCTTGAGTATTAGTTAGACATTGACATAAGTTGTTACTAAGTGTTGGTAGAAATCGCTAACATTTGGCATTGCTATGCTGCGAAATTTTCAGAATTTGTGTGATTTTAGCGATAGCCATACCTCAAAACCTAATGCGCAGAATTTCATATTTTTAGAATCCTCATTATGGGCATAGATTGTAATTTATTTCTGACACTGCGATACATAATTTTGAAGTGTTAACATGCACGAGACAGGCGAATGTCTTAAGATTGCTACATCCACCTAGTTTTGATTGGCTGTTGTTTTTCAAATATTTAAAAGTTCAAATTATAATATGTTCATGATTTTTTTTTATTCCTACGCACCATTTAATAACTCCCAATTGTTGGGCACTAAGTAAAATTGTTTTAGAATGATTTGATAGAGATACAGATTTTTTTCCACCCCTGTATTTACTTTAATAACTTTTTAAAGCATCCTGAGTTTAATCATATTTACTGAAATATTTATAATAAATAACTTCCAATCAATATTTATTTATTTACATTTCCCTTTACTAAAATTAATACTAATACATTTATTATCTATATTTTTTTTCATATCAGATTATGAGTCTTTAACGGGAAGAATATAAAAATATTTAAAAATTAATTAATTTAACAAAACGTTTCATTAGAAACAAAACCCGTCGCAAACTTTATTGATATTTTGTTCCATTTTTCCTTAAATATAATACATTTCTATAATTATGTTATTTCGGAGAACGCCATCGCAGGACGTGATTGTTCGAAAATCAAATCATGATCACATACTTTTATGGCAGTAGTGTCCTTACTAGCATCGATATTAGGGCACTAAACGCATATATTTATATTTTATTTATTTATTTATTTATTTTGGCACGATATGAAAAAGTATGTTCATAAAAGTTGCTACGAATAAATTTTTTAATCTAGTTCAGTAAGTGATTATTGCGCAGGACTTACTTGTCATTTGTATTACTTTTTTTATCATCTATCTATCTATGTTACAAGAGCCAAACATTCCTGTGCATAACACATACAGTGTCTCACAAAAGTGATGGGACAATTGTGCTTTATAAAAAGAAACTGCAATAAAATAAATAAACAAACATGTGCAAAAATTTTTTGGGTGTGTTTCATATTTAAAGTTAGTAACAATTATTACATAACATACATTTTGTCAAAATATTAAAATATTAATTTAGTAAAAATACAATTGTTCAGAACGGAGCAAAAAATGGCTCACATAAGTGATGGGACACTTACTTTTCCATCAAATATTTATCGAAAAATTTTACTTTTTAAAAGGTTTTAATATTTTGTTGGATTTCCTTTTACTTTTAAAACATGATTTAATCTTTTTGGGGTGGATTCGACTAATTTTTTGTGATTTCTGGACTGATTTTACCCCATTCTTCTTGAAGCACCGATTTTAGTTGTTGTTTTGAAGAAATGGTGTGTTTGCGAATTCTTGATTCCAATTCTTGCCAAATATTCTCTATGGGATTTAAGTCTGGAGATTGTGGTGGTGTTTTTATTATTTCAGGATAGTTATATAGCAGCCAGAGTCTAACGTTCAGAGCAGTGTGCTTGGGGTCATTGTCCTGGTAGAATTTAAAATCGTTATGAAGGTTCAATTTTCATGCTGAAGATTTCAAATTTTGCTTTAAAATATCAATATACTTGTACTGATCCATTATACTGTCAATAAAAACAAGATTACCAACTCCAGCGGACGACATACACCCTTATACCATAACTCCTTCTCCACCATGTTTTACTGTTGGTACCAAGTTCTGTTTGCGAAATTCTTCCCTGGGTTTTCTCACACCAAGATTCTACTGTCAGAACCAAATATATTAAATTTACTCTCATCAGCAAATATAACTTTATTCCAGTAATCAGAATTCTTTTTTATGTTGGATTTTGTGAAAGCTAGTCTGAGTTTTCTAATCTTTTCACTTACGAAGAATTTTTTCTTGGCTACTCTACCGTGATATCCAGCAGATCGAATTACCCTTCTAATAGTCTCAGGATTAACAGTTATTCCATATAATGCTTGTAAATCAGCAGCAACTTTTGAAGCACTATTTCTTGGATTTTTTTAATATTTCGAACGATAATTCGCTTTATTCCATTGGATAGCTTTGATGGTCGGACAGGTCTTCTTTTATCCTGAATCATATGATTCTTTTTATATCGTTTACTGATATTGAAAACTGTTCAACGACTCAAGTTAACTCTTTCAGCAGTTTTTCTAATAGATTGTCCACGTTCAATATGCAAATTAATAACTAATTTTCGAATTTCAGGCGAAGTTTCTTTTCGTTTAGCATTCATGGCTACACAGAGCTAAAAAACACAAAAATTCCAAAACAAACTGGAGAGAAATACTGCAGACGATTTTATAAATTATTGCCAATTGCTTTTAAGTAAAAATAAAACCCCCAAAAATATTTTTATTGCTTATTTCAGACGATTTTTGTTGCATATATAATGGTGTCCCATCACTTATGTGAGATATTTTTTGCTCCGTTATAAACATTTCTATTTTTATTAAATTAACATTTTAATATTTTGACAAAATGTATGTTATGTAATAATCTTTACTAAATTTAAGTATGAAACACACCCACAAAAAAATGTGTACATGTTTTTCTAATTTATTTGATTAGTTTCCTTTTGTAAAGCACAAGTGTCCCATCACTTATGTGAGACACTGTACGTCATTCTGTCAATACTTTGAAATTTGAAATGAAATTTCAGTTTTACATTTTTTGCTACTTTAAATTTTTAAACTTCAAAAGATCGCACATTTTTAATTTTACACCATCGTATAGAGAAAAAAATGTACTTTTATATACAATTTGTTTGAAAACTGTATCTTAATTTATTTTTGAGATATTAATTTTTTTGTCGTTTTTAATGTCGTTTTGTAATTGAGGCAACAGAAGAACTCCATTTCTATTAAGGAAAAAAAATACTGTATCTTTATTGTTGCCATTTTTTCATAAAAAGCGAAAAAATTGAAATTAAAGCATGTGAGATGTGAAGAATGTCGTCTGCTATAAAACTCGGTGAATTTGTTTTTATTTCGTTTTCATTTATCAATAAAATGAATTTTAATTTATTACAAACTTGCTTCACACTCGATATAACACTTTTTCTTTTTAAAAAGGAATTTAAAAGAATATTTATGTGATTTATTTTCTTTGCTTTTACTTAATTTGTATCAAACAGCTAAAAAAGGCTAATTTATTAATCCGTATATAAAATATTTTTCCAGAATTGTTGAAATAATGTAAAATTAATAATCTGTATGTAAAATCATTTTACGAATTTCGAAGAAATATAAATGAATGATTTCCAATAAAGCATGGAGCTATTATAAACAAATAAATGAAGGTATGTGAGTTGTTAGATATCCAATTTGCTTCTTAAAAGACGGCAGGTATGTACAGTGTCTCACATAAGTGATAAGACACTTGTGCTTTACAAAAGGAAACTAATCAAATAAATTAAAAAAACATGTACACATTTTTTGTAGGTGTGTTTCATACTTAAATTTAGTAAAGATTATCACACAACATACATTTTGTCAAAATATTAAAATATTAATTCAATAAAAATACAAATGTTTAGAACGGAGCAAAAAATAGCTCACATAAGTGATGGGACACCATTATATATGCAACAAAAATCGTCTGAAATAAGCAATAAAAATATTTTTTAGGGTTTTATTTTTACTTAAAAGCAATTGGCAATAATTTATAAAATCGTCTGCAGTATTTCTCTCCAGTTTGTTTTGGAATTTTTGTGTTTTTTAGCTCTGTATAACCATGAATGCTAAACGAAAAGAAACTTCGCCTGAAATTCGAAAATTAGTTATTAATTTGCATATTGAACGTGGAAAATCTATTAGAAAAACTGGTGAAAAAGTTAACTTGAGTCGTTCAACAGTTTTCAATATCATTAAACGATATAAAAAGAATCATATGATTCAGGATAAAAGAAGATCTGGCCGACCATCAAAGCTATCCAATGGAATAAAGCGAATTATCGTTCAAAATATTTTTAAAAAAATCCAAGAAATAGTGCTTCAAAAGTTGCTGCTGATTTACAAGCATTATATGGAATAATTGTTAATCCTGAGACTATTAGAAGGGTAATTCTATCTGCTGGATATCACGGTAGAGTAGCCAGGAAAAAATTCTTCGTAAGTGAAAAGAATGGAAAACTCAGACTAGCTTTCGCAAAATCCAACATAAATAAAAATTCTGATTACTGGAATAAAGTTATATTTGCTGATGAGAGTAAATTTAATGTATTTGGTTCTGACGGTAGAATCTTGGTGTGGAGAAAACCCAGGGAAGAATTTCGCAAACAGAACTTGGTAACAACAGTAAAACATGGTGGAGGAAGAGTTGTGGTATGGGGGTGTATGTCGTCCGCTGGAGTTGGTAATCTTGTTTTTATTGACAGTATAATGGATCAGTACAAGTTTATTGATATTTTAAAGCAAAATTTGAAATCTTCAGCACAATTGAACCTTCATAACGATTTTAAATTCTACCAGGACAATGACCTGAAGCACACTGCTCTGAACGTTAGACTCTGGCTGCTATATAACTGTCCTGAAATAATAAAAAGTCCTTCCGGCAATGCCGGGAGGAAGAGGTAGCTTTCATATACTTATATATTTATTTATTTATTTTAAAGTAAGTTACATTGTTCAAAAACACTAAGCTCAAATTAGTGGAAATAATCTTATAAAATTAGTGATTTTCTAAGATCGAATACTAGTTTTTGTCAATACTGAATATTAATAGGAATTTTTAGAAATTAGTCATTTTTTATTCAACCTGGTTTTATTTTAAGCGATTTAGAGAGTCACCAAATTCCACAATATCATGAAGTGTATGCCATTTTAAAGCAACATGATGGATCGTTCAGATCAGACCGTTTCAAAATGTCAGCCATAAGCAAAATTCAAAGTACTATAACTCAATCATTTTTTAAGATACAGACAAAATAAAAAGTGTTCTGGAATCGTTGTTTTAAGTTTTAATACGTAAATGAAAAATATTTTTCAACTTTTAATTTTTTCACATTTAATTTTAAATTTTAAATTTTTTAAAAAATTTAAAATGGCCGCCATTTTGAAACTAAATGGTGGATAATGCTGGCCAACGAACTCGGTCGAGACATTTGTATTTACTATGTACATGCCAAGTTTCATTGAAATCGGTTCATAAATACGCGTGTTATGACGTGACAAAAATCAGATCGTTTCAAAATGTCAGCCATAAGAAAAATTCAAAGTGCTATAACTCAATCATTTTTTAAGATATAGACAAAATAAAAAGTGTTCTGGAATCGTTGTTTTAAGTTTTAACACGTAAAAGAAAAATATTTTTTAACTTTTAATTTTTTCGCATTTAATTTTAAATTTAAATTTTTTTTAAAAAATTTAAAATGGCCGCCATTTTGAAACAAAATGGTGGATGATTCTGGCCAACGAACTCGGTCGAGACATTTGTATGTACTATCTACATACCAAGTTTCATTGAAATCGGTTCATAAATACGCGTGTTATCATGTGACAAATATCAGATCGTTTCAAAATGTCAGCCATAAGCAAAATTCAAAGTGCTATAACTCAATCATTTTTTAAGATATAGACAAAATAAAAAGTGTTCTGGAATCGTTGTTTTAAGTTTTAACAAGTAAAAGAAAAATATTTTTCAACTTTTAATTTTTTCGCATTTAATTTTAAATGTTAAATTTTTTAAAAAATTTAAAATGGCCACCATTTCGAAACAAAATGGCGGATGATGCTGGCCAACGAACTCGGTCGAGACATTTGTATGTACTATGTACATACCAAATTTCATTGAAATCGGGTCATAAATACGCGTGTTATCACGTGACAAAAATCAGATCGTTTCAAAATGTCAGCCATAAGGAAAATTCAAAATGCTATAACTCAATCATTTTTTACGATATAGACAAAATAAAAAGTGTTCTGGAATCTTTGTTTTAAGTTCTAACACGTAAAAGAAAAATATTTTTCAACTTTTAATTTTTTCGCATTTAATTTTAATTTTAAATTTTTAAAAAAAATTTAAAATAGCCGCCATTTTGAAACAAAATGGCGGATGATGCTGACCAACGAACTCGGTCGAGACATTTGTATATACTATGTACATACCAAGTTTCATTAAAATCGGTTCATAAATACGTTAGTTATCGCATGACAAAAATCAGATATATATATATGGTTATATATATATATATATATATATATATATATATACATATATATATATATATGTCAACATTTGAACGGAGGGTGGTTTTGGGGTCTGGGGGTCATGATCGGTGAAAATATACCAAAATTTTCCGGAAGTGCTTTCCTCCGGACGGCTGCAATAGGTAGCTTTTTACTTTTTGTAATGAAAGCTACCTAAAACACCACCACAATCTCCAGACTTAAATCCCATAGAGAATACTTGGCAAGAATTGGAATCAAGAATTCGCAAACACACCATTTCTTCAAAACAACAACTAAAATCGGTGCTTCAAGAAGAATGGGGTAAAATCACTCCAGAAATCACAAAAAAATTAGTCGAATCCATACCAAAAAGTCCTTCCGGCAATGCCGGGAGGAAGAGGTAGCTTTCATATACTTATATATATACTTATTTATTTTAAAGTAAGTTACATTGTTCAAAAATACTAATCTCAAATTAGTGGAAATAATCTTATAAAATTAGTGATTTTATAAGATTGAATACTATTTTTGTCAAAACTGAATATTAATAGTAATTTTTAGAAATTAGTCATCTTTTATTCAATCTGGTTTTATTTTAAGCGATTTGGAGAGTCACTAAATTCCACGATATCATAAAGTGTATGCCATTTTAAAGTAACATTGTGGATCGTTCAGATCAGACCGTTTCAAAATGTCAGCCATAAGAAAAGTTCAAAGTGCTATAACTCAATCATTTTGTAAGATATAGACAAAATAAAAAGTGTTCTGGAATCTTTGTTTTAAGTTCTAACACGTAAAAGAAAAATATTTTTCAACTTTTAATTTTTTCGCATTTAATTTTAAATTTTAAATATTTTTCAACTTTTAATTTTTTCGCATTTAATTTTAAATTTTAAATTTTTTTAAAAATTTAAAATGGTTGCCATTTTGAAACAAAATGGCGGATGATGCTGACCAACGAACTCGGTCGAGATATTTGTATGTACTATGTACATACCAAGTTTCATTGAAATCGGTTCAAAAATACGCGTGTTATCACGTGACAAAAATCAGATCGTTTCAAAATGTCAGCCATAAGAAAAATTCAAAGTGCTATAACTCAATCATTTTTTAAGATATAGACAAAATAAAAAGTGTTCTGGAATCTTTGTTTTACGTTCTAACACGTAAAAGAAAAATAATTTTCAACTTTTAATTTTTTTGCATTTAATTTTTAATTTTAAATTTTTAAAAAAATTTAAAATTGCCGCCATTTTGAAACAAAATGGCGGATTATGCTGAGTAACGAACTCGGTCGAGACATTTGTATGTACTATGTACACACCAAGTTTCAGTGAAATCGGTTCATAAATACGCGTGTTATCACGTGACAAAAATCAGATCGTTTCAAAATGTCAGCCATAAGAAAAATTCAAAGTGCTATAACTCAATCATTTTTTAAGATATAGACAAAATAAAAAGTGTTCTGGAATCTTTGTTTTAAGTTCTAACACGTAAAAGAAAAATATTTTTTAACTTTTAATTTTTTCGCATTTAATTTTAAATTTTAAATTTTTAAAAAAATTTAAAATGGCCGCCATTTTGAAACAAAATGGCGGATGATGCTGACCAACGAACTCGGTCGAGACATTTGTATGTACTATGTACATACCAAGTTTCATTCAAATCGGTTCATAAATACGTTAGTTATCGCATGACAAAAATCAGATATATATATATATATATGTCAACATTTGAACGGAGGGTGGTTTTGGGGTCTGGGGGTCATGATCGGTGAAAATATACCAAAATTTTCCGGAAGTGCTTTCCTCCGGACGGCTGCAATAGGTAGCTTTTTACTTTTTGTAATGAAAGCTACCTAAAAGATTAAATCATGTTTTAAAAGTAAAAGGAAATCCAACAAAATATTAAAACCTTTTAAAGAGTAAAATTTTTGGATAAATATTTGATGGAAAAGTAAGTGTCCCATCACTTATATGAGCCATTTTTTGCTCCGTTCTGAACAATTGTATTTTTACTAAATTAATATTTTAATATTTTGAGAAAATGTATGTTATGTAATAATTGTTATTAACTTTAAATATGAAACACACCCAAAAAATTTTTGCACATATTTGTTTATTTATTTTATTGCAGTTTCTTTTTATAAAGCACAAGTGTCCCATCACTTTTGTAAGACACTGTATATATTTTTTTCTGGATTTGCATATTATTCCGCGTTAATAATATCATATGTATACTATACTATAGACTTGTTTAAGAATATATCGTAAAACAGGAATGTTTTAGAGGATATAAATGACATCATTTTATTATGAAAAAACGTGTATTTTAATTCTTACAACTGAAATATGTTTTGTAGAAGTGTGTAATTTTGACACATGCTTTAAAATTCTTCACCGATGAAAATACTTCACTTTCGAAAGTAATTTAATTGTAATCACTCACTGATAAAACGCAATGTTTAATAAAAATTTAGTATGTCTTTCTAGAAGAGCCTCAACATAGAGTGTGCAAGAAACAGCAATTTATATTACAGAACTATATGATTCTCGAATGGATGAATTCACTTAGAAAAGTTAGGCAAGCAAATAAAGAAGATCTTGGCGATAATTTCAGTTCGATGCTATAAAAATCGCCATTTTATCTTATGTGGTGTCACAGGAATATTTTCATACTATCATATTTATTGTATGCTGCAAAATATTTCAGAAAATTTCATTTACACTTAAAGGAATATAAATAGTGTAGTACATATTTCCAGCTAACAGCAAACGGGACTTCAAGTTTTAATTAAAATGAATTTTAAATTATCAAATTAAAATATCATTTAAAAAAATAATTATGTATATGAGAGGTTCATTTGTAAATTTTGAGATGCTGAAAGTGATGTCGGGTTTAGATTTCAAGGGGGGGGGGGGGGGGGAATATTCTATGATTGATTCAAAGTGAGATAAATTTTGCTGTTCTTCATCTTGGAACACCATGCACAAGAGGCTTAATTCATAATTTTGTCATAATAACAGACCTTTATTATGTTTTAACTACCTTCATGTACGATTAAAGTTCATTTTCAATATTTTTCTACATCTGAATTTTATAGAAACAGTATTTTGTTAACTTTACGTGAGATATCTTTTGTTTAAGAGTTAGACTTACCAATAACTAATTTTTGTAAGTGGTAGGTTAAAATTAAAAAAAATAGTTCTTTCTTAAACATTTTCTATCGTCGAAATTTGACGGGCTCTACCTTGTAATATTTAAAAGGAAAATCCATACACTAATAAACATAACGTTTTATATATTTTAATTATGAGCTTATATGGCCAGGTCGACGCTTCACTCAGCATCGATCACCTGGCCTTCAATCGCCGTCAGCGCCACCTATTGTTTGAGATGCGAACTAAAATAAAAAATTACGGTAAAAAAAAACTCCTGACATTATACATAACCCTCCTGCAAGAATTTTTTAATTAGCTGTCACCGTTTGCAAGTTATTGAATTTTAAAATCCACCAGTCATTTTTGGGACACCCGGTATCAAGGTCTAACAGAATCTAAAGTTATGTGAAATTCCGTTCATTAATTTTTGATATAAAGATATTGCAATAATCACGAATAATCCACTGTGAAAGCGCCACCTCTTGTGCAATTTGCACAAAAACGCAATCAGCACCATATTATTCCAAGTACTAACTAAATCTAAATCAAAAACTAATAGTGAAAATTCATGCATTAGATTTTGAGATATGGCTACAGTGGAAATTGTGAATAATGCAGCATAGCAGCTCCATCTGTTGAGCGATATATGCCGAAAACTGATCAGATTTAGTTTATATCAAGGTCTAACAGAATCTAAAGTTTTGTTAAATTAAGTGCATCAGTTCTTGGGATACAGCCCACAAAATTTTTGTCACATACAGACAGACAGATTCATAAACAGACATTTTGTAAAAACATGTTTTTTCGGGTTTTCTGATCCCTAAAACCAATAAATCCAATGAAAACTAGATTTCGAAAATTTTCACGAATCCAATGCTTTTTTTTTTTTTTTTTTTTTTTTTGTAAAGGTAGAAGAAAGTAAAAATCGAGTTTTTCTATCAGTCAATTCTGTTTGTGAATCTGCATCGAAAAAACACCACAATCTAGTAAAAAAAATAAATAAATAAAAATAAAAATAAATAAATAAAAATAAAAATAAAAATAAATAAATAAAAATAAAAATAAATAAATAAAAATAAAAATAAAAATAAATAAATAAAAATAAAAATAAATAAATAAATAAAAATATCGTATATTTAAAATCTTGGTTCACAATATAAACGAATAGACGCAGTCAGATGTTTTTCGCGATTTCCCAAAATTTTATTTTCTAGATAAGGCAAGTTCTGAAACTCACATTCTCACGTATAGTACATAGAGTTTTTCAGTCCCCACTCAAAAACCTAAAGTTTTGTATGTTTAACTTCTGAATAGCGAACATTCCGAAAACGGACAGTAATTTAGCGATAAAGAATGAAAAATATTTTTTAATAAGAAAAGAAAATTTAAGTGAAAAGCCTTTAAATTTATCAGAGAAATGTGTCACAAATTTATTTGATCACAGATATATGGGGGGAGGAGGTTCAGTTGTTCATTGCTCAATTCAGGGGATGTCCCGAGAGGGCTATCCCTCCTCCCCCTACCCCCGAATTTTTGAAATGTCCCCCTGTGGAATTGAGTTTCTATGTTTTCAATACTTAAAAAATGCAATATATCCATTCCTGGAACTGTATAATGATGAATAAGAAAAATTAAAGCTTCACATTGAAAAACAAATTACATGTAATAGCAAGCAAAAGCAAACTTTTGTGCCAAATATTTTTCGTAAAGATGTAATAAACAGTGAATAAAAGTATGCACAATTTTATTGCTTAAAAAAAATTTGATTAAACGTGTAATAGAGGTTTTAGGACTTATAAAAGTCGATTAATGAAACGTTAAACATAACTTAATAATTTTTTAATCCCTGAAGTTTTCCCAATAGCGGACGCATCATAGCGGACAGTTTCCACGCTCCCTAGGTGTCCTTTATTTAGAGATTTTACTGCATTTATTTATACATATGTATATGTAATAAAACTTTTTTGTAATTATTATTATTATGCATCTTAGAAAAACATGTAATAGGTAAATAAATTAATAATTATAATTCCTTTGAAAAATGTTTAACCAATAATATAAAAAGCATAAAGTGAAAAAAAAATCCATGAATAGAATGTAAAAATAATACAAGACAATGAATAAACAGTTACCATGCGAAACGCTTTACCAAGAGCACTATTCCATAATATGAGTAAAATGCAATATTGAGCAAAGCAAGCTAAAGGCATAAACTCCTTTGCTGAAATTGCCCGATCAACTACGATCCAAATGTAAAAGAATGTGTAATACGGATGGATATCATGTCAGAAAATCATAACATGAGATGTGCAATATCAATTACAAGGAAACATGCGTCCAGCGTACATTATGTAACAATTTCCAACACATATAATATATTGTAACAAAACTTCCCTTTTAATAAGGTGATATTTGGTGTCTACATAAACAATTCAAAAAACGCAATTTCCGCTATTAAAATGAATAGTTGAAAAAATATTCGTTTTTATTCCTTTTGTGCAAACCTGCACATGAGCTATGGCTTTGTATGTACACTACATAGTATGCTAAAAATTAGTTCATTGAAATGAATAGACAGTTTAAAATCCCCTTTCAGCAACATCCAGTAGTAAAGAAAACTGTATTGGATTTCTTTTGTACAGCCCCGTATATGATCGATAGTATTTATCCACATCAAGTAACATTTGAAAAAAAAACGTTCAATTTAAAAGCGCGTACCCCATCTAAAAACACACTTCACAATTATTATTCATAGCCGTCAATAGTTCAATTCTTTCTGTAGCCGAATTCTTTTGTGTGTCCCTGTAAATGAGCAATATATCCCATAGCCATTCTAGTCAACAGTAAACGCCGTGTAGTGCCCCTCAGTGATATACATAAATTTCAATTATTGTCATATTATTAAAATACATTGCAAACGATTTTTTTCCATAGACTGTAATGTAATTTTTTTGAGTGTCTGTATAAAGAAACCATAATAAATTTCATCTTCAATACCGAATATGCCATAGCAATGCCCAATAACATCAATCAATTTAATTTAAATCTGAGTATGTTTATGTAAGTTAGAGCATTATTCCAAGAGCCGACAGCACAAAAACCTAAGGGGTCAAGCACAAGAAATAATGTTATTTTGTGGAGTAGTAGAAATAGAGGAATCCAATGATCCATATCTGACGGAAGTGAATTGGTGCATAAGCCAAAAACTAATACCATCAGTGGTTCACTCGTAAGTTTATAATTGTGTTTTCCAGTTTCCAATCCTCCATGTTTTCATAACTTTGATAGTGCAACAACTACAATGCTAAAGCTACGAGTGAACCACTGGTGGTATTAATCTTTGGTTTATGTACCACTTCACTTCCGTCAGATATGAATCATTAGATTCCCCTTTTTCTACTACTCCATAAAATAACTTTTTTTTCTTGTGCTTGATACCTTAGGTTTTTGTGGTGTTGGCTCCTGGACTACATGGACAGACGACTGAATTCATGAACACCTTTCAACTATGTTGCAAAGTATTAAAAATGACAAGTTATGGGCATATTTTAACTGGAAAGAAAGACAATAGGAAAATTTCACTAACCATTTCTATGTCAATTTCATCACCATTTTTTCGATTCTGACAAACGCATAGAGTGAATGTATAATTAGATTTAACAGCTAACAGTTACTTTAAAGAATTATAACGAACAAGAAAAAAACCTATTCAATAAATAAAATTAATTGTAAACTGTTAAAAATAAACAGCTAAAAATTAAAAAGGAAAGTTATTACTTTTTGTAACAAATCAAACATGAACAAAACAAGTACGAAATTGCACGTGAAGCTAAGCAAATGAGGTGCATTCATATGATAACGAAGTTTTAAAAATACCAGTCTCATATATCAATCTCATAAAATTGTAAATAGTTAATTACAAAATGCGCACCAAACAATGTTCTCTCTATACCATTATACAATGGAATACTTTTGTGTGGCCTTGTAAATCAATAAAAAATGTTCTTTGCACCACAGATTACGTAAAATGTAAATTATAATATGTACTTTATAGATGCATATCAATTTTATTATGTTCGAATGAGTGTAACACCATTAAAATGCATTTGGAACATTTTTCCCCATTGACCGTAATGTAACGCAATACTTTTGATTGTCCCTGTAATTGAACTATGCATCCGATTTTGATAAAATTTGAAATAACGGCACAAAATTATGTAATAATTATGTATTTTAAATTTCAAACGATTAAAATGCATTTGAAACTTTTTTCCCCATCGAAAATAATGTAATGGAATAGTTTTGATTGTCCCTGTAATTGATCTATGCATCCGATTTTCTTAAAATTTGAAATGATTCGACAAAATTATGTAATAATTATTATATTTTAAATTTCAAACGATTCGGTTGGGTAGTTTTGTTATATGTGGACAGACGAACGGACTGAACGACAACTATAGGTGCTACGTATTTACATAATTACGAACGCACCTAAAAAGTATGAATAAATATCAATAATGCTATTCGCCATTCTCGATTTCAGAAAAATTAATCCTCTATT